>JBBBDQ010029369.1:4382500-4857500 GCA_037127315.1 Ascarosepion bandense | reverse complement strand
TCCTGCCAGTTGAAGAAAAAGGAATCCAGAGTCGACTCACCCCACAGGATGCTGGTAACAATCCACCCCAGCGACACCAGGACTTCCGTCTCACTTTCTGTTGGGACGCCCGCGCCTATTCGGCTATAATGGACTATTCCATTACTATGTAAAGTAATGGTGGCATCTACGTCGTAGAGAGTGTGCCGAGCAGCCGATCGACAAGTCAGTCGTAGACTTCCGGTGACGACCCGGAAGTACCCATTGCTCATACTACGTCTTACGACGGTTGAGACGATTAACCCTTATTCTTGTACTGGATACTAATAACCTTTGTAAATACTATTTTCACGGAATACAACAATTAACCTATTCCTGTTGTTGAGTTATTTATTCTTACTCACGGCATAACACTTTCACACGCGTCACATAGACGCTAATCAATGCCAATGCACACACGTGACACACGTACATAGACAAATCTTAGCTTAAATTGTTGCGTGTCTAAATGATGTGAACTCGTAATTATGTTCAACAGCCGGTGACCACGACCTCAAAACAGGCAATTTAGGCACCTCCACTCATTTCTGATACCTAAGTTTTAAATTGAATTTTTAAAAATAAAAAAAGTTTTCTTGAAGCTTTAATTTTAGCTTATTTAAAAACTAAATGATTGAATTTACTAGTTCCAGTAGGCAAAATACTCTGGTGGATTTCAAACATAAATTAAATTGATTGGAATTTAAAGATTGAGATTTTGAATATATTTTCAATTTTTCGGCCACTTTTGAGCGATCGACACGGTTGTAAACAAAAGTAAATTTTCGGTTTTAAAAATCTTACAGAAATACAATATACATCTGTGACATGTTGTTTTTGAAATTTAGCAAATTTAAAGTTAAATTAATCTGATTTTAAACAAATATTACTTCTTCATGGCATGACATTTAGAATAAAAATGTTTCCTAATCACAGATTTTTGATCTTTGACCTTTCAAGTAGGCGATGACAGGCTTGTCATCAACCATTGACACATTTGGAGAAGTATATGGTTGACCAGAATTGACATAAATTTATGAAACTTAAGTTAACGTTTCGTAAGAAGAACAACCCTTGAATCACGTGACCTTTTAATGATATGGCACGTATGATCGACCATAATAATAATAAGAAGAATAAATAACCAGATATTTCCATACACAAAAGTCTTTTAATTATTTTGATGCGTGAACATTTGTATTAATCTTTTCAATTTTCTATTAATAAATATAGTCTTCACTTATTATTTTAATAACCTAATTGGGACGATGACTGTAAGAAATTTTAAAAGACTTTTGAAACTTAATAAATTATTATAATAAAAAAAAATTCCAAAACACTTGATTTCTAAACATACAGCAAGCAGTTCTAAAGTTAGTAAAGTTTGGGATTTCAAAGTAGCTACCTTTACATTAACAAAAACTAAAGTAGATTTTCCATTTTAAATGATATAAGCCACAAATTCACAAGCATTTTTGGAGATATCGCAAAATATGTATAAGTCTGCAGGATATGATTTATTCACAGGACATATGGAAAATTTGAATAGATCAAGTAGAATTAAATCTTTGCATAAACAAGACCGGCACAGTCTACCACTTTCACCCACAATGTGTCACTACTTCCTTCTCACGAATTGTTGGTATTCCATATGAACAAATATATTATTGTATTTTCATCAGACAAAGTTTTTCTACTTAAGGCCAAAGACAATAAGGATAGTATTTGTTTGTTTTGCACTATCATAATTTGTGGATTTACGGCCTGTCTATTCATATTGAGTAGTGTGATTGTCTATCATATCCGTAAATTTCCGGAAATTGAATAACTAAAGTGGTAAAGAATTTTCATGTTAACTTGGAGAAAACTAGTAATTTGCAGGAAAAACTATTGTATTTTAACTAAGAATCAGTAGATAGAATGAATAAGAGAAACTTTGATTTGAGATCTTGCAATAGAAATTATAAAGAGCTAAAACTGAAATTATAAAAAATTGAAATTTTGTTGAATGTGGTTGTAAGTTAGAGAAGGTATTGCATCCTTGTGTCACTTAATCTGAACAACTAATTTAATTTTCTTTCTTTCACCATACGACCAGTTTGAGACCCACTGATGTGACAGGGTGTAATCGATTTCTATTCTTTTCTCAGATTAGATGATTTGCAGTGGTGTGCAGTAATATGAATCTATTTTCGGGGCGTATAATGAAACTTGTTTGGCCTTAAAAATATTGAGTCATCCTTGATTGCATCAGATTGTTAGAACGCTCAGACATTAATGTCTTAGTTGTCGATTAGTTTTCCTACGGTCATTGTCTGTGATGGGTGTTACTCCAAAGAAGCGTACGAAAATTGCAACGCTGCACGAACACTCACAAGCCTTACAGAGAGATGTGGATATTGTTGGTGTCAGACATTCAACTCTCAGTCATGTTATTAAGACGAAGAAACAAACAGGATTCATCAGACCAAAACGTAAAGCAAATTGCAGTTGGAAGAGAAAAACGTCACGAGATAACGTATATACGTGATCAGGGAAAGTGTGAAAAATCATAGGAAGACATTATTCGTTTTGTTTCAGTTAATATTGAAATAAGACTTTCTAATGATTAGGTTACAGATATAATTTTTTTAAAGAATACCATACAAATTGCTATTAGTTTTTTATTGATGAAAATAACAAACAAAAAAATCTTATCTCAAAATTTTGATATATATGATCATTTATCTTTATATACACCTATTACAGTTAAAGGAAGAATACTTATTAGTGATTTATAGCGCCAGAAAATGGACTTGGACTCTATCATCTTTGTTGGTCTAGTTTATTCAAAGATTTAATTCTACTTGATCTATTCAAATTTTCAAGATGTTCTGTGGATAAAACATATCCTGCAGACTTATACATATTTTGCGATACCTCCAAAAAGCTTCTGGATTTGTGGCTTATATAATACAAAATAGAAAATCTTCTGTAGTTTTTGTTAATTTAAAGGTAGCCACGTTAAAATCCAAAACCTTACCAACTTTGGAACTGCTTGCTGTATTTTTAGAAATCGAGTGCTTTGGGAAAATTTGGAGATGTTTTCAAACATTTCTATCAAGAATATCTTTCTAGCTGTTGATGACAAGATTCGTGAAGGATCCATTTCTGGTTTATGGAAAATATGTTTCGCACATATTGATCAATGAGAGATGTGGTAATAACATACTGAATAGTGGAGCAGTGCTGAGCCTAATTTTATGAATAAATCAAGCTCTGGTCAATAGATACGAGGAGAGAAGTCCTTTTGACAGCAACGGAAGAAGGCAGGTCAACATCAAAGAAGGCATTGACACCAAGAGAATATCGAGTTGTTACTGTTACCAGAGACGCCCGTGTGGCAATTTACAAGTAGGTCTTTTAGTTTCTTATTCAAGGTGGTTGCACCTTTGTTTTTTAAGTGGCTTATTGTTTTCTCTTTCCATCATTTTTTAGAAATCCTTGTTTTTCCCTTGTTATATTTTTCCATCTTTCACTGGTGTTCTTTTATTATAAATTGTTATTCTGCCTTCATAGGCAAACAAAAGGACATTTTGTTTGTACTTTTTTCGAACTTGTAAATTCAAAATAAATGTGTTTTTCATTTGAAAGTTTTACGTAGTGGCTGTCTTGTGCGTTATAATTTTGTTCTTTTAAGTATGTTTTGTTGCAATTACTACAAACTAATTTTTTTGTGTCTAGCACAGCATTTTGGCTTTGGTAGAAATAAAATTTTCAAATTTTGCACAAAAATTTCCTTTGTGCGTCTATTAGTGTTTTGCTATTTCTACTAAGTTTTGCTATTTCTAGCAAAGGAGCTTCGATTTGGTAGAAATAAATTTTTATACATGCAAAAGATTAAAAAAAAATAGAAAAAGGCTGCTTTATGCGTGACAAATTTCTCAGGATGTGGATGATTCAATTCAAGTTGCAGGTTTCGGTTATAAGTTCATGTGAAATACATACGGCTAATGAAATATCTGTGTTAGAATTATTCAATCTCTATTTATTACGTTAACATAGCAAAGACAGCACACTGTAGCGAGATTTCTGTAAGGGCAATGTCATTAAAATGTTTGAACTAAAAGAATAAAATAATTTCTAGTTCATTTTGCTACTTAGTAATACTAAGTGTACTTAGTGTACTTTTGCATTATATCAATAATAATGATCTGAATTTTGGATGTTTGTGCATTCGTTCTAAAAGCTAAAAAGTAAATTACATCAACAAATGGTAAAAAATTCTCTATAAAATAATGACAACTGTAAAATAAAGGTACTTTTATTTTGTAAAAATAAATTTTACCTCTTCTTAAATAAAACTAAATGATTGAATTTCCTATTTCCAATAGGCAAAATAAAAATGAACTGGTGATTTCTAAACAGTGTCTCTTATTTATTATTTCATTTGCAAATTTCATATATTTACGCTCTCACACCCTGATTGAGCACTCTGGAAGCATGGTAGCTACTCTAGCATCTACGCATCGCTCATTCAGTAATGAATTAGAGCACTCTAACTACTGGCGCATGATACATCATACACTAAAAGTCTGCCTCCGAGCGCCCATAGCTCAGAGGTAGAATCGCCGACTGACGCCAATTCGGTCGGGTTTCAATCCTGGGTAAATGCAATCGGTTGTCTGATCGGAGTGATTCACTGTGATACAGCGAAACAGATCTGTTGCGAATGACTATATATATATATATATATATATATATATATATATATGTGTGTGTGTGTGTGTGTGTGTGTGTGTGTGTGTGTGTGTGTGTGTGTGAAAAGTATATGTATGTAATTATAAATATCAATATATATATGCAATTTGTTATCTATATTATATTATTTATATATTATATATGCGTGGTACTTATTTGAAAGCGCTCAGTGATAGAGCTCACACCTATCTATATGAATATATATATAGTCATCCGCAGACAGATCTATATGTATATAATAACCAGAAAAGGAATTAGCACTGAGCTTATCAAGTGATTATTTTAAAATTCTTTTTAAGTGATTAGAATGAAGAAAATGATGAAGACTAATCCTTAATTTTAATCAGATTATCTTTTCATCCCTCGTTTTCCCTTTCAGTCCGGACCAAAAAGTTGTCTTTAATAGAAAATAAAATAAATCACATCATTATTTCTTTACGACTAAAATTACATTATTTCTTGACTGCAAACCCATCATGATTAGAAAATAGAAGTACAATAATGGGAAATAGATAAAATGTTTTTAGAATCAACAATTATCGGAATTATTCCTTTAAACTTATTGTCTTTCATAACTAACGATTTGCTTGATTTTCAAAGCTGTTTTAAAATAACGTTCTCGTGAATTTCAATTGAAAATTGAATACATACTGCAGTTGACTTCATCACCGTTATCTGAACAATCTTGGATTCGGTCACATTTGCTTTGATGGGAAATGCACTTTTCGTTACTACCACAAGTAAAAGAATCATTTGGACAAACTGGAAATCGAAAAATAATAAAAGGTTAACATGAGACATTCATATCAACATTCATATTTGTTTAAGAAAAATGAAACTTAAAAGATTGTTAAGTCAATTTCCGATGACACATCTAAAAAATGTCTTTTTATCTCGACATTCGTAAGTGGGAATCAAAATAAGAAAACAAAACTTGAATTGGATCTAAGCCCAAAGTATTACTGATACGATTAATATGCCATATTTAAAATAAAATAATTTTATTTATGAAAATTTTTTCTAGATGGTGATATTCGACATAGTACTGAAACTTGGTGTAATTTCATACCTTTATGAAAAAGTACACTCTCACACCCTGATTGAGCACTCTGGAAAAATGGTAGACTTTGAAAAACAGTAGCTACTCTGGCATCTACGTATCGTTCATTCAGCACTCTCAGCTATTGGGCTTGTATAATGATAATATACACGCTAAAAAGTCTGCCTCCTTCTACCGAACGCCCGTAGCTCAGAGGTAGAATCGCCGACTGACGCCAGTTCGGTCAGGTAAAAAATATCAGCAGTCTAACCGTACTGATGAGCTGTGATACAGCAAAACAGATCTGTCTGCGGATATATATATATATATATATATATATATATATATATATATATATATTAATGCGTTCCTAAGAAAATAAATTTGGCAACAAAAATAGTTTTCTCAGTAATCCCCAGTTTCAGATTGACCATAGAATTTAAGAAAACTTTCTCATCTCATTTCACCGGCTGTCATTTCTATATTGAATAATAGCAATTAAAACAGACATATTCAAATGACAGGCAAGAATAACAAAAAGAGTTTTTAAAAGGTTTACAGTACCATAATATGGTAAAATCGAAATGAAAAAAACAACTAACAAAAAAGAAAAAAATCAGCATGAATGGTTTATCGATTCTCTCTGATCAAAGCTTAATCAAAAACAAGAAATGCGGCAAAAATAAACAACACCAAAGAATGAATGCTGTATAAAAAATACATAAACACCAATGTTCAATTTTAATATATTTTAATAGCTACTTTCTCTGCTTACAGAGAGATAACCGGTAGGAATTAATATAAACGGTTAAGTACGTTAAAACAGTTCGGCGATTTGCTCAGCATTTATTAAACAACCATTAATGTGTTCGTTCACCAACTAAGACATATTTTCGGCATTGAGGAACGTGTGGTGGATAGGAAATTAAGAATTAAAAGCAACTCTCTTCTTCACTTAAAAAATCTCACTATGACGTGTGAAATCCTGGTTTTGCCGAATAGAAAAAGGATTGACCACGTGCTGAAAGAAAAAGTCGAAGCTGGATTTCGCGCGTAGGTGTTAAATTAATTTTCTGACCAGTGGAAGCGATTTACAAGACTGAGAACAGTTTGTAATCCAGTGCGAAAAACTAAATGGCTATAAAAGTAGAAGGAAGGTCAGGATCATTCAGTCACATGGAAGCAGCGAGAGACGACATATAAAAAATGTAACAAAATTCAACAAAGAGAGAAAGAAGACGAGGATAATCGACACATTCCTCGATAAGCGTCAAGCGATTCTTATTATCTCTATCTTTCTCTGTCACCTCTTTATCCTCACGATTCACCCATCTGCCTTTTCTTATACTTGATAACCGAACGGAACCATTAAGACTGAGCGAATACTTCAAATACATTCCTACTCAATGATAACGCTTGTACATACATACATACGTATATACATTCTTGCCTACGTACACATAAACTTATTCTTGCAAGAACTACTACGAACTCTTGATACCCTTAACTCTTAATACTCTATCTTATTGAACGTTTAACTTCTACCGATTCATGTTATTCTTTTCTATTGATAAATTTCTAATTAATATACAAAAGGTATACTTTTATTCTCCCACTAATCCATTTGCTGATAACCTTCTGATGATTCTGAGTAAACCTATACATTATAGGGAGTTCGGTTATATTTGACACAAGGCCAATTTAATAAACATTCAACCGGCTCCCTACTCCTTCAAAGGCTCACGACATTTTTGGCTGAATTCTTTCGAGTCAATTTATATTAAATTCTACTAGGTATGTTTTCGTTTTAACTGTCATTATTATATTTTTTACTTATTTAGAGATAATAAAATGTTTATAATTATTTAATTAGTGGTAGACTCGACAATCACTTAGCTTTAGCTCCAGATAAATTGAATTATAGACAAGGCTTATATTAAAATGATCCCGTTGGGTTTTATGAGAATGTAAATGTAAGTACTTACCAATTGGACCACAGAAGCCATCCTGTAGAACGACATTATCAAGCGCTATTCCCGAACGTTTGCTAGAACCAATGAACATCAAGGATATATTTCCCCCGGGTATTTCGAATTGACCAAGCGTCCATTTTCTTAAATCGGTGTAGGAATAATTCCATGACGTTTTGATTATGCCGTTGCTATTATAAACCTTCACCCAGAGACGTGAACCTATGTCACCAGTGTGATGAAACTGGACACAAGACTGAGAAGTCATTTCAAAAGGAGACATAAGAGGCAACATCCCATAACGTGAAACCATTGAATATTCTACAAATAATAATAAAAACAAAAAGGACAAATTATTAATTTGGCCAACACAGAAATAATATAATGACGAGTGTGTAATCACAGATAATGCTCTAAATATTTTATGATTATTTTTAATATTAATATTTTACGAGTATAATATGATAATTATTAACATAATCCTAATAAGAAAAATAATAAGAATTATTATTATTATGTCATTTTTCATCATATTTCGATTTCTGCTTTGGTCTCACTACCAACCAAGTCTGCGGGGAGACCTAAGGCAGGTAGTGACGTGTTGTTATGGCTCCATTTCATGTTTTTCTATCTTCCCTATCATCTCCAGCATTACATAGATAAAGTTTTCCTTAGTGTGTGGGCTGTACTTAATAAGACAATTTTTTGTATGTCTCTTAAGCTGGGGTTTCCAGGGATTCTTTCAATGTGTTGTTTTGTTCCATTTTTTTTTCATTCCAAGTGCACCTACTATCACTGGCACAACTCTTGTTTTCAATTTCCACATTTTTTTCTATTTCAATTTCCAGGTCTTTATATTTTGACAGTTTTTCAAATTCCTTGATTGCTATGTTACAATCCGCTGGACAAGCCATATCAATTAATAGACAAGTTTTCTCCTTCTGGTTTTTAACAATAATGTCTGGCCTGTTTGTTTCAATTTTTCTGTCTGTGTAGATGGTATAATCCCATAGAATGGTTACATCTTCTATTTCTGTAACCGGTGCTGGGTGATGTTCATACCAGTGTTTGCCTACAGCTTTTCCATAATGTTTGCATATTGCCCAATGTAAATATTGCCCAACTCTATCGTGGCGATTTTTATATTCATTTGGGGCAAGCACAGAACAGCCTGAGATTAGGTGGTCTATTGTTTCTTGGTGTTTATCACAAAACCTGCATTTTGGATCCATATTATTATGCATAATATTTGCCTGAAAGTTTCTCGTGAAAAGACTTTGGTCTTGTGCTGCAAGAATAAAGCCTTCAGTTTCGGACTTTAATCCAGATGCACGTAACCATCGATGAGTATTAACTTTGTCAACATTGGATTTATTGGCACGTACTGGATATTGGCCATGCAGAGGTTTGTCTTGCCAGCGCTGTTTCATCTGTTCAAGAGCTTTATCTTTGGCTTTCATTTTCATATTCTTTGCCGCAATAGTCGGCTCTTGGCTTCCGTTCTGCTTTTCTACAGAATCTACTAACTGTAAATCTTGTTTGAATTTACTGCCTTCTTTTATTATTGAATATTTTTTCTTTCTTTCTTCATGTTGCCTTACTAATTGTATCATCCAATCCTTTGTTGTTTCTATGTATGTTAGTAAGCCAATAGTTGTTGTCTTGTATGACAATTCCAGCTGAATAAGACCTCTTCCACCTTCTTTACGGGGTATGTATAGACGGTCTACATCAGCCTTTGGATGATGAATCTTATGCTTAGAAAGAAGTTATTATTATTATTATTATTATTATTATTATTATTATTATTATTATTATTATTATTATCTTTTCTTCCGAACGGTTGTTTGTTTTCAAATGAAATTTTGCATTATTGGTATTCTCTATCAAGTCGTACGACCCGTAACATATAGTAACTTTCGCAAAATATTTGCATTACCAAGCAACACAGACTTCTGAAGTGATGGGATAAGAGGCTTTATTTCGATTTTGTTAATGTAGGTCTTTAGGATCGGTAGTGTAAATTATCTCAATGATAATTGCAACAGTAGTAGCCTGAACACACACGCACACACACATTATATATATATATATATATATATATATATATATATATATATATAATTTGGAAGCCAGTTATTTACACAACCTTGTATCTTCGGTATCTTCAGGCATTTTATAACAACAACTGATTCTCCAAAGTTTTTATTATTTTCAAACGTACAGCAATATTCAATAGCTCTACTTTATACAATATATATGTATTGAGCAGTTTTAATACAACTGGTCTAATTTAATTATGACCAAAAGCTGGTTAACAATATAAACAAGTTTGAGTAAAAAGAAGTAAAAAAAGACAAGGTCTGTTTAATTTTTTTGTATTTTTCCAAATTTTGTATAAGGTGTTGAATATTGTGCTCGAAGTTGTGGATAAACTGCTTGAAGTTCATATTTTTTTATTTGTGTTCAAATACTTTCTATTTTCGCACTCATTATCAAAAACTAATGTGGTGTCTGTGTGGTAGTTAGATTTTTTTTGTCTGAATACTGGTATTCTTTGAGAAGCTGAACGTTTCAAATGGTCTCGTCTGACGCCATGTGTAACGGCTGTTAGGATCGAGACCACACATAAAAAAGTGATTTATTTATTTAAATTTATCTTATTTATTAATTTCTCAAATAACGCTTAAATTGGATTCTGTTTCTTGTGAACTCTACGATAAATACCTTCCTTTCCTGCTTGTTGAAAATCCTCTCCTGTGTTTCCTGTTTTTAAGATCTCAGTCGAACCGTTTGATGCTTCTAACAACCTTTTAGTCTTGTAACGAAAGTGCTATCGTTTAATCGTTTTAGTGAACTGTTTTTGTCTTTCATCAACATGGATGATGCTAAACTCATTGCACCTTCTCAGATTAACGTTTTTCACTGACATGAAGTGGAACAATTGTAACCATAAGTTGTATGCTAACAGTTTTTTCTCACTTATCGCTTGTGGAACTCTCTTCCGGCTACTTGCTTTCCAATCAACTTTGATCTTTAAAAATTTGAATTCAGTGTTAATCCTTGATTTCTGTTCTTTTATTGTCTTTTCTTCTTAATAAGTTTTTTATCAAATTCTCAGTAGCCACCTGATGTCTAAGTGGCTTTATCACCTTTCTTGGGTTGAAAAGATAAAACGCGGTTATAGTAAACATTAGAAAGCAGACATTATACCTTGCCTTTCTTTATCATATATAAAATGACGTTCCGGAAAGACTGCTTAATTACAAATAAATATGAACAATTAGCAAATATAATATATTTAAATTTTATAATAAAAATTCGTGAAAGTACATTTAATTCATACAATACATGCCAATTAATATGACAAGTAAACAAATAATGAGTATAATAAATAGATAAAATATACAACTTCAAATAAAACTGCAACTAAATAAACTAGATACATAAATAAACATAATAAAATTAATCAATAATATAATAAAAACAATAATTGAATAAACAATAAATAATGATTAGTAGAATAATTTTCCGTAGATTTTATTGGTTTCTTATAGCAATAAAAACGCGTCCGTTCACTTTGACAGACCGCCTTCTGTTTTTATTATTATTTATGCTCTTGTATTTTTGCAGTAAATCTCTAGTGATTATTGCTGGAAACTTAGTGAAATTAAGTTTTATCAGCATCCTTCATAGTATCCTAGCAGGCCACAACAATACCATGGGTTTAACAGTCTCAACTCTTCCTTGAAATTCATCTAATAATGATCCTAGCTATTTTGAAAGATAATCATTCTTATTATTATACACTCGACCTAATTTTCATATTCCTTATTCGATTCTAATTTCTATATTTCATATTCGATCCCAAATTCTATATTTCATATTCATTCCTGACTTCCATATATTCTATTTTAACTTTCTTATACAAGGGCCTACTATATTCCTAATTTTCCTCATTAATTCAAAATCGGTTTGGTACAGTCACATCCACGATGTGGTAGTTCCTATTTTTATTGCCCACAACTAACAAGTACGGTTTTTTTTGCGTGATTAAAATAGCTTAACCGTCAAAACCCGAGAGCAATTTATGATATTTATTTCCCCGGATGATATTTTGTTGGTACCACTTGTATACAGAATCGAACTTAGATCGCTTGCACAGTTCTCATTGAATGACTATTGCTACTTTTTCTGGGCTACTTTGTTACATTCACTGGTTCTATATCTTACCGTGTCACCTCTTTCTTTTAGAAGGCGGCATCTAATTTTTTTGGTCGGAGTGGGAATATATTTATCTCGATCTAGTTTGTCCAGATGTATTTTTTTTTAATTGCGATAATGAGTCCTTTGCTTAGCCCGTCTATGATTGCTCGTTTGCAAACTTTTCTATTTACTCTTTATATTCTCCCTTTATTTTGCTTATTTTTTGGAAGAAATCTCTGCTCTTGAATTTTGCTAAAAGATTAAGAAATCACAGATAAACAAATTTCATTTCTTTATTCCACACACCAATTTTATTATTGCACGAAGAGAAACTGGTCTAATTTACTTCTTGATGGTTGACAGTAAACAAGAATGTACTAAATGGCATTGCCTTATACGGAAATCTATAAATTAATACTTATTGTAGAATGATGGAAATTATTTTAACTTACCTGAGTTATTCAAAATTATTTCTGGTAGACTATGAATCGAAAATTTCTTATGCGACCATCCATAGTCATAATGGTAGCCACAGATATAAGAGTTTTCAAAATCACAAGGAATAGACCGAGCTGCAATTTTAAAAAGAAATAATCAATCAATCATTCAATCAATCAATTATTATTTATATGAGATGGTGTTGAAAAGTTCTCGTATCGACCAAGAATATTGATCTAGAGCCTTAAAACTTACTGGCTATTCCGCATATTTACCCCAAAGTTCAACACGCTTGCAAGATTGCTTTTTAATTTATTTATTTTTAATTTCTTTAACCTTCCTTGCTTCACTATTGCCACAAAATACCGATCTTTGCTTTTTGAAATACAAAATACTGATTTTGTAGAGTGAAGTGGCATGAAAAACTTTCATCTTCTCCACGTCAATCTCTATATATTAAAGCCAATCTGTGAGTCTGTGTGTGACTGTTCCCTATGCATGCCTACATTTTTTAAACTACGCCATTCAAACTTTCTAGAGACACCCATCTACAGGGAAACCAGGTCGACATACTTTTTGAGTTTAGGTTCAGCAATTTTCCCTTTCGCACTTTTTGGCCAATGGAGCCGATTGTTTACATTTGCTCCGTAAAACATTTAAGATTTAAGATGGTTGCTAAATTACGTCACAAAAATCAAATCACATGTGTCAAACGCGACTAAAATATTTTTTATTAAAAAAATGAGCCTCTATATTTAATTTTTGTTCTGACGTTTTAAAAATTCATTTGGTCAACAAAAAATGTGAATATTTTTCTAAGTAATTTTGATTTAATGTTTCATACTTCAGAAAATAAAAATTTAAAAAATAAAGCTTTTTTTCGCTAAATATTTCATGCAGGAAATCAACTGTCTGTAATTCGTGTGACATTAATGTAACTTTTTCCTCTAAAATTAAATGTCTACATTTTTAAATATTCTTCGAAAACTTCTGAACTGAGAGCGTAATAGTTCTTATATTTCTAATTTCAGTAAAACAAAATAAATAATTTTCATTTTCATGTTAGTCAACAAAATATGTGAATATTTCCCCCGTAATTTTGAAACAAAAACAAACGCAATGTTGTTTACAATGTCGCACAAAACATCAAATCACGTTTACGCAAAACAAAAGAAAATAGATTTTTTAATGGAATTTTCGAACAATTTTGAAACAACAATTTTTATATAATTATTTTTTTATATAACCGAGTTTTAAAGGAATTTATCCATTTAATATTATAAACATTATTGCATCACGAGATTTGATGTTTGTGTGAGTATTGTAAACATTGCGTTCCAAGTAATTTAGCAGCCATCTTCGATTAAAGTAACAGGCACTCACACTAGGTGTGCTCAGTTTTTGTAGATTTTTTCATATGCCTCCAAAAAAAAAAAAGACATCGGTTAGGGCGCATGACCGCTAAAGCTGCGGCAGTTAGGGCAACAAGGGCAATTGCTGCATCCAGCACTAATGTTGAGGCGGCGACTACTTCTACACTACTGCAATACATCCGAGCCACTGTCTCTGTGAACCAAGTATAGGAACGACATGTCCAAGGATTTTCTTCGGCTCGCACAGGCTGAACTGCCTTTAATTGAAGTTGGCTACAATAATATGATTTACAACACAACACTGACTGAAATTGAGAATTCCTTGATGAAAATGAGCAATGACACTTTGCAAACTTTTGGGCTCCCTTTGTGTGTGCGAGTGGCTGACAACACATTCTCTTCGAAAGTTCTTCGCGAAATGTCTTACAATATTCACAGTCTTACAGAATTTATCTGTGCCAACGAATCGAAGTTGCTACCTCACCAACAATTGGCATACGGCACCGTCTGCACCGCCGTTGACAGTCAACATGGGGGTATTTACTTTCTCGATGCTCCTGGAGGGACGGGAAAAACCATCGTCACACGCCTCATCCTTGCCAAAATCCGCAGCAGCGGGAAGATTGAATTGGCCTTCGCATCCACGGGCATTGCCGCTACCTTGTTGCCAGGAGGAAGAACAACCCACTCCAGTTTCAGACTACTCCTCGACCTAGACAGAGAAGAGGTGCCTACGTGTAATATCACAAAAAACTCCGACGATGCAGAGCTCCTCAGGAGACGCCGACTAATCACCTGGGATGAATGCACTGTGGCTAATAATGACGTACTTGAAGCTCTCGACCTGGCACTCAGAGATGTCAGGGACTCAATCGAACTCATGGGTGGTTTAACCCTACTCCTTTTCGGTGATTTTAGGCAAACCCTTCCCGTTGTTCCAAGAGGCACCAGGTAAGATCAAGTCTTAAATCTTCAAATCTATGGTCCCAGGTGCAAACTTTGCGCTTAAGCATGAACATGCTCGCCCATTTGTGCAGTGATAACACAGCTTCTGATTTTACAGCTTCACTTTATATCCATTGGAGAGGACCGAATCCCAAAGGATGACGCTGGAAACATACCAATCTCAAATGTGTGCACCACTGTTAATAATCTGATGGATCTTAAAACATTGGTTTTTCCAGACCACAAAAGGAATTACTTGGATGCTGAGTGGTTCAGTGAGAGGGTTATACTTGCACCAAAAAATTCTGTGGTTAGTGCAATTAATGACCATTTGGCATCTTCTCTTACTACTAAAATGTTCTGAGTTGCGCAGGCAACGCTGGGCTATGATGCTAGTATAAAGATAAAGAAGATTCTAATATATAATTGATGACATGTTATAAAAATGAGTGACCAATGTTGATATTTAATTGCCGAATTTACAAGCTGCATTCGACTGTTATTTTATGTATTACTTTATTTGTCCCCAATTAAAAACATTGGGGCAATTTTAAAATGTGAGCTTAAATTGTACGTAGACTTGATAATTTTAATGTCTATTACTAAAGAACTTTTTCAGTAAAATTTGAGTTAGTTAAAAATCTGTCGCTTAAAAGTTTAATAGAATTAGTATGTCTTGAAAGTTGGGATTAATATGGCGAAAACGGAAATTGCCATAAATTGGCAGAATCGACATGTGTACAACATTTTACACTTAATCTGTAGGTAGGAGCAGAGATAATGTTTCAAAGGAAAATCATTTCGAGTTAGACACTTTTATATCAACTTCAAGTCTGAATAGACAGAATGAACAGAATAATATTAAATATCAAGTTATTGATATCTTTTTTCAAAATCAATCGTTATGCACACGATGTGTTACGAATGCAATGTAAAGATTCTCTTATTTCAATAGAGTGAAGGTTAAACTCTTTCTTTCTGACATAACTCAATGTTTTTCCCTTTCAGACACAACAAACTATCCTGTCATTCCCTCCTAAACATAGTTGTGTCCTTCTCTTCCAGAGATAAACAAGTGTCATTTTTTTCTATATATCCCTTAGTGTCCTTCATTTCGAGACAACAAAACCTCTTTTCCTGACATAACAAAATGTCCTTTCTTGTCAGATACAACAAAGTGATTTTCTACTTCTTATATAGCTAAGTGTCCTTCTTTTTCAGATATGTCTCTTGTGTCCAGACACATCCTTTTATATATATAAATGTCATTTCCTTCCCAAAATGCCCATTCCTTCCAGACCTGACTGTGTCCAAGGCCAACATAAATCATAACATTACACTTATACGTTATATATACTTTATATAAAAATAAAAGATAAGTGAATCCGTTTAAAAACTGATATCTTAATGATTTCAAAACAGACTATTTCCACTAATATTTAGCCTATGTGATGCGAAATAAAATTAGTTATACCAATTGATGACTTTTGATAATAATAATTCTACTTTATACTTTTTGTAACTTTTTTGTAAGAGAATTTTTCGATAGAAATCATTTGATACTTACGGCAGTTACTTTCATCACTTCCATCATGACAGTCGATTTTCTTATCGCAGACAGAAGTGTTGTCTATACAGAGACTTTGATCTGTGCAAGCCTGAGTGGCATTCATACAGTCTGAAAAAAGAATAAAACTTTTGCTACAAACATCAGAATATCAATAATAAAGCTTGAATTATAAAAAGGAACAAATTTGATCCATAGAGTCATGAACTGGACTTTAAATCTTAACGTAACTTTTCTCAGCTCATATGATATATAATTTTGAGAAGTCATAAACCTATTCAACAATGTTCGAATGTTGAAATATCTTTTTCATTTTTTGGAAAGTTGCTGTAGTGATGACAGTGTTTCGGCTAGTAGATGTAATCGTATCAAAAAGAAAAACATCTCACCCGAACAACAGACCAACAACTGTTCATTAATATATGCTCGGTTTGGTTTATTTTACAATAACGTGCACATACAGAATTAGAAGTTTCCTTTTTTTCACGAACTAAAACATCAATAAAACTGAAGAATTGATCAACCGAAACGTTCTAATAAGCACAACAACGACACAAAAAAAGAAAAAAAAAGGTTTGTGCGTCCGAATAATGTTGGACATTCCTACACCCCGAACCACGATGATAACTTGGTATTGAAATTTAGGAATTCTCAGTTATTCTGTGAACTGATATTGATAAAACTTTTTCTCACTAGTTTTCACAATATGGCAATATCATTGTTAGGTTTTCATTATTCTGTGTAACGTCATTTATTTTTGTTTTTATTTAAGTTTTGACGTGAACCACTCTAATAACAATGGGACGCGGAAAAGACCTCAAAGATGAACAAGAGTCTGTCATCGTCGAAAAACGTGATAAAGGTGCTTCTCTTCATGTGATTGAGGAGGGGTTAGGTCGTCATATAGACAGGCTTAGACGATTCGTGAGGAATCATTCACCAACGAAGGAACGATCCACCTCTAAGACTTTGACAGCTATGTATTTAAGGACTATTAACTCCAAATTAACGTAGGAAACCTTAACAAAAATCAAACCCATTTTACCGCCGCTGGACTTCCTCATGTACCGAAAACCACTAGAAATCACATCCGCGAAACTATGGCTTCCGTGCGAGTTCCTCTGAAACTGATCCCTTTAATGCTCCGTCGCAGGAATTTGAGGCTTCATTGGGCTCTGAAGTACATGACGTTTGACATGAGTTGTGTTCTGTTCACTGACGAAACCAGGGTGACTCTTGTCGACAGGTATCATTGGGGACAGACTTCTTGGTCCAGTGAGGGTGCCTGAAGAGGATAAAGTCTCATACTGTAATATCCTGAAGGAGGTCTTGGATGCCTGGCTAGATGACATACCGCTGTCACTGTATCCACGCATGACAACAATCCCTCCAACTCTGCCAGAGCAACCCAAAGATTCTAAGGCTCTTATGACGTACAAGGTGAAATGCTGATGGTTGTTACAAGCCTTTTCGAACCTCAACCTTATCTAAAATATTTTGTCTATCATTAAACAAAATGTTTATGCCAATAGACGTCAGTTTATAGCGAAAGATATTTCATGGGAGCTCACCAAAGCTGCAGTAGAGGTAGTCCAACCTGCTATTATAAAGAAATAACAGAGTCCATGACTAATAGGGTTTTTGAAATTATCCGTCTAAATAGCGCTCATGTGACCACATAATTAATTTTGTCAATAAATTTTATAATATTATTGATGTGGCCCTAGGAAAAAGGTCACAAGAAAGACTCGGACACGGTATACGGTTGGAGACAATATTATATTACAAAAAAAGAAATAGTGCACAGAAGAAATCGGCTATAAGAGTACTTAGCGCCGGAACGACGTACTAACAAATGAGTATCATATCTGCTGCTACTTACTAGTACCACCGAGAGTAGATAACTCGTGGTATTTATGTAGTCCGGTAGATTCTTATTAGTGTGTAGGCAATTCCCCACAACAATTATATGGTTTTCTCTTAAATATATTATCCAAGAAATGTTTAATATGTATCATTATCTTTAAGTTTCTCCAAAAAATGTCTAGATGGACTATCTTAATTCAAAAGCTATTAAGGTGAATCAACAAGTCTGCAGACGGAAAATAGTTCTTAACTGAATTTGAATCTGAGATCTTCAATGTATAATCTTAGATCTATCTAATTAATATTTTATATTAAATTAAGTGCATTGTTAAGGAAAGATATTATGTCGAAAAATAATGGTACTTTGTGTAAAAATGCTTTTTCCAGCATTAGGCTAGGGACTTATTGATATACTTATGGATGTGTAACGTGTAATTTCTATGCATATCCCATTTGGATCAATTTTTTAGTCTGATGTAAAGAAATCTTAATCAGAAAATTAGAAATTTGTGATCCTCAGTTACAATGCATTTTGCTTGGAGTGTGTGAAGAAAAAAGGTTAGGTTTGTTTTACGGGAGCACAAATTAGAGGATGGGGATTCATTAAAATTCATTAGCTTAAATATTTTCAGTTTCAAGAACAGTAAATGTTGACTTGAGTATTTTATTGGCCTAACTTTTTTGAGGTGGGGAATACCTGTATTCATTATGTACCCACTACGGTATAAAAGGCGACCATATTACATTCTCCATTCAAAATAAAAACATTAAAAAGAACCTGCATTTTTCAAGAAACTTTGTGGCATTTTTCTGTGACTTTTTGTAAGTAAAAAAACTATAGCACGTAAAAAGCAAAGCTTAATTTTGGGCTTATTAACACTTGTAATGCAAAACGCAGGATAACTGTTTTCAAGCTAAATAGAGACTTCAGCCAAAGAGATGTGGAGACCAGTGGTAAACTGACCAAGATGACAGCTTATTCGATTGCAAACGGGTCTCTGATGAAGTGGCTCTCTATATAAAATAAAACTACAATAAAGAGACAAACACACAACTGCTTTAGTGATAAAAAAGTATAAGAACTTTATAAAGTCCGCTGCACACTATCAGTTACTCAAGTTCAATGTGAGAAGACCTTTTCTATGTTAAAGATCATAAAGACAAGGTTAAAAAATTCGCTGTCTAAGGATAATTTGGACTGTTGCTATCCTTTGCAAAGGAATTGTTAGATGAATTGGATGTAGAAGCATTTATTAGCAGATTTGCACAATCATGTAGCGAACACAAACCATTAATATAATGGACTACGTGCAATTCTCTGTTGGGATTTTGAACTGTTAATGTGTAAATTATGTATTAAGCTATTGTTATGTGGACTTACCCATATGACACATGAACTCGTCCAAAATATATATAAGTAGCAGTTCTGCTTCTACAAAGCAGATATATAAAATAAAAATGTAAATAATATCTATTCTGGCATAACTCTGACAGCCACATTATTAATTGTCCATTGGTATGTTTGTTTAATACTATTCTATTTTTATTTCTGGCCCAATGGACAACAGTAACTTGATGACGAGGATTCTTAGGGACCATCAGAATTCTTAAGGACCATTGAGGATCCCAAAATGACTGCGTGAAAGTTGTCAATATTGGTTCAACATTTTACGGGCGAAAAAAAAATCTATTTTCGCCACACTTTGTATTTGGCAAACCAGAAATGCAAACCAAACGAAAAAAAAGTGTGACTAACTTACACTGAACTTGAACGCGAGACGCTAAACTACGAGAATTCATGTTTTTCGAGGAAAAAAAAGCACTCGTGATTCTCTGAGTGATTAAGAAACTAAAGTTATTTTTTATTCACTTTCAATTAATCGATATTTTCGTTTTACTGAGTGAGTAAGCAACTAAAGGTTTCTTTTTTATATTCTAAGAAAAGTTAATTTGTATTTAGGTATATATATATATATATATATATATATATATATATATATATATATATATATATAAAGACACGTATAAACATGAATGAATTTAAATCCACTATGCTCGAATTTCTTAAGCTCTAACTTGAACAGCAAGACCAACGAGAACTTAAAAGCAAGAAAAGCAAGTGGAATTTCAAAAATAGATTGTTGAATCTTAAAAGCAAGCTGAAAAAGAACGGTTTAAATTTTAAAAACAAGTCAGATCTCAGAAACTTGAAGAAATTCTATTTCAAACTCAACAAGAGCAAAAAAAAAAAACTCGCTTAAACTGGCAAACAGGGGACAAATTGGTGAAAACGAAAATGCGTTCTCACAAAACACGTTCTGGGGTGCACTACACTTTTACATATTCTCCCGACGTAGAAATAACCTTCGTCGCCTATTTTAAAAGATTCGAAGATTTATATATCACAGATTGTATAAATTGGTCCGGTTCTAAGAAAGTTCGCCTTCTCCAGAAACTGGGCACCGCAGAGCACACAAAATTTGTGAATTATATTTAACTCCGTAAAACAATCGAATTGACATTCACTGACGCTGTTAAACTTCACTCTTTTGTAAGCGGTGGAAATGTATGAATTCAACCAGAAAACCTAGTGAAGGTTTTACAATGTTCGCATAGGTCGGGAACAAACATTGCGACGACTTCAAATTTTCAGAATTGAGTGCAGATAATTTCAAGTGTATGATATTTGTTCAGGGATTCGTTTCAGGTAAAGACGCTGAAATTAGAAGTAGTTCTAAATAAATTGGAAAATGAGTCAAACCTTACTCTCCAACAAACAGCGGAAGACTGTCAGCGATTCGTAAAAGTACGCCAAGATTCGAAAAATATCGAGAAATCTGGCATAGCACATATAAGAAAATTACGACAAAAGAAAAAAACAAATTGATTCTCCCACTAAATCAAACCAATCCCAAAGGAAACTAGACAACTTGCTCCCTAACCCGTGTTTCGGTTGTGGATTATTACTTTGGTTTAAAGACTGCTCTTACCGAAATAAAAAATCCTAAATTGTAGCCGTACCAGGCACAAGAGTTCCCATTGTCGAGTGACAGAAATGGTTACTAGCTTTGTAAAAAAAAAAAAAAAAAAAAATTGAACAAGACGAGTTAAGCATTAGGAAGTACGTTCAAGTACAAATCCTAAATAAAAAATGTTAAAAATGCAGTTGGGTTCTGGTTCAGATTTAACAATCGTAAATCAACATTCTTGGAAAAAGTTGGGAAACCAACCTTACTAAGAACTAATAAAATGGCCAAGTTCGTGACAGGGGAGGAAATCAAGTTTACGGGAGAACTTATTTCCAGTGTAACATTTCAAGGAATTATGTTAAAATTAAAAACTTTTATATTAAAAATTTCAGAAAATTTATTTAGCACCGACTGGATGGAGAAATTTAAGGATTTTATGAGACCTTTCAGATCAATCATATCACAATTACTCTATATCCCCCAAGGTCCAATGGACAGACCGAGCGCTTCGTTGACACGCTAAAAAGAACTCTGAAGAAAGCTAGGGTCACACCCACAAAAAAACCCACAACAGTTTCTTCATGTGTATAGAAAAACGGCCAACGATAGCACACTATCATTACTCCCAGCCGAGGTAATGTTTGCGCGTAAAATTGGGTCTGTGTACGACAAACTATTTCCCAAAAAAAAAAAATCTTGACGAATAAACACGGTACCTACGAAACGTTACCAACCCGGAGAGTTTTTTTCCAGTATATACCGGGATAACAAATGTTTCTGCGAAATGGGTACAATTAACAAAAGAATAAGAAATATGGTTTATATAATGGAAGGTCCCCAGTTCAATCACAAAAGACACTTAAATCATATCAGGAAACGCCTGTCGACGATGCTGATAGCGGTCCTTCTGAAGAAGAAGACGTAATGGATGTAATGTATGATAGTTTTGACATACCAATGCTCCAAGCGGTCCCGGAACAGTGCCTTGTAAAAAGGAAAACTACTGATTTTCTCGTCGTGAATCGAAAAAGGGAAAATATTAAGACTCCTACGAAGTTAATACTTAGGCGGATGTTATGGGGACTTATCCATATGACACATGAACTCGTCCAAAATATAAGTAGCAGTTCTTCGGGATCTATTCTAGCATAACTCTGATAGCTGTTTGTTAATTGGTATATGTTTATACTACTGGCTTTGTAATATATTTGTTTAATACTATTCTGTTTTTGTGTCTTTATTTTTGGCCCAACGGACCACAATAACTTGGTGACGAGGTCACAACAACTATTTAAAAATATCAACCAATAACTTAAAATTGAAAAAATAAAAATTGTTATTATCAGTAATATGTATACTACATGTACACTGTAATTACTAAAAAATACGTTTTCTATAGAGGCTTTAATTGTAGCGTTTTTACAAATATATTTATTTGTTATGAAAATTAAATAATATCATTGTAGGTGTTAGTAGCCCTACTCCTGTTTTCTGAAAACCAATATTTAAAAAAAAAACAGTACGCCACTGGTTAAGACGATTAATTCTCCCTACTTTTTTCTTGCTTGCAACGAAAAGGAAGGCGGCCAATTGTTCGAAGGAAAATTGTATTTTTTTTGTATTGTTCACCCAGTGTCAGACTCAAGAGCCACCCAAGGAAGGAGGTCGTTAAACGAAATTATAAAGGTGTACAAGGAAGGAGTAAAATATCCATAGACTCTCTTTTAGAAAATGTACTTAATTCAGTAGTGAATATTAAATGCATGTATCGAAAATTATACAATAAAAATATCTGATCAGAATTCAACTAATTATTAACAAAATTAGTATCCTACTCTGGTACAGGCAAAACAAAACCAGTTATTAACCTAGTGTCCCAAATCCAGTTTAAGTTCATGGAACCCATTTTGTAATGGAAATAATATGTAAAATTTTCTACAATTATGCAAAATTGAAACGTTTAAAGAATTACATCTTCACAAATTTAAGAAAAAGGATTTGCATTAATACTTTGTTCGAAAAAATTGCTTGTTTTAACTGAGAGCTTTTAAAAGTAAATTTTAATTAATTATTGAATAATGTTTTGTTTTTCATGATGCAGATTTCATTATTGTTTCTTTTACAACAAGCGAAATTACAAAACATAAACTAGTTTTCGACTAACAGTGACGAATTCTTCTTATTAATATCAATCGGAATTTGTCTTACCTAGATCAGGGCATTTCCCTTTTAAAACAACAATTTTGGCGATGTTAACAGAACAGTACCTCCAGTAGGTTTTTATGTCAGCTTCAAATATGAGACTCGTCTTAGCGTTTTGAATGTAAAGTTGTGCTTTCTGCCAGTCAGCATTATTATTTGTTTTTAATGAGAAATATTTTTGATTGTTGTAAGATGTATATACGTTCAATCCACAATATTTGCCTGTAATTTGGTAAGAAATCTGAATGCAACTGTCTGATATATTTCTTATGGGAGATTTCAAACTAAACTTTACACGGGAGCCAACAGCATTCATATAGTAATCTGAAACAAAAAAAAAACACACACACATTAGACGATCAGTCAAATACATTATAATCAGTAGAATAAATCTGATATTGGCTTATAAACTTTTTATAACTAAAATGTTTTATTAGTAAACACGGCACTGAAATCCTCGTTGCAGAGGATTTTTTAAGTGCTAGTCTTTAGTTAGACAGCTTCAGTCTAATATATCCGCAGAAAGATCTGTTTTGCTGTATCACAGCTCATCAGTACAGTTAGACATCCGATTGCTTTTTACCCAGGATTGAAACCCGATCGAATTGGCGTCAGTCGGCGATAAAAGAAAGTGAAAGAACAGGTACATTAGAACCTACTGTTCATGCATTTATTTTTTATAAAGAGTGCTTCATACAAAGTAGACCTTAATATTGTAAGTTTGTTATTAGAATGGTTTATAAAAACCACACAAAAATTTCCATGTTTCAGATCAATACTGTTCTTCTTCAGGTGATATTTTAAAATAAATTGTGAAAATGATTTATTTAAAAAATTGATGAATTCATGGTTATGCAGAAACTGAAGGGTGGTAGTTAGTGACTATGCTTGTATGTGTGTCAATAATTTTAATAAAAAATGAGAATTAGGTAACTATGAAGTTGAAGATTTGAGTTGCGAAAGGTTGTCATAGGTTAACACATTTTTTTACCTCCAGACAAAATTAAAAAGTATGTTGACACACCTACAAGCATAGTCTCTAACTACCGCTTCTTCAGTTTCTAAATAACCATGAATTCTTCTTATATTTTCTAAATTAATCATTTTTTACAATTTGATTTTAAAATATCACATGAAGAACAATATTGTTTTGCGTAGTGATATGATGCTTTTATAAGCTACTGTAACAACAGAATTACTATATATAAATCATGTGTGTATATATATTTTCAGGCCACTATTGTCCCAGTTACCACTGAGATGAGTTTTATACCACGGAACCTGAAGATCTACATTAAGAAAATCAGAATAAAGCAGAGTCGCCGATCTCCTTAGAAGACTGCGTTGCTTGGCTCAGCAAATTTTCTAAGAAATGTGCTATCTGTTTGAAATTTTCCGGCTTGGAGAACACCCATAATGCGAGATCTCCGGTTGAAAACAAAATAAAAACGTGCAAATAAGATAATAATAATAATAATAATAATAATAATAATAATAATAATAATAATAACAATTACTAATAATCAACCCACAATGTGGTAAATATCTTTCAATTCTTAAAAGAGATTACAACATTAAATATATAAAAAAATAGAACTACAACAATTTTGTCCATAGGAAATGATCACCATGAAAGAAAAACAGAAATTTCATTTTAAACAATAAAACATTTTAATTTTCAGTACCTGAACCGGATTGTTTTCTAGCCCAACCACCAGAGCTCGTATAAGAGACATTTTTATAGCCACATATAATTTCATCATTAAAGTCACAGGCGATACCTTGGTCTGGAAAAAAAGCATCATCATATTAGTTATCATTATTTGTAGTAGTAGCAGAAGTATAAAAATTCAGAAATGAACAATCATTATAATAATTATTATCATCAACATTAGGATTATAAGAAATATAATTCAATGAATAACTGATTAGTTAAATTTTTTTCAGGCAATGACCAAGTTGGGTAAATAATCACAGATATTTTGAATATTTTAACATAAATGATTTTGTATTTCTAACTGTCTATATTTAACGTGTATCAAGAAGAGTAATCATTTGGAGAGATCACCTAAAATCGATATTCAATAACCTCTTGTTATTTGCACGAAATTTATCATTTCTGATATCTTCATGACGAAATATGTTTCTATGACATAAAAAGAACCAAAACAATCTAACAAAAAAGAGTTGTATAAAACTTAGAATCCAATTAAAATCATAGAAATACTTGTAATGATGATGTACATGAAATTCCAATTTTATTAAACTCAATCTACTATGTTGTTTTCTATTTCTAAAATTGTTTTACACATGATGCTATAATGATAATCGATTTTGTGGAAAACATTTGCAAAATATGTATCTTTGAAAACTATCCTCTCATCAGCTCTACTTTGTGAAGCATTTCAATCCATATCTTTAAAATAATTTATATTACTGTTCAGAAACTAAATGAATAGTCTGTGATATTTGGAAAATTTAAAGTTCATAAAAAGTCAAACTCACCATTACAGACGCCAGGTATGACACCAACATCATCGATTGCCATGTCACCTAATGGACCATTACCTCGAACTCCAGTAAAGACAACAGTCGTTTTCTCATTAACTGGAAGGCTGACGCATCCTTTCATCCAGTTTAGCCCCATGTCACCTTTCTCGGACCATTTTAACATTTTCCCTGAAGGAGTTATAATGTGAACCTAACGAACGTAAAATAACATATTTAGTTGAATCATTCATTAAATATTAAATAAATGTAGGGCTACATATATTCGATCAAATATATGCGCATCACCTTGAGAGAAAAAGAATGAGCGGAGTATGATTTGATGTTACTCGTATTCATCTATCAATTAAAGATTGAATTAGTCATTGAAAATGAAGCGTTTTCTTATCATTGGTAAAAGACTGAACAATGAACGAAAAAAGAGGTGAATTACTAAATAAAATTATTTCAGGAGAAATCAAAACTCAATGAAAACATCCATCAAAATAAAATTTCTTATGAATGAATAATTTTTTTAATATCTACTGACAAATTCACAGAAGTTCTTTTAAAGTGAAGTGGGAAAAAGAAAAAGAACAGAAGAACAAACCATATCTTATCGTTTGTTTTATTGTTTCTATCAATTAATGTTTAATATCTTCTGACGAATCAACATAAGATCATTTAGATTAAATTGGAAAAAAAGTGATAAAACAACAAATAATATCCTATCAATTTTTTTATTTTTTCTAACAAATGATCTACTGACAGATCTATACAACATGACTGGAATTCTAACTTCAGAATTTAACCGATAATCTGAAATGTAAATTTCTAAACGTTTTGTGTCAATATCACCAAATCTCATTTAAGATTTTTTGTAACTCGTTTTGTTTCGTATTCAGTAATTTGTTTTAACTAAACACATTATTTTGCTTTGTTAGAAGTGAACGTTTAACTAAGTGTCCTTCCTCTTCACTTTTTTCAAAGTCTAACAGAAATATTAAACTACCTGGAGAATTCCAGTGTCACGACCATACATGTTGTAATAGAAACTGAGGTAATGCCCACAGGGTGTGACGAATTCAGGAAATACAAGTTCTGTTTTGTCACCAGGACCGCCAAATGACGATTCAGTATGCATGAAATCTGCATAAAAAACATAAATAGATTACATTTTAATGAAGAACACAATATTGTAATGAATAATATCAAATTATTTATTCTTAACAAATGACAATATTTAAATAACATTACAACTGCAGTTTTTTGCGTAAAATATAATGAATTTTTTCTTTTCTCGTGCTCAATATTTCCTGAGTACAAACAAATAGAATTTTTCCATATTGAATAATTTTAGATTTCTACGTCTCTAGAAGAATTATGATAACAATTTGTAACGGAGAAAATGTTACACCCACGCACGCACGCACATACTCATGGGGCAATGGTATATAAAATTTTGTATATCAAGAACAATTTTGAAGGAAAGATGTATGACAAAGTGGAAAAAAATGTGTGACGCCTTTTGTCCTTTATGGACTTTATCGGACGAGGTTTGTTTACGTTGATTTGACTACACATGCGCACAAACGAGAGACGCTGATAAAAATGTCGGAATAAAAATAAAAGCTATTAATTCTCTACAAATTGCTTTGTTTACATTTCGGATATGAAACTGAAAGGTATGACTCTCGTGAAAATCTGAAGAAGTACTTTAAGGTAAATAGAACCGGAGTTGACTGTAGAACTTGAGTTGCTCTTCATTTTCGTTGCTGTTTTTCGTTTGATTTGTGATTCCAACGATTTTCTCCTGATGAGATAGCACAGTACGGCGGCGTTTGTTGACGAAAGTATTGATGCCAAAAAGGTCTGCAAGAAAGTCACTTTTGACACGAAAAAATATAAAAGATCTACTAAATTTCTGTCGAATTCATAAAAGTTAGAAGTTAGAAGATTGGAAAAAGGTGATTTTCTCTGATGAAATGGGTCAGTTTATGTTAGAAAACGAGTCGGTGAAAGATTTCACCCTGATTGTGTGGTATCCACAGTCAAGCATTCGGACCTCGTTTATATTTGGGGGTGATTCTCCTTTCATGGCGTCGGAGAATTAGTGATTGTACCCAAAGGTAAGTCAATGAACAAGGAATGGTATATGGACACTATCAAAATAGACTACCACAATTTTTTATAGAACACTACCCTGATCGAGATGCGGTGTTTCAACATGATGATGCACCTTGCCATAAAGCAAAAGCTGTGACGAAGTGGTTCGAGGAAAATAACTTTAGAGTTCTGCAAAACTGGCCCGGTAATTCACCTGATCTCAATCCCATCGAAAATTTATAGTCCATCCTGGAACCAAAGGTGCGTGAAGCTGATCCAACAACAAGAATTGAACTTGAAGCTGTCCTACAAAGATGTTGGACTTCTATTATATCTAACCTTTTAAAATCACTGAGTCTAAGCCAAAGCGAATAAAACTTGTTCTTAAAAATAGAGGGAGGCACATAAAGTAATGAATTTAACATCAAAATTTAAGATGCATCATAATAAATAATTTCTTTTACTTTTGAAATAGTTTAAATTATTATTTTAAAATGCCAAAGCAAAAATAGTTGTGTTTTGTTATCGATAACTTGGATTTTTTATGGTGTTGCAAAACTTTTGGCCAGAGCTATATATATATATATATATATATATATATATATATATATATATATATACGAATTTTATTCCAAGCCTTAAAGTTCCTTTTTATTATAGTCATATGTTAATTACTTCTGTATTGGCGATCCCCCCACCATTATTATTATGTATCATTCAAACTCCAGACTAATATTAAGTAACCCCCCAGACTAATATTAAGTAACCCCCCAGACTAATATTAAGTAACCCCCCCAGACTAATATTAAGTAACCCCCCAGACTAATATTAAAAACTCAGAAATGTCTTCTTGACATGGAAGAGGTCTATAGCCTTGTTTTGCAATCTCCCTAGACATGGTATCTAGATAAATTCGAGCAGCCTCTTGTGCTGCGAACAGATTAATTAGAATAGATAATCTCAACTCGCACTCCTTCCATGTTTTCTTAATGGGAGTGGAGGCTTATTTCTTATTTTCTGTTTAGGATATGGTTCACCGGTTCTTTCTTTCTTTCAATAACCATTCCATAATTTTTAACTCTTTTATATTTTTAGAGATCTGACTGATCAGTAATTACAACTCTTCATTATGAGAATATCGAACTGGTAGTTTTCTGGCCGCTTCATTGGACTGGTGGTAAGGATTTTGGACTCTGTGGTAGCGCTTGTCAACAGTCGCATAAAATCGGGGTAATTTCAGTTTAATGTTGCAGGTAATAGTCCCTGCATGTATTTCGGTGGGCAACAATGAAGCCACATTATGCTTTAGTCTCAACCCCTTTCTGACTAGTTTGTATTGCCATTGACGACAAACAACAATAATTATTTTGGCCTTTTTCTTAAAACAAAATCTTCTTATGACAAATAAAATGAAAAGAAAATCAGTAAATATAGAATCACCTACTCCTCAACTTTTCTTCTATATTTGAGGCATCCATTACAATTTCTGAAGTGGAGAATTGTTTCTCCTAAAACAGTTTCCAGATATCTTTGCCCTTTGTGAAACAAATTTAAATTTTTTCATTGCTACCAATGAATACTGTTCCAGGCGATCTTCCTATTTGCCGAAAAGATTCTATGATGCATATCCATAACCTTGGTGTTTATATCCGGGAAAATCTGCCAATCCACCCAATTAGCTATCTCTTTTTCCTTTACAGCGTTTCCTCTTCCAAGGACTGTAGTATATTAGACAACATATCTTACACTATAGAAATGTCTTTCTTTCTACATTCATCTACGAATATTTTTGCGCTTGTTGATTTTAATGCTGATCTCGTCAAGTGACTTAAGACTTAAACATTATAATGCCACTGATGTTGCTGGTATTCAGAAGTTAATTTTGTCCGTTGCTCAGTCTCTTATGCAAAGAGTGGGATTCCCTACTCGTTTCTCTCATAAATCTGAAAAATATACTTCCTTACTGGATTTGTTTCTTACTCCCTCTCTTATCTCCTAACGAGTATTGAAATATTGTTCCTATCGAGTATCGCAACTTTGTTCTCTTAGTAATTCGGATCACAGTGTAGTATCAGTTGATAGTTTTTCAATCGTCTATTAGACAGGATCCTCTTATTCACAAGACCACATTGTTACTAGCATTCTAATTGGAATTCATTCCGTGAATTCCGTGTCACCCCTGGATTGGTATTCTTAACGTTCCTATTGATAATTGTGTCTCAGAGGTTTTTTTTATGTTAAAACCGGCATCGATGCTTTTGTACCTTCTCGAAAATACCAGGTAAGACCATAGCCTTCTCTTTGGTTCATAACTGCCTATGCAGTCGTTATAGCCCACAGGAATAACTTTTTCCGGTTATACCAGGGTGACACTTCTGATCACAACAGACGCCTATTCGTGTCTACGTGTAATTGAAAACATGTTTTTGAAGGAACTAAGACTTTGTTGATAGAATGAGGCACCGTATAGAGTCTAACAACTTTAGCTCTCGTGACTACTGGTGACTCTGCAATATTGTGTTAAATAAGGGTAAGTCTTCTAGTCATCCTCTCTTCACTCACTTTCAGGCGTTAACGTCTTCTACTGATAAAGCAGAATGTTTTGCTCGTAAATTCTCTTCTATTTCTAGTCTTCACTCATCTGGAGTATCTTCGCTTGATTTCCTCTTAGAACTAAATCACTGTTGTCTGATATGCATATAACTCCTTCGTGATTGCTATCATCTTTTGCACTGGATCCGCACAAAATATGTGGACTTGATGATATCGATGTAATAGTCCTTAGGGAATGTGCTCCTGAACTGGACCCTGTTTACTTTAAAATTTACAATAAAAATCTGGCTGCTTCTTGATTTCCTACCTGGTGGCAACCTACTTCCGGATTTCCAGGTACTCAAGTGAAATTGTTGTGATCCTTCTACCTACCGGTTTATTAGCCGTCTACCTTCTTTTGGCAAAGTATTAGAGACTCTAACCAACTCTGAATTCACATCGCAGATAATATGGTTTTTCGCTTCTTTAGGACAATTGCAGATGTATTAACGGTTATTACTGAAAGAGTTTATCAAAATTTAGATAAAAACGATGAAGCTCGAGTCATTACCTTAGGCAGCTCGAAAGCACTTTACAGGGTTTGACATACAAGTTCAAAAAATATAGTATTTATGGGCGAACTTTTTAGCTGGTACAGATTTATCAAATTGTGAAATTAAAGTTGTCCTGAACGGCTACACATTTAGATCTTTCTGCAGGTGTCATCCAGAGTTCTATATTTGGATCTAAGTTGTTCCTAAAATTCCTCAATTACCTTCCTGATGTCATTAGTTCTCAACTGTGGATTTAAGCTGATGATACAACTATTTACTCTTGTCTTAATAGTAAGTCTGATTGGTTTGATAAGGTCAAATTCGCAGATGATATAAAAATGAACTCTAGTCTGCTGTCAAATAGGGCAAGGAATTTATTATTTTTAACGCCTATAAAATGAAACTACCCTATATTAATCATTTGAGAGGCCACTTAATGCCTTTCGTCAGCATGGCTGATGCTAACCCCCAGTAATGTAGTTCCCCTGTGCCTTTTCTATAAATACTTTCATATTACTTGTCCTGCTGAACTTACCTCTATGGTACGTCGACTTCAGTACGAGATTGGCAACAAGATCTCATCAATATATAATCGATTTAGCTAGATGTAAGTTCTGTGCTAACAGTTTCTTTTCTTGAACTTTTCTTCCGGCTTCATACTTTCCATCCAACATTTATTTTAAAAATTTAAATTTAATGTCAATCTTTAGCTACTGTTTTCTTATTTTCTCTTTTATTGTTCTCGCAACTTAATAATATTTTTCTTTTCTTATTATTACACAGTCAGCAACCACTAGTGTTTTAGTAACTTATTTGTTTGAGGTGAAAAGATATAATATTGTTTTAAGGTATGCTATACTTAAAGTGCACAATATCAGGAATAGAGCGTATGTAATTATAAAAGTGGACATTTGAGTCAACACCCAGAGGTTGACAAATTGCTTAGCGTTCATTAGAACGTGAAAAATGGAATTTTTTTATGTTGTAATGTCATGGTCATGCACGTGTTAACGCATGAAAGAACTGTTCTTTTTATAAACATATTAGAACATTACTACAGTATTCATAGTTGATTCTATTAACTGACGGCATAAGTTTTTAATGAATATTGCCTCGAGATCTGTAGTTTGCTTTTGTTGTTTTCTTGGTGTACGATAGTTGTGTTATCGATCATTATTTTTTATATTGTGAACGTAGACAGGCATGTCTTGTAGATGTCTAGAAATGGACATAGAAATAGAAATGTCTAGAAATTTGAAGCAAGAAGAAAATTTACAGTAATTTTTAGCAACAGTTTTGCGGTTATTTTTTGTTACCATAACTCATACTCCTGAAGATGATCTCGGAAGGAGATTGAAAGAACTTTGGAACATCGAGAAATGAATAATAAAATAATCTGTTAAAGTTACAGATCATTTCTTACAGCTTTCAATTATAATACGGGAAAGATTATGCTTGAGTATGAACGGATTTTATTAAAAATAAGCAGATAAAATACTTATATATATATATATATATATATATATATATATATATATATATACAAATGAATAAGAACGAAGAAAATAATTGCAACGTTATATATTTATATAAAATCTCGTTCATATCAAATCGTGAAATGACGTTTGTTTAGAATGTGCAAGATTCCAGATCCTTTCATACAGACACCGGCGTTCCTTAAGGCACTATCCTAGGTCTTACGCTTTTCCGATCTTCATCAATGATCTTTCTTATGTATTCAGTTCCCAAGTAGGCACTATGAAGACCATACCACCATTACACACGTTTCAATAAGAAATCTGCTAAGGTTGACAAAGTAAATCTGGCTGCTGCAACTCAAAATGACATCCAAACTGTGATTGAATGGGGTAGGAAATGGCTCGTAAATTTGAATGCCTCTAAAACGAAGATGCTCTCTTTTAACCACCAGAGAGAAATATTCCTGCCTATAATCAGAATAGAAAGCTAGTCTCCTAGAGAGAAATGCCCTGCGCCTTCTTGGCCTCACTCTCTCAAATGAACTTAAATGGAATGACTGCATTGAATCCATAGCTGCATCTACTGCTAGGAAGTTTGGTTTACTGAGTTGAGTCAGGAAGTTTTTATCGTCAGAATCCACGTTTATAAATGCTCCATTAGTCCGTGAATTTAAAACTGTTGTTATATCCGGTCGAATGCTCCTGTATTCATCTTGAGGTTCTCGACAAAATTCCAAAGGAGGATCTGCAATATAATCGATCCTGACTTGCCAGTATGCCTTCATTCACTTTTTCACCGACGTGATCTGGCTTCTCTATGTCTGTTCTACAAGTATTTTAATGGCAAATGGTCTGATGAGCTTTTTTCTCCTAGTACCTCAACCACATGTATTTACTCATGTTACTAGAGTGTCATTACGGTCCCACCATTTTACTGTCGAACTACATATAACCAGCACTTCTACTCGAATATTTTATTTTCCCTCACTTACAGTTTCTGAAACTTTCTTCCATTTGCTTGCTTCCCTGATAGTTACAATCGTCAAAAGTTGAAATGCAACGTCATTTGCCATCTTTTATCTACTTGCTTCCATCTATGTCTTATCTTTTCTTCGGCATCCCCTGTACCTTTTTTCGTTAAACCGTGATATTATTTGTGGAACAGTGAGTCATGTTTGTAATATAATTTCATCAATATACTGCCTTATCTTTCGTTACTTTGCTTCAAGTACATATAAGCGGGATAAATGAGCCGATATTAATTTTCCCTAATTAAATACAAGGATTAATAAATAACGTGACGATAGTAAACTTTACTTACATTTGTTGCCTTTTCCACTGTGATCTGAAGAAGGTCCTGTGTCAAATGAACTAGTTTTTTGCGCTCTCCTCCATAGGAATTTGGTCGCGTTTCGGCAGCTGACATTATAGGCACACACATTTGGTTCATCAAATGTGCATATATTATTCAAAATACCATCTGTGACAAATTATATAAAACAGAATCAAGAAAAAATGTTTTCTACATTATCAAAATTGTTTCATTTTTAATTGAGATATGAGATTTTACTGTGTAGTTTTCATAGCCTTAAAAATTATAAATCCTTTATTTATTAAATTGTTTCAAACAGCAGCAAATGACTCAGGTTGGTGCAGATAAACACTTGTAAATATTCATTACTTATTAAAACTGTGTTATAATTATGCAAAATATTAATCACGTTTAAATCGTAGACGATAAATAAAATATTCCGTACAATAAGGCAATAATCTCTGAAGACAAACGACAAATTTTTTTTCAGTTTATTTTGTGATTGTAACTAGCTAGGAAATCTTGAAAAAGTTAACTAAAGAGAAATAAAAATGTAGAAATAATCATATCCAGTGGGAGAACTATATTTTGGGGGTTCTGAAGCTTGGAAATATATGTACAGTTTGAGTTTAAGTTTTGTTTAGCAGCATATCAACCTCTGTGGGTTACTTAATGTCAACAAGGTAAACGTATTATGGCAATAATTATTTTTTCTTTCAAAAATGTGTTATGATAATAATTTTTTCCTTAAAAATGTATTGTTGGTAATATTTTTCTTCAAAAATGTATATTTTCTATAAAATTTATTTTTATATATCGCTTTCTATAAAAGTCTATTTTTATACTTTCATAGTGTTTTGACCCCAGTTTGGGGGTTAACTATTTTCCCATAGCTGAGACCCTAACAGGTGCTACTACTCAGGGTCAGGGTGGACCTGGGGACAACAGAAATTAAGAGGTGATTCCATGCCCCTCACAACCTCTCAATCAGAGGCCTTGCCGACCAATGAAGTTTACCGTCATACTCAGGACTAAAAAGATATGTAGGAAGCACCCTCACAATCAAGCAACAATAGATTCGAAGATCCGGCTGTCAAAATGTAGGTTATAAATAGATTGTAATGAGTTCCATGGCTGCATGCAGCAGGTATTTAGGATGCTGCAAGCTTCCTAGAAAATTTTAAAATTTGATCAATGACTGGAGAATTTTGAGGCCATATGAAATGGGTACGAGAGCATATTCGAAAGCCAACAGTAGCTACTTCAATCCATTGGCTTATGATTCTTTAGTAAAATGGCATTATGTTCATAACAAACGCTAAATAAAAAGAAATAAAAAGACTTTTTAATGACAATTCACCGATTAAAAAGTTGCTTCAGGGATTTTTCTGGGATTAAAAGCTCTAAAACTATGAAGTTTCATAGTTGATCCGGCACTAATCGCACAGAATGTTGTAATGTTGAGACAGGAAGGAAAAAAGAGAAATTATTTTTGTTTCAGTCAAACTGAAAATAATGTCTAGTCATCTTAACAGACAATGTTGCCAATTGATAAATACATTTACGCTATTTGGAGTTTATTTTCTTAGGTTTTTATTCAATAAGAGTATGCTTTAGGACTATTCTCTCTGTTAACATACAGGATAAAGGTAGATTTATATAGATACCTACACAGAAACGCGATTCCTAAGGTTTAAATGAATTAAAAAAAAAAACTGAAAAATCTTTCTTGAAGTTTTTATTTTAGTTTTTACTTTCAAGTTAATATTTTAAATTTAATATTTTTCATTTTGAAATTGATATATAGCTGATTTTAGCTTCATTTTTATTCAAATGTCACTACGAAGTAATTCTCTTTATTAAAAACTTTAAAAAATAAAATATACTTTTCTGAAACCTTATTTGAGAAATATTAATTGATTTAAAGTTTAATTAATCTGATTTGAAACAAATATGACTTAATTTAAGTTTTAAATATTGTCGAAATGTATTTTTATAATACAGCGGTATATGTTTAGTTTGGTAAGAGGGTTTCTGTTTAAAAAAATAAACTGATGATTTAAATTCTCCATGGATTTCTGCTTTTAACTTTATAAAAATAAAACGAGTCAAAATTTAATTCTTTCCAAACTTCTTAAAGTTAAATAAGTGAAAGGAAGTTTACATGTAAAAATATTTTTAACAAGATTTTCTCAAAAGAAGAAACATTTCTAAAATAATTTCATTCATTTGGGAATAAGCCCTAAAAATTTCATTAAAATGTAACTATTATTTGATTTTTACAGGAATTTCTAAATCAATGTTTTTTTTTTTTGCCAAAAAGAAAAAAAAAGCTAAAGTTTTCTATAATAATCTTTGGCCTACCTCTACGGCTCATACAAAAACAATCCCTACTTTTATCCAAAATTTCGGACGTTCTAAAAAGGTTAAAAAATTCTTTGATCTTTCCTTGTATTTAACATCAATACTTTAACAATAAAACATCGTTTGGGACATTTTTTCATCATGGTATGCTATTTGTTTAGAGAATCATGGGATATATCCAGCTTTACAAGTGTTCAACAATTTACTTAGTCTTTTTATGGCTGTAATATTTACAGGCAGAAGGCACATCTTATAAACTAAGCAACCTATTAAGATTTGACAAGAGAAACTAAATTTGACACAAGTTTAAAGTTATAATTTTTTATTTGAAAAGTATTTGTGGAAAGTTAATTGTATATACCAACAAACATAAAATAACATTCTAAACTTAATCATGTAAAGTTAAAAATTTGATAATTTTTAAACTGTAAAGTCAAATATCTAAGCAAGAATGAAAAAAATATAAAGAACCTATATTTCCTTATTTTTGTGTCAATTTGCATTAACTTTTCTTGTATGAATAATTAGTTAATAATTTGTTATTGTATAAAGTAGAAAATACTTTATAAATTGCATGCAATTTTTACGTATTGCTCATTAAGATTTCAGTATTTTGTTACTTTTTGTAAAAAAATTCCCGTGTAGAATTAAAAAAAAAGAAAATATCCTAATAAATATTTACATTTAGGAAGAAAAATTTATTTTGATGTAAGGCATTCGGAACAGGATCTTTAATCGGTGTGACTAATTTCTATTGTCCAGTGCAAATTTTAATGAGTATAAATTGAACTTACCTACACAGGGTGATGGATTGTAAGAAATGTCATCCAACCTTATGTAATCTGAATAATAGTCACCACTTCTGGCAATGAAGCTTACTGATACCGTTTCATTTGCTGGAAGGTTGATGCATCCCTGTACCCATCCTTTTAGGTCCATATTGAGATATTTGCGTTCTATAACATTTTTTGTATTCGCCACTGATAAACGATTAACATCAACCATGAATTTGCTTGAACCCATCGGATTTATTTGATAGTAGAACTGGAGGCTGGAAGTATTGCTCGTTTGTTGTATAACAGGTGTTTTTAGGGTTGTCGTGTAACCTTCTTGACGAGTGTCAAAAATTACTTGAACGAAATATCCTGAACCTAAAAAGAAATAAAAATCTAACGTTGATGAGATTGGCAAAAGAAAATATAAATTTTGCAAAATATATTTTATTCAACTCAAAGACTAAAATGTATTATAGAATACGTTATGATAGCACTAATAAGCTTTCAGAATGGAACTGATCTCATTTACTTTTTCCGTTGTGTACTACACTTTTCGTATTATAATTTGTCATTAAAACTAAAACTTACACACACACACACACACACACACACACACACACACACACACACACACACACACACACACACACACACACATATAAATATATAATTAAATTTTTTTATTTATTTAAAATTAATTTAAGTTACATTGCGACACGGAAATTTCTATGTTTTTCTATGTTGACTTATTATTATGAAAATGATTTATATTTGAATGCATAAAACAATACACGTGTTGTTTAAAGAGTTGATATGGATGGGGGAAAACATACAAATTTAGTATCTTTCAGTCTCCTCCCTCTATCTCTTTAACACACATAGACACACGCACATGGGAGGGTTCATACTACATAGAAAGTGCTTTAATCACTTGATCATCAACAATGCATTTACGTCCAGGTTCTTACAGCATTTCACCTTTCCTGATGATCTTCTATTATTACAATGTGGCGTATTTAATGACAAGAGTAATATAGACAAAAGTGCACGGAAACTGAATGAAACCTGCTAGGCTACATATCTTGATACGTTTAAAATGCTTAATTTAAAAGTTTCCAATGGCTGCGTACCATCTTCTTCGTACAAATGTGTAGTCACATTAGCGTAAAGATTACTTTAGTTCGATGAAATTTTAAAGAACGAAACGCAATACCTCACACAAAAGGCTTTGTCATGGATTTTCCGAATATATATATTTTTCTTGCATTCTTAGAAGTCATTTTCTTTTACGGAAATTCATTAAAAAGATTAATCGCAATGACTTGTCAGTTGCTTTCAAGGAAAATGCGCAAAACTGTCAGTTACCATGCATAAATGACTTCTATATCAACAATCTTTCTTTCTTTCTCTCTGTATCACACACACACACACATATATATATATATATATATATATACTCATCTGCAGACAGACCTGTTTCATCAGTAGGGTTTGACATCCAATTGCTTTTAACCCAGGATTGAAACCCGACCGAATTGGCGTCAGTCGGCGATTCTACCTCTGAGCTATGAGCACTCGGCAGAAGGAGGCAGATTTTTGCGTATTAAGTATCACACGTCAATAACCAATTCATTACTGAATGAGTGATGCGTAGACGCTAGAGTACCTACTGTTTTTTCAAAGTCTACCATACTTCCAGAGTGCTCAATCAGGGTGTGAGAGCATATATATATATATATATATATATATATATATATATATATATATATATATATATATGGATCCGAATCCGACAAGATGAATAGAATAAGTAAAAAACAGGTAGAACAAAGTTTCTTTAATCTAACATGTTTCACTTTAAAAAGCTTCTCCAAAGATTTTTTTTTAAAGACGAATGATTTAAAAATCGTTTTAAAAATCCACGAGACAATAAATTGATTGAGGTATGTTTGAGATACGTGTTACGCGTAATAAAGCAATGAATTAATGTTAAATGAAGAGGAAAAACCTGTGTCTCTTTAAGTGTGTGTACCACGTGTAATAAAAACATTAGAATGCAAGTATATGTAAACGAAAATAATGCGTGTCAAGCGTATTTAAACTTTAAACGAATGAAGTGTGTGTATATGTCGATAACGTTAGTGTATGCAAATGAAAGCAACGAAATACATTTCCGTTCGAAATATGTAGTAAGTATTGTATACACGTGTTAAGCGATGGAAACAATTTTCTTTTATTAAATAAAATGAGAAAAACATGTATGAATGTACGTGTATGAGAGAAATCTTGTCGGTATCTACGGTGGGAAACCCTGGGGACACATTATACTGCAGTTCCCTTTCTACACAGGTTGCATTTGATGCCCGATTGCCACTACTAATTTAGGCCCTCGTTACCGATATATCTCTAAATCATGCTAACACACAATCAAAGATATAAATCTAAACCAGCCAATCAAAAATACCTAAACCCTCATTATCTTTTTCTCCAATATCCGTGGTATCCTTTCCAACTTTTGCAGTATGAAATCGTTCCTCTACAAAAGGTTCACTGATATTATAGCTTTCGGTGAAGCTGACCTCAACCCTACAAATTTCTCTTTTGATTTCTCGATTCCTGGATATCTTTTCTTGAGGAACAAATCCAATATCTACATACATGATCTAGATGTTTATGTCAGTGAACATCTCCCTCTGGCGAGAGAGATCTCTTTTAATCTCCTGTCTACTCCTATACGTGTTTCAATCGCTCTTTGCTAAACTCAGTAAGCTATCTCTTCTTTCTCTACCGCTCCCTTTCCTCTTCTGACTGCTGCATTCTAGATAGTATTTCAGACAATAAGCCATTTCCCTTTAACCATTTGTTAATGTATTTGTGTTCGGTGACTTCAATGCCCATCATGCTAAGTGACTGGAATACTCTGCCACTGATCTCGCTGGAGTCTAAACGCTGAATTTCTCAATAACTCAGTCTCTCACGCAATTGGTGGATTTTACCACGGGTTTCTTCAGTAAATACAATGACCACGCTTCTCTTCTAGATCTTTTCCTTACTTCTCTCTCTGACTTTTGCCATGTTATGCAGCTCTACATTCTTGACAACTTTGATCATGCTGTGGTGTTAGTAAATATCTCGTTCTACTCACCCTACATCCAGAAACCTCTTACCAATAGAAGACTGCTATCAACGAGCAGAATGGGACTCGTTCTGTGATTTCCTTTGCGATGTCCCTTAGAATCAAGTTTTTAATCCCCCTGTTCAAGACGCGCCCCTGAAGTCACCTTCTGGATGAAAATCGACATTGTTACTTTCATCCATGCTGGGAAATTTTGACTTAAACGTCTTTTATGTTCTTGGTTCTCTCCTGTTTGCTCGGCTGCCATCGTCCGTAGGAATCACTTCTTCCGGCTTTACCCAAGCCATACATCTGATCACAATAGGCGCCTCTTTGTCTCTGCTTCACACCTAGAACAGATGCTCAGCTGAGTAATATATGTAACACCGACTCTGGTCTCTAATATAATTTCTAAGCTTGACCCCCATAAAGCAAGCGGAGGTGGTGAAATACCAGTCATCGTTCTTCAGAAATGTGCCTCTGAGCTGGCTCCAGTCCTCTCCAAACTCTATAATTATTGCCTCACTGCTTCTTGATTTTGTTCTTATTAAAGGTTCTACTCTGTTGTTATTCTTTAAGAATTCGGGAGCCCCCTCACTCCTCTATTATCCCCCTATTAGCCTCTTACCTCTTTTGGCAAGGTATGCTGAAATAGGCATCGCACATCTCACAATCTTCTATTTGACAAACAATATGGCTTCCGCTTCACAGGGTTGCTACTTGTGTGCAAAGGCCCATCACTGAATATATATACCAGGCTCTTGATAAGAAAGGCGAAGCTCGAGAAGTATGTCGAAAGCATTTGACAGGGTTTGGCATGCTGGCATTTTTTTTGGAACTCCCCTCTGTTTGCTTGCTTCTCTGATAGCTACAATCTCCAAAAGTTTAAAAGTAGTGTCAATTACTATCTCTGTCTACTTGATTCTCATCCATCTCTTATCCTTCCTATGACATCTCATGTGCCTTGTTTTTTCTCTCATTGTAATCCCCTGCGTACCAGTGGCATTCATGCATTGCATGAGGTGAAACGATTATAAAAAATATAGTAATATAGAGAAGCTGTAGATGTACTGTGATCCAATATATATATAGCAATATGTATGTCATATGATACCTGTATTTCAAGTGATTTCATTGCGCATTGAAACATAATGCTATGTAGATGAAATACGATACAATACATATTTTTACTGCTTTCATTGCTATATTTATGAAAATTTTTAATCATTTCACCCCATGTAAAGAGACGATATAAGTATGGCCCAGAAGGAAGTGAAATGAGAAATTTAGTAAAAAAAGTAAAGAAAAGTACAATAATGGAACAGGATTCAGGAACATAGATATGTTGATGTATTGTAATATAACTTATTTTGAAAATTATTTTAGTATTTATTGAAATATATTGCTATGCATATGAAATACGATATAATCAGTATTTTGCATGTTTTCAGTGTTTTGATTCATTTATGTAAATTCGAAATATCGAAGTTTATGACAAAGTTTATCTTTGATTCTGAAATATAACTTTTTAACTTAATTATTTTCATTCTCACCAGACATCGAAAAGAAATAACCCCAACGATTGGTAAATCGACAAGAAGCTGATTGCCTTATTGTACGGCCCCTAATTCTAAAAATGGATAATTTATTGGCAGCCTAAAAAATGGCATTGGTGTAAATTTAAGTAAATGTTTCCTGATTTTATACAAAATTATTGAAACATTACAGAGTATTTCTAGCTTTAAGTAGAGGGGATATATATATATATATATATATATATATATATATATATATATATATATATATATATATATATATATATAAAGAGAAAGAGAGACGTGCAGACAGAGTGGGGATAGTGAGCAAGAATGCGTTATGACTGTCTATTTTCAGATCAATGCAGTCTTCAGTTCTGATGAATAAAATAAAACATCGGCTGGTTGCCAATTATAAATATACAAATATATACCTACTATATCATCCTGTTTTCATTTATTTTTTGTGGGGTGTTGATTGAAGTTTTCTTTGTTCTGTTACTAATCACTAATTCTTTTCCGTCTCTCACATGTTCTTTTATTTAAATATTTTCTATCTGACCGATTGTAATTAATCTTTTGTTTTTTACATACCCCATGTGTTATATATATATATATATATATATATATATATATATATATATATATATATATACTATGATCCTTTACATCGTTTTTCGTTTGTTGAACGGTTTGAGATTCATTCAATTGAGATCAAGGTGGTGTTTTGTGGCACTGATGCTTGTGGATTATATATATATATATATATATATATATATATATATATGATGTGGATTATATATATATAATATGGATTACACACACACACACACACACACACACACACACACACACACACACATATATATATATATAATCCACATGATATATATATATATATATAATGTGGATTATATATATATAATGTAGATTACTCACACACACACACACACACACACACACACACACACACACACACACATATATATATATATATATATATATATATATATATATATATAATCCACAAGCATCGGTGCCATAAAACATCAACAAAAAAAAACGATGTGAAGGATCATAGTGTATGTGAAAAACAAAAGATTAATTATATATATATATATATATATATATAATATATATATAATTATATATATAATATATATATAATATATTATATAATTATATATATATATATATATATAATATATATATAATATATATATATATATATATATATATATATATATATATATATATTAATAAAAATGATACAAAATGAAAAACTGCATTTAGACATTTTATATATATATATATATATATATATATATATATATATATATATATATATAATATATATATAAAATCTTTACTTACCATATGTACGATTAGTGTTAGATGTCCTAACCCATTTGTATCTGTAATAGCTAGAAGTGACGGTGTAGTTGCACATTCCGGTTTCAAAGGTACAGTCGACTGAATCTGAAATCATGAATGTATTGTTGAAATAAAATCGGAAATAAGAGCAAAAGTTATTTTTTTAAACTGTTGAGGGTAAGTCAGTAGCGCTGCGTAATTTTCTAATAGCGAAAGATCAATATCTGACCAGGAAGGAATTTAAATTGGGCTTGTGATAAACAATTTGAAATGTTATCGCCAATTCATTTCGGAAAATTTGGACGACCGATAAAAAGATAAATTTCTCATACTAGGACAAAAATGTCAGGTATAAATAATTTAAACTTAGATTTCAGTTTAAAATGATGTAGTAAAATTGCTTCTGATGTTTGGATATCAGTGATCGCAAATATATAACTAGTTTTTTAAGCCTTAATGAGTCTGATGTTGACAAATTAGAATATTTCCTAATTTACTGTGCACACTTTATCAGTTGTTAAATCAGAAGTTTTCTTTTTCAATTGAATATTTCCTTGTAATTGCTGATTATTAACAACGAACTATATAAAGTTTTATAACAATTGTTTCTTCTTGGATCAGATCTTGATAAACATATGTCTACAAATACTATCCACATTGTATTACTCATTAATATAGAATTTCGTAAATATTGAATATAGCATATTCAATGCTTGCTGTGCATATTATAAGCTAAAACAGGTAATATTTAACGGGGAATTTTGTATATTATCGAATTGAAAATATAACTCAGTTAATCTCATGCTAGTTTCACATGCTAGTGCTAGTTGGCTACTAGAACCTTCCTGAATGTATTCTCTCAAATTTTCTTAAGCTAAAAAAATTACCAGTGTATTTATGTATATCAGTGTATGTATAAAACAAAAGAAGGCTGTCAGAGAGTGATGGTTCGACGTGAGTTACTGTCGTGATCTTTTGAAATCTTTTACATGATTAAATGAATATTTTTTTGTTATTTTGTTATTTACTTGGTCATTGCTAGGATGTAGAAAATATTATTTTTTGTTATCACTTTTGAGCATGTTGGTAAGTAAACAAATATTCTTTTTTGACATTTTTTTACTTAATTGGGCATGGCTAGAAAGTCAAGGAAAATGTTCTTTTTTGTTGTAACTTTTGTTACTTTCTTAATATGGTTGGAAAGTCATGAAAAAAATTGTTGTCTCTTTTCTTACTTACATGAGAATGATTGGAAATTCAAGAAAAGAGATTCTTCTTTGTTGTGATTTTGTTACTTATTTGTGCATAGTAGGAAAGTCAAGGAAGAAATATTATTTCTTGTTGTCATTTTTGTTACTTACTTGGGCATGATTTTTGAAGACTAGAAAAATATTCTTTTTTGTTGTTACTTTTGTTACCTGGAATTGTTGGAAAGCGTAGAAAAATATTCTTTTTTGTTGTCATTTTTGTTATTTTCTTTGGCATTGCTAAAAAGTTAACCAAAATATATTTTGTTTTCATTTTTGTTACTTACCTGGGCATGATTGGGAAGTCAAGAAAACATTATCGACGGCGATGTCGCTTGTGTATCTTGATCCTCGGACAGCAACTAACTTTATCCCATCAATACTTCCGCCTACTTGTCTGCAGAAAAATTTCCAACTGTTTCCTTGATTGCCTGACTTTTGCCAGACTTGCCTGTTTGAGTGTCCAGAAGTATAGTATAAATTCAGACTGCCCATACTTTGACCATACATGTGGTAATTGAACTTCAGATATTTTCCTGTGGTGTTTTTAACTGGAAACATGATGGATACGGCATCACCCGCTTGACCATAAGAACTTTCAGCATATAAGTAGTAACCTGGAAAAGAAAATATATTTATATGTATGTATAATTGACTCCGTGTAAATTACATTCAAAGAATAAATTACATTTTATTTCATGCTTTTATTAATCTTTATTAAATTATATTTTATTGGTGTTTTTCTTTTGGGACTCTGACTATTTCAGCTGACCTTGAATAATAAACATTAATCGACAATAGCCAATAAATAGATACACTAAAATTTTAGAAAAATAAATAGACTACGAGTAAATAAAATAGTTTTATAAACGTTAACATATTGGATGGCGTTCAGAATTAAATGCTAGCCAATTATGTGCGGAATAACGATGAAAAAAATTAGTTTAAAATTAGTATTATTTTTTTTATACTGCAATGATTTAGAATTTTTTATATGTCAGTAATTTACCTTTTCAGTTGTCGCTTTCGTATTGTAATTTCTCCATTTTAATATGTTTTGTAATGTTTTGTAACACGTGGATTTAAATCTTATTATATTAGGAAATTTAGATTTAATTTTTCTTTTCATTCGATTGGTTTGGCTGACTTTAACTTAAAACTTAGTAAAAAACGATATTGGAGTAGATAGGCTCTCCTATCGCCCGGTTCATACCCCTTCCTATTCACTTTAACAGAGGTAGAGGCTCATCCATTTTTCTCTGATTAGGAAGGATATCCTGTTTATTCCTATCCTCGAGTTCGAACTCTCTTTAATTTGTGTGGACTGTGGCAACCTCTCTCCATACTAAATGTACCAGGTTGGCAGTTTTCTGGTTGTTGCTTCCGACTGGTAGTTAGGAGCCCGAACTCTTGCATAGCATTTAGAGTGGTTATTCTGATCAACAGTTGAATAATATCGGGGTTCTTGCAGTACCATGACGTGCATGGATGGGTGTCTCTGCAAGCGCTTCCGGTGAGCAACCCTGAGGCCACACTATGCTGCAGTCTGCTCCAGGTCTCTTCCTACGCATTTCGCAGTCGATGACCATCTGTTACCACTACTCAAGGCCTCTACTTACCAAAATAACCCAAAAATGAATATTCACAACCAAAGATACAAAACTACCAGCTAAAGAAAAATTTCCGAAACCCCTGAGCACTTCTTTCTTAGGCATCTGTGGTATACGTACCAACTTTTGCAGTGTGGAATTTCTCCTCCACGAAAGGTGCCCAGACATCCTAGGTCTCTGCGAAACAAACCTTAACCCCACAATAACTTCCTCTGATTTCTTGATTACCAGATACCGTCTCCTCTTTAGGAAAAACTCCAATGTCTACATGCATGGTATTATCAATGCTGAATGAATTCTGTACCACACGTCCGACAGCCTATTCCCTGAAAAAGAGTATCAGCTTCGTCAGGTTTACCTCTGACATGCTAACGACCATTACTGAACATATATACCAAGCTCGTGATAAGAACGGCGAAGATGTAGTTGTTTCCCTGGATATCTCAAAAGTGTTTGTTTGCCAGGGTTTGTCACGTTGGCCTTCTGCGTAAGCTACAGAGCTTTGGTATAACTAGACATTTACTCGATTTCACACAATCGTTCCCATCAAATTGCGTAAGGAAGGTCATATTGAATTCGTATGCTTGCAAATCCTATCATACGAATGCGGGTGGCGCTCAAGGCTCTATCCTAGGTACTAAGCGTTTCCTGATTTTCATCAATGATTTTCCTGGTGTAATCACTTCCCAAGTAGGCATCTATGCAGATGATATCATCATTTACTCATGCCTTAATAATAAAACTGCCAAGGCTGAAAAAGTAAACATCGCTGCTGCTCTTGAAAATGGCCGCCAACCTGTGGTTGACTGGGGTAAAAAATGGCTCAGAAATTTTTAATGCTTCCAAAACAAAGGCGCTCTACTTTAATCACCACAGCCAAACTCATTTTGGCTGATCGTAAATTGAGGTTTCGGGAAATAGCTGAGGAGTTGAACATATGAGAAGGTAGTGTATTCACCATTTTGCATGAACATTTGTCAATGAGAAAGCTATATTTAAAGTGGGTGCTGCATTTGCTCACAGTCAATAAAAAACAAAAACGCGTCGACGATTCAGAGCATTGTTTGCAAATGTTTCAACGCAACAAGAAAGGGTTTTTGCGTAAATATGTGACAATGGATAGAACATGGATTCACCAAATCCACAGTCAACTGAGTGGAAAGCCGTCTAAAGCGACCAATGAGCAAACATCAACAGGAAAGGTTTTTGACTTCCGTATTTTGAAATACGCAAAGTATTTTGTTCATTGATTACCTTGAGAAAGGAAGAACTATCAATAGCGAAGATTATATAGCATTATTTGTGCGTTTGAAGGAAGAAATCGCCAAAAAATGGCCACAAATGAAGAAGAAAATGTGATCTTTCACCAAAACAACACACCGTGTCACAAGTCGATCGCAACGATGGCAAAACTACATGAATTGCACTTAGAATTACTTCTGCGTCCACCCTATTCTCCAGATCTGACCCTCAGCGACTACTGGTTGTTTGCAGACCATAAAAGAATGCTCCAGGGAAAGAGATTTATCTCCACTGAAGAAGTGATATCGGAAACTATGGCGTATTTTGAGGCCAAGGACAAATCGTTCTACAAAAAAGACATTGAATTGTTAGAGAAGCTTTGGAATCAGTGTATCACTCTAGAAGGAAATGATGTTGATGAATAAAGTCGAATTTTGCTTAAAAGTTGTTGTTTTATTTGTTAAGTCCGGGATTTATTGAACGATGTTATATACCATAAAGTATAGTTCATTTATTTTCTCCTATAATATAACTAGATCCCATAATCTATAATCTACCCTTTCGCATAAATATATTGATTCTCCCGTCTTCTGAGAATTAATTTGTTTTGGATAACAGATATATCCTCTACTTTGACGTATATTACATTTTAATTTTTTCCTGTTTTTATAACTATTCCACCACTTTAATGATAACAACTTTAAAAAAAGTCCTGCTTCCATTTCACGAATGCATATGACACCATTACAGACATACATGTGACAACATTACAGACATACATGTGACACCATTATAGACATACATGTGACAACATTACAGACATACATGTGACACCATTACAGACATTCTAAAATAGAAATGTATACATCCGAATTTTTCATAATTGACACCAAAAGATCTAGGTTCTCAAATTTATTGGTTAGTTAAGACAAACCCTCTTATTTCACTTCACTTAACTGGTTATGGTAACAATAGCGATGTTTTTAAATTTCTATATATAATGATTCCTTACAGAAAAAATATTTCACTGTCTGATGAGGTGCTAATAAACTGGTATCGAAACACAACAGCTCTTGTGTTGCAGTAAAATATATTTTTATTATAAACACCTATAATAAAAATATCACTATATATACTGCTCTACTAAGTATAGAGCATTCTTCAAAAAGTAAATTACTACAAACAGCGAACTGTTAACCCATTCAAAATAATTAATAAGTAATGTAACTGTAGGGACAAAAATAAATGCCTACTTCAAGTCATTTATAAAGCAAAAGTACATGACGTAAATGGTCAAAGTAAAACATATTTAAGATCAACCAAAAATACTTTTAAGACTAGATGGTTTAAGTACATGTCTACATTTAAACTAGAAAACTTGAAAAATTATACAAAATTGGCTAGCCACGTGTGGAAATTGAAACTAAAATATGAAAAGATTTACAACAGTGGCAATGGTGGAAAAATATGTAGACTGTGCCAAGAAGAAAAGTTAGCTACTGTGCTATTCCCAAACAAAAATTAATTACAGAATGAAAGAACAGACATTATAACTAAGTGTAAACATAGCAAAAAATACCTATTAGGATCATACAACCATGGATGAAAACGTTATAACTTCTAATTTTAAAAATTGCGCGTTCGAAAAAATCCCTGTTACGTGAATATTCTTAAAAAAAAACGATAAAATCAGTTATTGTAAATCTCCTGAAGACATGAGATTGTAGAAACCTGGGTTGCTTAACATAACTCGTTTACGAATTAAATATATATATTGCATGTATAGTTGGGTAGCAATCTTTCATTTAAACATATTTCGTTTAAAACTGCCGACAAGAAAGATTTTATTAATTTTTTATTTAATTTTTCCAGTAAGGTAAAGATCTATAATTGTTGACTTTTTAAGCGCTTTCAGCTTCTTCACAGGCTATTTTCAAGGATATGTTTTTCCCGGTGTTGCTATTATGTCCTCAAATTTGACTGTTATATAATATTTTTGTGTTTTAGTGTTTTTTGAAAAGAAGAGTTCTTTAAAGCTATCACGTGAAATAGACAAACACTCACATGCTGTTCAGCCAGGCGCATCACGAAAATTATGTAACATTTTTACATTCCTTATCTAGAACAAGAAGAAAACATGTAAGAATATTAGAAAAATTAAATCAAAATTAATAAAATCTGCCTTGTCGGTTGTTTTTAACGAAACATATATATATAACGGATATATCTTTAACGATATGCATACTACGATCATATGATCTTGTGATTATCGTCTGTCGACTGCTGATTTTGACCTCAATTCAATTAGAACCAATGGAAACTTACAATTTGAAGCAATTAAAAGCAACATCAAAAGTTACCTTTGCTATTCTTTGATGCATCTCTGCTTGGTCCAGTACTGTAAGATGGAGTTGAACCATACTTTCTCCTCCATGTGTATTCCCGAAAAGCCGTGCAATTGATTGTATAGTCGCAAAGTTTCGGATTATCAAACGTACAAACGTGAGCATCAATACCAACTGGAATAACAAAGATAAATTATGCACAAATTTCTTGGTTCGAGTTGAAAAAGAAAGTATAATAGAACATTTAAAATTAATCTGAGAAGTTGCGGACAGAATAATAATAATAATGATCATAATGATGATGATGATGATGATGATGATGATGATGATGATTATGATATTAAAATAATAATAATAAAATAATCATAATAAAAATATTAATAATAATAATAATCATATGATGAAGTGTGTCGTGCGTCTATTGTTAAATGTGAAATGAACTGAAGGTCAGTTGCAAAACTAAATTTCTGTCATTTTTTATTTTCACCTGGAGACAGACAAAGTCTTCTTCTTCTTCTATGTGCCCTGTCCTTTCAGGGCGTAAGCGATCACGGTTTACCACGTCTCCCTATCCCTTGTGGCTCCTAGTATGTTTGTTCCCGTTACTCCTGTCAACCCTCGTTCCGTCAACCACCTAATCAGGCCCTGCAAATATGTTATCCGCTGTCTTCCTCTGTCTCTCTTTCCTTCTATCTGGCCAATCAGTATCAGGTTCTCCAAGCCCTCCTTCCTCATTGCGTGTTCCAGTAACTTCAGTTGTTTATTCCTGATGCTCAGTATCAATTTCCTCTTTGTTGCCATTCTTTCCAACACCTCATTGTTGCTTGCATGCCCAGTCCATGATATCCGCAGCATCCTTCTGTAGAACCACATTTCCGCTGCTTCCAGGTTTGTCCTCATTTTCGATGATATTGTCCAGCATTCGTTATCCCAATTAAAAAACAAAGGAACAAGAATTATCGTATTTATGCTAAAACTTTATTTGATAAGACAGATGCTGTAAAGGTTAAGCGCATTAACCAACCCAACTTAAAAGTTTCTCAATTTCAACTAAAATTTAAATTCGTTCATTATTTTCAAATCAACACTATCAACAGAGAAAGACACTATCGCTGCCATCACCAAAGCAGAGGACCTGGAATTGGGCATTAAATTTAAAAGCAAGCATCTGCGTTGCAATCATCCAGCGCTTGCTACCATTTCACCTGACCCCATGCAACACAATATGAAATATTTAATGGATAAACATAGTCAGACTTCGTTAAACAACGAACTCGATTTAGGAATAATACCACATCCAACCTCATACAAGAAAGATTTTTTGGTAGCAGAACAAAGAGATATTGTCAGTACACAACACAAAAGTATGTACCAAGATCCAAACCAACTTTAAGCCGAACAATAACAGGAGTGATGACTCCGATCGTCAATGTCTCTTGAGTAACAGACACCATCTCCTCGTACTGTACATTTGCGACATTTCTTAAGCATCACATTCAACAGAAATGTTACGCCATTCACGTGGATACACCAGATTTAGATATTGTACATCTTCCTCGTACATGGTAAAACAAAACTGTAAAAACGAAGTCAGGTACATGGAGTGTGAATTTTCTTAGTTCTATGTTCAAGCCTCCTAATGTTAAGACGATTATGATGTATTAAGAGTGTGATATGAAAGAAAAAGCTACTGATAGGAAGTGAAGATTATGAGGATAGGTTGAAGAGAGGGTTTCATAATATAAATAATCGAAAACTGATATGCTTCAGAGAGAAATATCCTTATATTCTTAAAAGTCTAAAATGCACTTACTTTCACATGATCCATTGGAGAGTTTAACGTCGTCGAGAGCAAGAGTAATTCCACTGTATGTTCCAGTAATACCAGTAAACACAATACGTTTATCAGTCGTGTTACCATTTTGTTTAAATTCGGGGTATAAATCCATGCAGCCATAATTCCATCTTTGACCATGGTCTCCATTGTCATGCCATTCATTTTTATCCCAAGAATTAAGAGGAGCAGATTTGTCTATATATGACACGTATAACTCGTCTGGCATGGCGCCCGACATGTAGTAAAAGAACTGTAATTTCATTTTTGTACGAACTTCGATAAGCTCCGATACGAGGTAACTTTTCATTCCTTCTTGAGCTGAATAAACTAACATTGCTGCATATTTTCCTGTACAGTATTGTTGAAAAAAAAATTACAGTATTAAAAGGGGAAAATTATTGTTCGTAAAATAAAAAAAATAGTATTAAGTAAGTGGTTATTGCGGAAACACATTTTCTCAAACTTTGATTCACTTTAAATTTTCAATAGTAAATTTGACTCATGAAAAGCGATAGCGTATTTCATATTCATTACGAATTTTCGGTATTCAATCTGTGTCCTGAAAAGTGACAAAAAGCAGGTCAATGATCATGAATTAATACAGATGTTAGTAGCAGATAGAATAGGGCAATTCGATTTCAATCGTTTGTTTTCCATGACCTATTAGATATTCGGGGTGATATACCGAGTTCTTTCATTCCGTGACAACATTCAGAACAATAGGGCACAATTACTTTGCGGTGTCCATTCTCTCTCTTTTGTATCGTAATTATTAATTTGACGATGTCATCTTTAGTGTTTTAATTATTAACAGACTGAGTTTAATTTGTTTCATCATTAATTGTACAATACCATCTTCAGTATTGTAATTATTAACTGAACGACGTCATTTTCTGTTTCATAATACTAAACTGATTGAAGTAGTCTTTAGTATCGTAGACATTATTTGGACGATCATTTTTGTATCGTCATAGTTAATTAGTCGAGGTTATATTGTGTACTGTAAATATGAATTGAACGAAGTTATCATTTTATCTTAATTAATATACATGATATAGATGACATCATTTTTTAGCATCGTAATTATTAATTCGATGAGGTTAATTTTTTCATAATTCGTCATTCGTCGAGGTTATATTCAGAATCGTAAATATTAACTAGACGAGAACTTTTTTGCATTGCAATTATTGATTGAAAGAAGACATTTTTTATCGTAATTATTACTTTCAGTAGTTCATTTTCAATATCGCAACTATAAATTTGACGAAACCAAGACTACTCGTCCCTCCCTACCTTCCGCTGATAAGAAAAAGACTATTAAATTAATCCTCGGAGATGGCAAAAAGAAGAAGACATATGTTGTCGATGAAGAAAACAAAACAATAATAATTATTTCTCTGGACAAAAAGGACTTATAAAAAAGCATCTGTTTCGAATCAGCCACCTTGAATAAAGGTACTTTTTATGGAGATAGAAGCCAATATGACGCATTCTTTCCTTACAATGTTGGTAACTTTCTTCCAGAGAAAAGTTATATATTCAAACATTAATTCGGATTACTTTGGATACAAGTGACAAGGAAAAATTAATTGCTTTTTTTTAAGTAACCATAGATAGAGGAAAAGATAAATTTATGTTTTTAAGGAGACAATTTTATTTTATTTTATTTTATTTTATTTTCCAATTTTTGAGTGGTCTGGTCAATGAGGAAATCACAGTATTGGACAAGCTGATAAAGAATGTCTAATAACGGAAAATTTCTTTTCACTACAATATTTTGGAAGTTGGATTTTTCACAGGAAGTAGGTTAAGATTAGCTGCTGATGAAGTTGAAGAAAGAAGAAAGAGAAAGATAAGAACTGTTGATGTGAAGCTGCAATGGGAGATAAGGCGTGAATGGACTCGAAATAAAAAAAAGGTCGACTTGATTTCTCTGATCACTCTCAAAAAGAGGCTGAACAAACCCAAATTTGGGTAAAGATACTTTGAGAATATAGAATATTATGAAAGCGCTGATGCTACACTTAGAATACAACCAAACCTAAACCCTGGTTATCCCCCACCCTTATCAGATGCAGGTCTTCATGTAAGCTCCAGCAGAATACCTTCTTCTTCTTCTTCTATGTGCCAGGACGTAGGCGATCATGGCTCTCCACGTCTCCCTATCCCTTAAAGGGGATTGAGAATCGTTCCACGATTTCCTTTGTGATGTCCGTTGGAATAAAGGCTTTAGTCTCCCCGTTGAAAATCACGCCTTTGAGTTCTCCTACTGAGTGGAAGCTGGCATTGATGCTTTCATCCCAACCAGGAAATTCCGACTTAAACCTCATTCATACCCTTGGTTCTCTCCTGCTTGCTCGGCCGCCATTGCCCGCAGGAATTACTTTTTTCGGCTTTACCGGAGCGACGCGACGAACTACAATAGGCGTTTTTTTGCCTCTGCTCATAATGAGGACAAAGCGAACCCTAAATGATGCTACGCTGTTGTTTGCTAACAGAATGAAACACCGTATAGCAGTACTCAAGTTTTGTTCCAAAGAATACTGGCGGCTCTGCAAAAGTGTGTTAAAATATTGATCTCTTCTTTATTCAATAAATTTGAGGCCTTGATCCACAGTGGACAAAGTCAAGTGATATGCTAGGAAATTCTTCTCTAACTCTACATTTGACACATTTGGAATACCCAAACACGACTTCTCATTGAGAACTGAGGCTAAATAAAGTGATGTATACATAACGGCCTCTCTGGCTCCTGACATAATTTCTAAGCTGCATAAGGTAAGCCGAGATGACGGAATCCAAGTCGTCGTCCTAAAGAAAAGTGTCCTTAAATTCTCTCCTATCCTCTCCAAACTCTATAACTATTGTCTCGCTGCTTCATGCTTCCTTGCTTGTTGGAAGTCTTCTGTAGTTCCTGCTTTTTAAAATATCTGGAGATTCCGCAGCCACTTTGCACTATCGTCTTATCAGCCTATTACCGCTTTTTTGCAAAGTGTTCGAGGCTAATAACAACGTTGAAATGGTTCAATATCTCCTATCATTATAGAGCACGCTAGTCTCACAGAAAGCAATAACTTTGCCTCCTCGGACCTACTCTGTCAGCCGATCTCAAATCGAATGACCTATCGAATCAATAGCTAAATCTACTGCTAAGAAGGTTGGGTTACTCTTCCGGACCAGGATCTTTCTCTCGTCAGAATTCATCTTGCACCTATACAAATCTACTATTCGTCTGTGAATTGAATACTTTGCCATATCTGGTCTGGCGCCCCTGCTATTTATTTCGGGATTTTTGACAAAATTCAAGGGAGGATCTGCAATATAATCGATCTCAATCTGGCAGCTCGACTTTAGCCACATTCTCACTGACGGCACGTGACTTTAATAAAAATAGTTTTACATCTTCTACTCTGACAAGATTATCTCCCTGGTTCTTTCTCTAGAGAAATTTAATCGAGCTACCAGACTGGCAACTAGGTATCAATTTCTTTTTTTAGCATTTCCCGCCTGTCGAATTCCCTTCCGTATACTTGTTTCCTTAATAGCTAACATCTCCAAGACTTTAAGTGCAACGTCAATTGCTATCTTTTTTTTTTTAATCATTTCACCCCGAGCAAGGCGGAAACGCCATTGATGTGCAGGGGGCTACATAAATGTAAAAAGATTAATTAGAAAAGAGTGAGGAGTAAAAACTAGTTAGAAAGGAACAATAGAAAGCTGAGAAAGCAGGTGCGATGACAGATATATAGGTGGAGAGAAAGGGAAGGTTATACAGGGGTGGGGAGAGAGCTAGAGTCCAGTGGTTAGTAGATGAGTATTGACTTTGCATTTAAATTTCTGGAGGTTGTAGCCGTCAGGAAAGCAAGAATACGGGAGCGAGTTCCACAGGCGGGAAGTGCGAGAGAAGAAGCTGCAGGAGTAGAATTGTTGTCTGCATTTGGCTAACCCGACTGTGAATGGGTGGGACCCAGTTGCCAGTCTGGTTGCACGAGTAAACACCTGTTGAGGAGGCATCAGTAACTTAAGTTCGTCTGAGCAGAAGCCATGAAAGTATTTATAGAACAGACAAAGGGATGCCACATTTCGACGATGGGGAAGTGGCTGCAGTCGAGCCGCCAGATCAGTACCTATCACATTACAGACTCTCCTTTGGAGCCTGTCAAGAACACTGAGGAGAACGGCAGGGGCACCTGACCATAAATGGCAGCAGTACTCCATGCACGGACGGATGGTTGACTTGTATATATGCAGGATTGATTCAGGTGAAAAAAACATCTTGGATCGACATAGTGACCCAACCTTCTTAGCAGTAGATTTTGCTATGGATTCAATATAGTGGTTCCATTTGAGGTCTGAGGACAGGGTAAGTCCGAAGAGGCGTAATGTATTACTCTCCGGGAGAATCGCTTGGTCCATGCTTATGGGAAGCAGGAGAGGTTGCCTGTAATGGTTGACAGACAACAGCTTGGTCTTAGATGAATTGAAGTTGACAAGCCACTTCTTGCCCCAGTTCACCACAGAGTGTAGATCCCGCTTAAGGTCAGCAGCGAGATATATCCTTGATGCCCATCTTTCTCTTTCCCCCGAAATCCCCTGTATCTTGTTCTTCTTCCTTTTCGCTTTACTTTCATGTACCCTCCTGCGTACGAGTATTTCTATCTTTCTCTTATCCTTTCTTCGATACCCCTGTATATTGTTCCTCTTTCTTTTCGCTCTCATTTAACCCGTTTCTCAATAGTAACATTACTGCCTTTCTTGGGGCAAAACGATTATAAAAAAAGCTGGAGAACTGTACAGCTGACAGAAAAAGATCGAAAGAGCAGATCGAGGGAAGACGAAAGACAAAGAGATCTCTTGACCAAGACCTTGAATTGGGGAGGTCATCCATTTTACCTTAATTTCTAACTGAAAGTCCTCAAACATGCTAGAAAACTGAAAATCGGAGATAGAATGGGAAAAATAGAATTAAAAAATGTATATATTTTACTGAAAGACCACAAAGAGAACTTTACTAATGCCAAACCAACTAGATTAATTAACGCCACTATATCCGAATTAGGAATGATTTTTAAACATATTATCCAAGATATAGTCTCACAAATGCAATCCTCATTGAAACTTAATCTATAGAAGAACTCTGACGATGCTAAAACCTAGTTTAAACAACTACGTCACAAAGATAAAGCCTCTTTTATTTAATTTTACATCAGAGATTTCTACTCTTCATTCTCCGAGGAATTGTTGATAAATAGCATCAATTTCGCTAAAAATTTCGTTACCATTACAGAGGATCAAATAATTTTTCCATTTGGGTAAAGAAGGGATGCCGGAATTTTGACGTTCCTATGGGCGCTTTCGACTCTGCCCAGGTCGTCGCAGATCTGGTAGGTTTATATATACTAAACATTATAGGTAGATTTTGGGACCTATATCTAGTTGGGTTATACAGAGATGACGGATTAGCAATTATAAACAATAGCACTGGTCCACTAGTGTTACAAAAACAAAAAAAAATTAACTAATGACTTTAAATACCTAGGTTTTAAATTAGATATCCATACTAATCGTAAAATAGTTAATTTTCTAGACATAACCTTCGACCTCTCTAGTAACAGCTTTAGACCCTACCAAAAACCAAATCAAACACCTTTATACATCAATGTTAATTCCAACCACCCCTCACATGTACTGAGATAAATTCCCAACTCTGTTAATACTAGAATTAACAGACTATCTTCAAACAAAAAAAATTTCGACACACACCAAAAAACATAATGAGGCTTTACATAAAATCGGATTTCAGAAGCCGCTTTTTTATGACGAATCCTTAGAAAATAATAATAATACCAATAAGACCAACAGAATAAAGATAGTAATTTCGTTCAATCCTCCATTTTGTAAATTATGTAATATTAATATCGGTAAATATTTTCTAAAACTCGTAGATAAACATTGTAGCAATTCTAGTCCCTTTCATAGAATATTTAATAGGAAAACCCTAAAAATCAGCCATTCGTGTACTAAAAATATAGAGAGTATAATCAGCTCTCACAATAGAATAACTTTATCGAGATATAAGAACCAAATTGAAAGCCTGAGGTCTACTAACCCTGATCAAGCCAACTCCAGAGTAACAATTCCTAGTCGAGCCAACCTTAATTTTACAACTCCTAACCAAAGCAACCCTAGAGTTACCCGGAATCCACAAGGCATAAGAAATACAGCTAGACAGGACAATCATACACCTAGATGCAATTGTTGAATTAAAAATGAGTGTCCTTTGGGTGGAGAATATATGATAGAAGGAATAGTATATCAAGCTATGATATGCAAATTTGAAGAAAATCTACACTGGTATTTCAGCAGGTGCTTGGAAGCAACGTTTATAGAACCATACACACTCCATTTTCTACCCTGGATTATGAAACCAAACGTCTCTATCCAAATATCTCTGGTCATTGAAAGACAAGAACTTAGCTTCTGTGATAAAATAGAAAATTATTAAAAAATCTAGTACAACCACCAACTTCAAAAATTGCTGTTACCTAAGCGTTGATGAAAAAATCACCGTCATCAAATGCAAAAATCAATTGGACCAACTGAATCTAAGGAAAGAACTAATTTTTAAATGTTGACATAGGAGCCGCGTTAAATCATGTTAAAATGTTTAAATCCTATCCTTATAGAGTTATATTGTATTTATTTATTTTTTAATGTCTGGCCCATTTTAGATATCCTTTCTGACATTCTCTCGTTGCGTTCAAATATGTAGTTAACAAATTGATGTTTATATATATTTCTTTATCTATACATATGTATTATTATTATTATTATTATTATTCAAAATATTTATATATATGCATATGTATACATATATATTTATTGATATTATTTATTATTTATTTTTATTTACTTTTTATTATATTAATTACTAGATGTTTATCTTTTCGCCTTTAAAAAATATATTATGTTTGTATGTGTTGTATACATATATATTATAATACAATATAATGTTAATAATGTAAAAAAGCATACGTACACACATACATATATATATACACACATATGTACACACACACGTAAAAACGTACACACAGATACACACACACGCATATGTATGTACACACATATACACACACAGCCGTAAAAACAAATATATATAAATACAATATATATATATATATATATATATATATATATATATATATATATATATATATATAACGGATTTTTAATTATTAGTTAGGATTATACATATTTCGCTGCTCTTGTGTTCTTGGCGCGGCTCTTCAGATCCAAATGGTACAACAATGGGTAATCGAAATATCACCCCCCCCACCAAAAAAAATTAAAAAACCGAAAATTCCATCTCTTTTATTTGATTTGCAGTATATATATATATATATATATATATATATATATTTGTTTTTACGGGTGTGTGCGCATATGAGTGTACATACATATGCGTATGTGTGTATGTGTGTGTACGTTTTTACGTGTATGTATATATGTGTGTATATATATGTTTATATATGCGTGTGTGTGTGTGTACGTATATATGTTTTTTACATTATTAACATTATATTGTATTATAACTGTAACGTTGACTGAATAATTTTCCTACATTATTAACGTTATATTGTATTATAGTTGTATTGTTGACTGAATAATCAGTATAATTTTGATTATATAGTGGTGTCGTGGTAATTGTGATTACAGTGGATTGATTAATTAATTATATCTTAAATATTTTTAATTTTCTTAATTTTTTAGATTCCAATTTCTTATCCTTTCACTGTTAATATGTAAAATTTATTTTTAAATCAAATTATTAAGTCTAAACAATTAAATTTAAATAGAATAATTAAATTTATTTTTAAATTAAATAATTAAATATTTTTTTCATTACTAGCTTTATATGGTATTATAATTGTTTTTGACTGAATAATTAGTATAATTTTGATTATATAGTGGTGTGGTAGTAATTGTGATTACAACGGATTGATTAACTGTTATTTCTTGAATACTTTTAATTTTCTAAATTTTTTAGACTTTGTTTTCTTATCCTTTCACCGTTTATATGTAATATTTTAAAAAAATTTTTCCTACCATCTTTTCTTTCAAATTTAAATTTATTCCTCTCTTCTATCTTCTTCTTTCCCTTTCCGTTTACGCTCATGAAAACACTACCTTTTTCTTTAACGCAATCTCTCCTCCAACCCTTTTTTACTTTCCAAATCGACGTGTCAGCAGTCTGATTGACTTACGTAGAGTATGTTTGAGTTGACATCCGTTCTTACGCGTGATTATATGTTACATGTGAATATTTGTTTATGCATGTATGTGTAAGTGAAAAAGTTAAAGAAAAGATTTATCATTATATCTGTTAGGCGAATACACACACATACATGCATAAACGAATATACAGCATTACCATACATACATAAACAAATATACAGCATTACCAGAACGGGTGTTGTTTGTATGGTCATAAATTGGTGCTCTGTAACTGGAACCGGAAACAACTGACCAAAAAATATATGAGCCATTTCCTAGTATTGCTGAATATCCACACAGTCCATTTTGAAATGTGCAACTTACTGTTTCATCAGCTGTATAACGAGAGAAAAATATGAGAATAAAATAAAACATGTTGGTATCATTAATAAGTGTAGGAAAATTTCAAAGTAAATTTTTTATACTATTGACAATAGAAGAACACAGATTTTAAGGGAAAATAACCTGCAAACTGTTACACAAACTTAACAGAATACATTTACTTAGAGAAATAACCAAGTACTCTATGATATTTCAAATGCGGCTATTTTCACTATTTTTTTATAAAATTTGCAAAACATTCGTGTTTAAAGATAAAAGCATTCAGTCAATTGAGTCATCGTATATATATCCCAAGTAAATATAAAATATAAAGATCGTTTTGACAGTAAAACCACAATAATAATGTTTAAATTAGTGCTGGTGCAGGTAAACTAATGGCAAAAATTATACAAATGATACGTGATTCAATTATTGATTGTAATAATTGCATATTTTTCCAATATTTGCCATAAATTAATGTCCGGGACCAGAAAAAAAGCATCATTTTCGGTGCTCGAGTTCATTCAAGCTGAATTTCGGTGTTCGAGATAAATTAAAAGCCGAATTTTTCATGCTGGAGTTTAATCAAAAGCCGTGTCTTCCGATGATCGAGCACATGCAAAAGCCAACTTTTTCTATATTCGCACGCAGAAAAAACGTCTAGGTTTCCGATGCTCACACCCAGGCAAAAACCAGATTCTCTGTTTGAGCCAAGGCAAAAGACGAAAGGATTCGAGTCCAAAAAATTAATTAATTTTTTTGTGAACGAGTTTTAAAAAAGCCAACCTTTCTATAATTGATCCCAGGCAAAAGTAAAGATTTTCGAGGATCGAAATCAGGCGACAGCCAAGAGTTTCAATGTTTAAGCCCATCTTAAATCCTGGATTTTTTAAGTTTGATCATAATGCGAAACAAAGATTTTTGATATTCAAGCCTAGACAAAAACATGATTCTCGAATCAAACACGGTTAAAAAGCCATCAGTTTCTGTTTATATTCAAGCCCACTCTAAGACCTGATTTCTAATGTTCGAGCCAAGGCAAAAGCCAGAGCTTTCGATGATTGAACACAGGAAAAAGATGCTTAGGTTTTTGATGTTCGATTTTTTTAATCACTAATTTTTAAAATTAAGGCATTTGCCTCTATTTACTTGCATTACAAAATTTAGAATACACTGACTTTAAATTAAAAAAGTTATGTTAGGCATTGGTATTTATTAATCTAGACCTGATCAAACCCAACCTATTTAGGCATTAGCTAATACAAAACTAATAAGCTCGTCTTATGCAACTATTTAAAATACATAGAAATATTTGTTGGGTTGTCACTTTTGTTAAGGATACTTGAAACATGATATCAAATTAAAATCTATTTCATTTTAGTCCTATCTATAATAGTCTGTTCAAATTTCTATACAACCATCTTTATTTCATTCTGTTCATCTCTGTATATATATAAACAGAATGAAATAATGAGAGCAGGCATGGTTGTTGCGATGAATCGAAAATTGTGTTATATAGGCTTGATTAAAACCTCGTTTAGAATGGAGGTCATTTGTGGTCGAGAGTTCTAAGACGTTGTCAGATCAGATGTCAGCTTTTCCTATGCGGATAGGGGTCGCAGGTTTGAATCCTGCCGAATCACACACACACACACACACACACACACATATATATATAGTGTTTTTGATGTCAAGATTGTTGCTTTTTCTGTAGTTTTACTGATAAAAGATACTCTGGCAAGCAATCAGGAAAAATCAAGCCCCCCAGGAGTGAAGACATTATAACGATGTTCTCACGAAACTTAAAAGTCGGCATGAACCTCCTCAGTGAAAGTGAGAAATTCTTTGCACTAAAACTATATATATATATATATATATATATATATATATATATATATATATATATATATATTACTCTCTCTCTCTGATCTCACTCAAACATATACACAGAGCGCGATGAGAAAACTGTCACTATTTTTCCTTTTAATTTTGCGCATGCCCATCGTTCGTTTCTGATTTTGTCGACAGCACACTATAGTAGGGTCATTTAGATACGGTTTGTGAAAGAATCAACAACATGACGTCAATTCACTCCGCTATGTTTGGAAACGATATGCTGTACGGCTTGCCATTCGCATCGGAAACTTTAAAACAAACATTTCAAAGTGTTTGAGTGTCGTTCTGAGGAACGTGCAAAGGATTTGGTAAAGATTGCGTCAGTTTAATGGTGTTTACAAAGGTATTTGGAATGATCATCTGTGATGTTTTTATCATGTCTCCATTCAACTTCCCACAGAGCCTCAGAATCAACATAGAGGCCCAGACAATGTGTCTCGAGAGAGTAGTGTTGCTCTGGTTCAAGAGAGTGGCTGCTGGAGGAGACTAGGTCTGGTAACAGAACTTTGAACCATATCACACAAGCAGCAGAACTCAGTCATGTTACCATATTACCTCTTACATCAGGCATCTAACTCACCAGACTGCAAAGACCATGATTATTAAGTTATGCCGAAGTCGTAAGTGATTTAAGCCAAATGATTTATTGAATGAATTTACTCCTTAGTATTTCAAGATATTTTATCGCAAAACACACACACACACACACACACACACACACACACACACACACACACATATATATATATATATATATATATATATATACCATTAAATATTACAGAGATTTTAATTATATTTTTCCCTAAAGCCAAGATTTAAAACTTCTTGTATTTATTTTTAACAATAAAACAGACAAAAGAAAGAATGTAATACTGCAAAGAACATCTCCCAGAAAAGTTTCTCCCAGAAAAGTTTCTCCCAGAGATGGAAAATGAACTGAAAGTTTTGCAGTTTTAAAACATTTACTCTTGTATGGGTTTCTTCTTTTTTATTTCAGTCATGACTTCCAGACGACTTCAGATCTCCTGCCACTTTTTGGGACTGCCTCCTTGTTTAGATTGGTTAATCCTGCTATAATTATTGCCCTTATTTCATCTTTACTGTCAAAGGAATTTTGTTGGTCCTTAGCGTCATCCATTTTGATGGTAGATAGGAAAGCTTCTTATGGTGGTTAAAGTAGAGTAGCTTTGTTTTGGAGGCATTAAAATTTACGAGCCATTTTTTACTTCATTCAATGTCAGATTGGATGTTCTTTTGATGTGCGGCAGTCAGGTTTACTTTGTCAGCCTTGGTAGATTTCTTATTAAGATGAAAGAAAATGTTGGTATCATCTGCATATATGCCTACTTGACAACTGATTGCATCAGGAGATCATTGATGAAAATCGGAAAATGCGTAGTATCTAGAATAGAGCATTGAGAGACGCTTGCGTTCGTATGAAATGATCTTGAAGCTTGCGCATTCAAATCAACATTCATTTTACGATTTGATAAGAAAGATTGGATTAAATCAAATAATCCTCTAGAAATATCGTAGCTCTGGAGCTTGCACAGAAAGCTAGCATGCTAAACTCTGTCAAATGCTTTCGAGATACCAAGAGCAACAGCTCAAGCTTCGCTGTTCCTGTCAAGAGCCTGGTATACATATTTGCGGTGATGATCGTTAGCACATCAGCGGTAGACCTGGCGAAGTGGAAGCTATATTGTTTTTCATAGAGATGGTTGTGAAATCTAAGATGTCTAACTATTTCAGCATTTATAATAACCTCGAATACCTAGCCAAAAATGGTAAGAGGGCAATAATTCGTGTTGTTTCATAAATTGTTGTTTATAATTGAGAGGGGGTAGGTATTAGTAATTGGTTGGGTAAGTTATTAAAATATTTAACCTGTTTGCACCATTGTTAAATGTCATTTTGTTTATAGTTGGTTTTAGTTAAATTTACTCCAAGAATTTGTAAGTGTGTTTTACAATTATCTTGTACATAACTTTAGTAATGTTAAAAATGTTTGTATTTCAGCGGTCGCTTATAAGTTTTATTGATGTGTTTTGTTATTATATGCAGTTTTATGGCACTATATTTTGTTAGATTGTTATGTAAGATGGCGAAAAGGGTTATGGGTTCTAGGGGTCCTTGAATATTGTTCAGGAGACAATCACGAAATAGGCCAGTGAATATCTATGCTACATATGTTTGGTATAGAAAAGATTTAGAGAAAATGTATTATATTAACAATGAGTTTGATTGTTTCTAATATCGTGTAGTAAATTATTAGCTTCATTTGTTTGTGGTGTTCAATGGATGTAGTATATTGGGTATAACGTTCATTATGGATTGTTCATTTAATTTATAATTGTTATGCATTTGTTTCCTGTGGGTTATTTTCTTTTTTCTTTTAATTATTTTTTGTGAATGGAATAAAGATAGAATGTTAGTTGACAAAATTGTTATGTAAGTCATTGTTTACTAGTGTTTATTTGATGTTAGTAAGTTCTGTAAAATATGCTTCTTTCTGAGATGATGTTATAAACCCCTTTGATTCGTTTTTTGAAGGGTTATTTTATATTATTATGGACATTCGCTATTACAGTTTAGTAAGAAGGAATTGTGTTTAATTGTTTTTGTTGTATAGAGATTTAGTGAATTTGTTTTACTACTGAAATCATTAAATTCATTTAGAAATTAATTTATTTTTGTTTATGTTACATTCAGTGATAAAATTTAATACAGAGTTTTTTTATTGGATTTGTTTTAATTTATTTTATGGAATTGTGAAGCTAGGAAGATATCATCGACGTTTCTGGCGTTGATTGTTGGTTTGTTTATTTGCTTATTGAATATTATATTTTCGATGTAAGATATGTGGTATCCGGAAAATTGAGGTCAAGGAATCCATCAAAACATATTTGTTTGTGTGTGTACATTTTTACCTTGGTGTAGTAGAAGGGAATTTGTTTGGTTCAGGTTTAGAGCAGTTTTTCGAGAGTTATTAGTTTTATGACAAGGGGGATTGAAGAATGGTGGTAGATGTTTTCAATTATAATCTTGTCATTTCCTGGACGGGTATGTTGGTAAAAAGGATTTCAGCCCCGGCAGATGCGGTTATGCAGTTATTAGGGGTGGGGTGAGTGTGAAATTTGTATGAAGTCATGGGTTGATTTAATGCTGTTCGATATATGTCTGAATAATGGTGTTTAACGTTTTTGCAAGGTGGCAAACTGGTATTAGTATCTGTAAAATTATTGGTCTGAAGAAGGCATCAAAGTAAGTGGATTTTTATTTTTCCATAGATATAGACAGATTTGGAGTTGTCAGTTTGGTGTGAGAGAAACAATTTCAGTATCTGAAACAATAATTTTTGTACCCAACTTAATAAAAGCTGACATTTTAACTAGAAAAGTAAAGAAAATACACCTCCCTTTCATCCCAGTGAAGACTAATGGTGATGGAAAGCGCTTGAAAATCAACATTAGGATTTTTCTTCCACCAATAACCACATCGCACAAAAGATCGCACAAGTGGGGAAAAAGATTATTAAAAGATTCATATATATATATATATATATATATATATATATATATATATATATATTGATGAGGAAATTTAAAAACAAAATGCCACCATATTAGGTGAATGTATTGGATTAGGAATTTATTATAACTTAAAATATTCGTGGGTGTAGACAATTGAATATTGAGGCATGAAATTGTTGCAATGTGATTGTATTGGCACGAAGAAAGTGTCAGTTGTGTCCGTTTAAATAAGTATGAAACAAATATGTATGAATTATATTATTTAAGATGCAACGAAACTGAAATTAAAACAATAAAATATTTGTCTTAAACGGTGTTGTTAATATAAAAAACTAAAAGGGATAGGATTATCAATTATAGCAAATAGTAAGCAGTTTGAAATGATTTTAGATATATTTATATTATCTTGTGGGTGGATTAAGTTGTTATCGCATTACGTTGGTTTAATAAGTTGGTTTTAAGGAGTTTAATTATTTGGATATTTTTCCCGTAAGCAAAGAAGACTCGTACACTCCTCTAGCAATTAATCTTTACGCTTACTTTCACTCCCAGTTAAATCTAAAATCGAGTAATTTCGGCTTTACTAATTAACTTTATGGATTTACGTCTATACACTTGCATTAAAATTAAGTCTTTATATTAACAACAGCGTTTAAGACAAATATTTTATCGTTTTACTTTTAATCTCGTCGCATTTAAAATTATATATTTGCTGCAAATTTCTTCCATACTTATTTAAACTGACACAATTGACATTTTCTTTCCCCATGCCAATACAGTCACAACGCTACACTTTGATGTCTGAATATTCATTGGTCTAGACTCACAAATCTTTTACGTTATAATAACCTCCCATTCCACTACATTCACCTGACATAGTGGTATTTTAAAACATTTCCTTATCAATCTATATTGGACCCTGTAGCTGAGCAATATTTCACTGCTTGATGATGATGCATTGAGTACCACAACTTGATAACCTTTGAGTTGCAGTATGCTATTATTATAGCAATAATAATAACAATATATATATATATATATATATATATATATATATATATATATATATATATATCCAGGATTGAAACCCGACCGAATCGGCGTCAGTCAGCGATTCTACTTCTACCACGATCGTCCGGCAGAAGAAGGCAGGCTTTAAACAGGTATAAACACGCCCAATAGCTAGTGTGCTCCAATTCATTATTGAATGAGCGATGCGTATATATATATATATATATATATATATTGTTTATTTTTATTGTTATAATAATAGCATATATATATTTATGTCAACTTAGAGTTTTGCAGATTCTTTAGCACACTCATCAAGAATTAAAAGTATTATGTACACACACACACACACACACACACACACACACACATATATATATATATATAAATGTATGTACATAAATGTTCTCTAGTGTAGTGTGTCTGTAGAGGAGAAAAAATGAATAAAAAAACAAGAGGAAACGTAGGCTAAATAGAGTTTTACTACTGTATCTTTTTTGCTTATATATATATATATATATATATATATATATATATATATATATAAAGAGAGAGAGAGAGAGACAGATAGAGAGACAGACAGACAGACGGACAGACAGACAGACAGACAGAGACATAGACATATATATTAAAAGAAAATTTAAGAAAATTTAAGAAAATTCACTTTCTTTTATTTTTGGAAAAATTTTCGTACAAGGTAAAGAGGGAAGGGAAAATGAGAAAGCAAAAAGAGAAATACAAAATGTGGAGGAAAGAAAGCGGAAAGAGAAGGACATAGAAGAAATAAAAAGCAAAGCGGAAAACCAGAGAGAATGAAAGAAACGAGAGGACATAGCCAATGAAAACGGTTCAGAGAGAAATAGAACCCAAATTTAGGTAGGAAGTAAAAATAGGTAAATACAGATATCGGAGGAGAAAGTGAGAAAATGCACAGAGGGAAGAAAGTGTCGGGGAGACAACAGAAGGGGTAAAGAAATAGAAATTTCAAACTTTGGCCGGAAATGAATTGCAGATAGATGCATTTATTCGTTACACTGTATAAAACTAAATCATTAGGAATTTAAAAATAAAAAAGATGATATCACATACACAAACATAGGAATTACTCAAAGAGCACAGATCTGAGGACATTTAAAAATACAACACGAAAATGTAAATTTATTTGTGCTAATATAGTATAATAAATTGGAGAAGGAAGCAACTAGAAGAAGAATTAACCTTAAAAAAGTTAAGATTTAAAAATTAAATTAAAAACTTTTAAAAAAATTAAAAAGTAAAAATAAAATTATATTAAATTAAAATAAATAATAATACAATTAAAGAAAATAAAAATTGAAGGAAAATTCACGTTAAAACTAAAAAATAAATTTAAATTTAAAACAGTAAATAGATCACAACTTGTAATAGAAACTAAAGAAAAAATAAAGTTAAAATAACAACAATATAATAAAAAGAAAATATGAAAGGATAATATAGTTAAATTAAATTGTCAAGATAGTAAGATTAATGTTTTAAAAATTTATTATTGCTGGAGTTTCAAACCTTAGATTTTATAATTCAAGAAGGATTGTAGGCTTAATTCTTTGGTATGTTTACTATTTACTGTAGTTTTATGTCTCTGATTCAGTAATATGTCACTCTTCATGTATTCAATAATTTTCATTTTTTTTTAAACAAAGGAAACATGGATCATTTACAGATCTATATATTCTAGCCTGTTTGAGAATTTTCCATTTAACTTTAGGCGTTTTACTTTTTCTTATAACTTCCAAAAATATTTAGAAAGTGATGTCATATTTTGTTTATCCTTATTAGTAAAAGATGAGAGATGATTGTAAAAACGCTTTTTAAAAGAAGTTCATTTTATTACCAATATAAACTTTTGTAACCCTATGATTTTCTACAGATGAGATAGAGCACATGTAGACCAGGGATTTAGTTAAACATTTGTTAGATATGGAGCATTGGTTAGGGTTTCTACAATTACAAAAGTTTTTATTATGGGGCAAATTAAAATGAGTAGTAGAATTACTATTGTTATTGTTGTATACTTTCAATATTTTATTGTTATGCAATTTATTTGTTCTAAATTGTTAGAGCAAACATAGCTGAGTTTTAGCGTATTCCTATTGAAAATTTTGATTAAAAGGTTATTTTTGGGAAAACGTTTGTCAATTAATTTATGAAATTTATGACCCAGTTTAACTAACTGGTTAAATGGCGGATTATACCAAATGATTTTTCTGTTTCTATTTTTCTTTCTGGGGCCATTATATTTTTCCACAAAATTGATCACAGAAGATTGGTCACCGCTATTCCTAAGAATTTTATCATCAATTGTTTTATGTTTTTTGAATATTTCTTTGCTAGAGGAGTGGACGAGAAGTTTTACAAAAATAAAAGGAAGTGAATTTTCTTAAATTTTCTTTACAAAATTAACGTTTATTACCATCATTATTAACAACTTGATGAGAAACTGTGTTCTTTCAATGTATAAAATATACATTTTTGTGGTAGAGTGTAGTTTGTACATGTTCTAAAGTATCATTTATGATATATATATATATATATATATATATATATATATATATATATATATATATCCGAGTGAACACAGAACGAAGAAAGAACTCTTACAACGTCCAAAACATTAATTTAAAACAGTGCTCGATATATAATCTATAGAGCTGTGAATATTTATTATAAATTATATTTTAGAACATGTACATAATTTTTTTATGTATATCCACGACAAAGGTACATTTGTTTCGACATTGAAACTTCAATATCTCATCAGGCGGTATGTAAAGGAATGGAAAGTCTCTTCTCTTATATTTGGTCAGTTATGTTTGAGGTGTTGGTGGGGGTTAGTGATAGAGGAATAAGTTTCTGACCGTTGGAATTTTGGAGATAGAGTTGTTAAAGTGTTTGATTAATGAGAGTCTTTGATTTCTAGACAGATTTAACCTTAGCCGTTAGAATGTAAGTTTTTTTTATCTTGTGGTTAGACTATATCCTTTGGATTTCTTAGAAGAGCCGGTAGGGAATGGAGTCGGATATTTTTGTATTTAAGCAGGGTCTTTATAATTAATGTAAATTTGTATATTTAATCTTAACTGTAGATTTAGGAAATATATATTTCCTATTAAATTTTCAATTTTTAATTATTAATTAGATCACAGTTTGGAAACCGTTTTTTCTATTAAATTTTTAAATTTAAATTTCTATTCTTATACTTAGTCACTAGTGTATTGGTGTTGGCGTGGGTGTTCAGTGATAAGGGAACAAGTACTGCTGATTGACCTTTAGAATTTTGAGGAGAGTGTGGGTAGTGAGTATGTGGGCAGTGAGTATGTTTGATTAATGAGTGTCTTTGAATTCTAGACAGATTTACCATTAGTAGCTAGAATGTAAGTTTTATTTATATATATCTTGTGATTAGACTATATCCTTTAGGATTTCTTAGAGGAACAGGTTAGGGGTGGGATGCGTATTCAGTATAGAATATCTTTTGTATTTAAGTAGGGATTTTGTAAATAATCTACATTTATATATTTAATCACAATTTTGGATTAAGGAAGTAGATTTTCCAATTAAATTTTAAATCTTAATTAGATCACAGTTTGGAAACAGATTTTTTTAAATTAAATTTTAAATTTTAATTATATCACCGTTTGTGGTAAAATTTAATGTAAAAGGTAAATTTTAATGTTAGGGTTATTTAGATACTAGATAAACGCAGGTAATGAGTGCGTAATAAGTAGAATTTTATGTAGGAGGAAAGATTGAATGTTTGTATTTAAGGTAATAGGTGAATAGGTAATAGGTGTGTTTGTATATATATATATATATATATATATATATATACCTGGGAATACCAGGTGCTGTTAGCATTCACGGATGTGCGTTGGGGTGCGGTGGATGTCGGCTTGGAGGGGGAAATCGGTGAGCCGAGTTCCAATTTCAGTCGAGCACGCTGCATTCACTTGCGCACTGGTACCCTTGGGAAAGGTATTAATCCGTTCGTTCCCTCCAATTATGGGTTAAATAATTTAGGTCTGCTGTTCGTGCGATTTGTGGCAGTCATCTGCACCAATTGTTTGTTATCAGCAGTTCCAAGAAGTGTGGATGGTACTACACAATGCCTTCACCACTATAAACAAATCTCTGTGTGGTTGTCTTGCTGGAAAAAGGTTGGACCCTCATACGTTGAACGCGACGGGAGAATCCATTATATATATATATATATAATGCAGATTATTACAGATGAATAGACTGATAGTATGAGCAGATAGATTAAATATATATTTTTTTCTTCACGCTTTCTTTTGCTACCTTCTGTAGGAGACCTTGCATTTTCCTTTCCGTGTCTGCTATCAGCACCATGTCATCTGCGTATCTTATACTGATGTGATTGCGGCCACTAATGACAAATCCTGGCACGGTTTTTATTTCTCTCACATTGATATATACCGGGTTATCTGTTACTGTTTATATCTATCTATCTATCTATCTATCTATCTATCTATCTATCTATCTATCTATCTATCTATCAAACCAATTGTTTATTTCAATATTATTTTTGATCGATCAGCTTGACTGAAATTCTTCATAGATTCATTTTTTTTTATTCATCTATAACTTTATCTAGTTATCTTTATTTGCGCTCAATTTTTCTTTCGTTTTTTATTTCGTTTTCCAAAGTTAACAAGGATGAGATTAAAATATAAATTTGAACTTACCTTTGCATGGAGTTCTAGAAAGAGACACATCATCTATTGCGATGTCTCCCTGATAACCCCCACCTCTAATTCCTTCAAATACAAGTTGTTCAAATCTGTAAAAAATTACAAATATTATATATATATATATATATATATATATATATATATATATATATATATATATATAAACAAGCGAGACGCCGCTGAGAGGCGATCCCATTGGTAAACCAAATTTTTGTCTATAGAAATGGTCATTAAAAGTGAAAAAACATTGCTTAGTAATTAGATAGCATAGTTTTATGATTTTCTGTGTAGGTAGAGGCAATTTTATTTTGTTTTTGTTAAGTGTGTTTTTAATTGATTTAAGCATTTATCTATAGGAACATTTGTGTATAAGGATTTTATGTCTAGACTTGCCATGTGTTTTTTTTTATGTCTACGTTTTTTAGTTTGTTCAGAAGGTCACTAGAGTTTTTTTTATATGTGACGGACTTATTGTGCCGAGAAGTGGTGTTAAGATTTTGCTTAATTTGCCAGCTATTTTATGTGAGACGCTGCCTAGTCCGGATATGATAGACCTCATTGGTATATTTGGTTGATGTGTTTTTGGGAGACCGTATAGTGTGGGTGTTTTTGGATGGTATGTGATAAGCTTTATCACATACATATAAAAGTAATATATATATATATAAGTAATATATATATAAGTAATATATATATATATATATATAAGTAATATATATATATATATATATATATATATATATATATATATATAGTAATATATATATATTCCTGAAAGTTGCAAAGATTAACGGAATGGAATTCAGAAAAGTCATATTTAATTTATTTCTTTGAACAATATTTTTTAAATTAATACTTGTATTTGAGTAGATAGTCTGTTTTTAATTAAACAGTATATATATATATATATATATATATATATATATATATATATATATATATATATTACTACCGGCCTAATTATTCATGAGACATTTTTCTGATGAAAATGTGCCATTCAGCAGAATTTGAACCCGCGACCCTTTATAACAACATAAAGGAACCCACTAATTGACCTTGTTCTTCTTAGACCACTCAATCACAAATGATTCGACAGTCTAAACGAATAGTCAAAGACGCATCAGATCAATTGGTGGCGTTCCCTGTGTTGTTATGGCTTGCAGGTTCGAATCTTGCAGAAGGACATATATTTTCGTAACAAAAATTTATCGTAAATAATCAGCAGGCCGGTAGAAATATATATATATATATATGTTTTTACACTGAAGGTTATAATCGTGCTATGTCGGTTGCTAACCAACTTAAAGCACCCAAAATTTTAGGTAATCTTGATAATCTTCCGCTGTAAGCTGACTCCTTAGTATTCGGTTAACTGCCGACTAATATCAACTGCCTAGTAGTTCTACTGGACTCCAGTATAACTCTAAAGAACTCTCTAGAACTTCTAAGAATTCCTCTGAACTTTCCTAGAACTTCTCGAGTTAACTTCCTGATAACTCATGATAAGTTATGAATGAACAATTTTAATTAATTAAATTTTAGAGAAAAATATTTTCGATGTTTACATAAAACCGTAAATTCATCAGCACTTTATTTTTATTGAACCTCATAATCTGTAGCTTTTCATTCAGGCAGAGAGGGCAGATGTCACAGAATGATTTACAGATTCTTATTTCTTCCAGAATTTTCCGTTTTTCTTTAGGGATTTTTAAGAATTTTTACCTTTTAACTTCCGAAAATAAGCAGAAAGACATGTTTGGTTTCTGTTATGGGGAAATACACCTATTCCTCAGATAATGGACTCTCCCTCCGATATTATTTTTAACAACAAGCATATTAATTAACTTCCTCCAACTAGCACTCATTTATTTTCTAAATAACCATGAATTCATCTTATATTTTCTAAATAAATCATTTTTACCATTTATTTTAAAATATCACCTGAAGAAGACCAGTATTGTTCTGAAACATGAAAATCTTTGTGTAGCAATATAATACTTTTAGAAACTATTGCAACGCACACACACACACACACACACACACACACACACACACACACACACACACACACACACACACACACACACACTTATATATATATATATATATTAGAATTTATTGTTTCAAAATGGTTTTCCATATTTTTATCATAAAAATACGGAAAAAATATTGGAAAACAACAGATAAAATAAAAAATCCGGAAAGTTAAGACATCATCATAATGACTTTGCAAAACTTCGAATTCGGTATGATTCAAACAACACTGCTCATTTAAATTTTAAAAAAATCTCTACATTAATGTTAACGTTCTGTATTCATATCGATTACTTTATGACAAAAAACGCTGTTTTCTAAAGATACCTACTTATCAGCAATTTTGCCACTAAGCACTATTTTCATTAGTAACCATAATGTTATTGAAAATATACAACCTTTTCTAACGTAAACTTTCTTCTGTACACATTGAAAAAGTAAATTTTAGAATATTATTAAAAGTGAATATGCATAACAGCAACGAATTCGCATTCCAATGTTGTTTCAGTAAAATCAAATATGCTATTTTTAAGGCTTTCTTTTGTGTTTTCGATCAGACATAAGTGAATAATGCAAACGGGGACAAATAAGCTATGAAAATACAATGTTTAACATGTCTTCCATAACATCTTAAATGAATTAAAATTTCCTAAATTCAGAAATCTTTACGTATTCTTAAAATGCAGAAGGCATGATTTGTTGAATCATTTTCACAAGACACCTTCGATAACAACATCGAGTGATGGAATAAAGCGCAGAAATACACGCATTTTCCAAACAGTTAATTCAAACCGGACATTTGTAGCCTCATCTGTAGTTTCCACTTTTCTGAATCGGTTTTCTGTGTTAATTATTGTTAATCTAATTCCTAACTCAACACTTTATGTTTGCTTCTATCTATCTATCTATCTATCTATCTATCTATCTATCTATCTATCTATCTATCTATCTGTTGTGGAGTTATTTTCTCAATAGAGGCTAGTATCTGTGCTAAAGTCGGTCCAAATAGGTTCGAAGTACAAAACGTTAGGAACTTGATATAATAAGTATTACGCAGTGTAATCTTGCCAGGTCGCTGACTACTTTCGTATTCTACTGTCGACTACTATCGTTCAATAATCACCTCCATAGGCGTTTCTTCCGCGGGACCCTCTGTCAACTACGTCTGAAGAGCGTCGTCTGATCTGGTTAATGTGCCCGTCTGCACGTGAATTTTTCGCCTTTCACCAAGTACATCATATTGCCAATCCGCTTTTCTATTTTTCCAATCTCCCAAAACGATTCATTCTGTTTGTAGAGCTTAAAGTATACTTTTTCACGAAGATCGTATTTTTTACTTGAATATTTTTTTCTCTACCTGGCTTTGTCTTTTTTGGTAGTAATTTGTCGAAGACAGATCTTACCCGACGTGCGAATATCACCTATATATATTGTAATGTGGTAATATCATTCGGAGCCGGCATGTCTTTTATAGCCGCTGTTCGCTCTGGCCTTCTACGATTCTTATCGATGATCTGCCCCAGATATTTTACTTTCTCCATAAAAAAATCACATTTGTTTCCTTGAGTTTAAATGCAAATTCCTGTATTCTTGAAACTACTGCATTTACATGTTCCACGTGTCCTGTTATATTTTTACTTCTCATGAGGATGTAGTCCAGATATGTTTCGGTAAAATCTAGACCACCCAACATCGAATCCATTACTTGCTGGAAAATGGCGGGTGCGATCTTGATCCCAAAAGGTAGTCTGTTAAATTTATACAGACCCCGATGTGTGTTTATACACAAAAGTTTTGACGTTTCCTTTTCTACCGGTATTTGCAAATAAGCATTACTGAGGTCTATCTTCGAAAATATTGTGCCTCCGTTTAGCTTCGCAAATATTTCTTCTGCTGGTGGTAGGGGATAGTTATAATCTCTGAATGCCGCGTTCAAACCCGTCGAAAAATCAGCACAAACAAGAATTTCTTTAGACTTTTTTTCACGTATACCGTCAGTGTTGCCCATTCCCGATACACTTTTAAGTACACCGGTTTTCTCTAATCTGTCTAATTCTTTATCTGTTCAATTGCGACTAACGGCACATTCCTTTTCTTTTTAAATATCGTCTGAGCGTTTTTTTTAACTGGAATTTTGCCTCCATCTTGGTACACGTTCCTAAACCTGGAGAAAAAAAACAGTAGGAAATGTTTCCTTAAGTTTCTTTATTATTTTTTGTGCTTCGGTGTTTAAACTTTCTACATTGTAACAGAAAGAATTTATCGGTATATTCCATAATTGGAATTCTGTTATCCAAGTCGTACCAAGTAAGTTCGTGGTATTATCTATGACAAATAGTTTTGCTTTTTTGCGTTTTTGTATTTAACGTGACGCTTGTAACAAATTCTCCAATAAATTGTATTTTTTCTCCCGTCACTGACCTCGCGATTTTCTTTGTCTTCATTAAAGTTGGTTTCCCTAACTTCTTTCACTTATGCAAATTTACGAAAGATAAATCCGAACCCATGTCAAGTTGCAGTTTTATATTTCTATTACTTATTTCGACGGTAACAAATTTTCTGGTTATTCCATCTTTTATCTCGTTGGACTTTGATTTTCTTATTTTATTGTCTTTATTTCTTGACCTGCAATGCGTGCTTTTATGTCATATTCTTTTACAATTGAAACATTTTTTATTCCTAAAATCGCAATATTTGTACCAGTGTACTTCAACACAAGCAAAACATAGCTTTGGGAGTTTTTGTTTATTTTTCTCTGGTATTTCACTTTTTGCTTGAGAATCCGCAATTTTAGAGTTCTTTTTGGTAGACTGACTTTTTCAATTGTAGCGTATTTTCCTTATATACGAAGCGCCAGACTCTTCTATCTTTTTTAATCATTCTTTACGCTAACATATCTTGTGCAGTTTTCTGCCAATTTTTGTACCGTAATACTTGGATCGCTTTCCAATTTTGCCAGTACTAATTTTCTCAACTCTGCGTCTCTTTTCGATACCAGCCCCTGAATAAACACCAAGCACTTAAAATTGTCTGCGCTTAATTCTGCCAGCTTGAATTCTTCACAATGCTTATTCACATTGCGTACGTTATATAGTCTTGTTTGTCAACTTTCGTCAGATTTAAACATTTCCACCTTTTGTGGAACAGAGATGTCTTTTTAATATTTTTTAATTCACTTAATATATTTACCGTCTCGATAAAAGTCAACTCGCTAGTTTTTTTTCGGTAAAATGTAGTTTAAAATTTGTGATGCTCAGCAGTTCCTAATTTACTTAAAAGGAGCCTAACCTTCCTTCTTTCAGACTACGAGTGGCAGTCCTCGTTATACACGTCCGTATATTTTTTTATAATACTCTGCAAAAGTTATTTCTTCATCTGGACTGTACATGAATATTTCAATTGAATTCCATATTGTATTCTCCGGGAAAGAATCATTTTGTAGATTTTTCTCTTTCCTCTTCTCGGTTATTTCCAGAATTTTGTTTTGAAACTCCCTCTGTATCTGTTCCATTTCTTTGTTGGAATGGCATTTGCCTATTGAAAGTTTCCTCCTGTATCAGCATCTGGAATGTTTTTTGTTTCTCTAATATCTTCGTCTGTTGTTCCGACTGGAACTTAAAGAATTCCAGGAATAGACTTTTACATTCCTCTATTTTCGAGTTAACACAATGTCTAATACTGTAGGGGGGTCCTATGAATTTGCAATTCGTGACCTATTTGAGCAATCTGTATTATCGAGAAAATATTTCTTTTCTCAGTTAAGAATACGACAGATTTTTTCGTCACTAAATTGACGTCTTGGCTTGTGAGAAACTTTGCCAAGTTTTTTTTGTCGCCAAAATTATTGTGGTGAGCCAATTTTTTCTTTCTCCGTATGAGTGTGAATTTCATCGCCCAAAATTTTTTTGATGAGCGAAAAGAGAAAACAAATTCTTTATTACTCCGAGTGAATTGGATCTTTGTCCGATATCTTCGTCTGATATCCGAATCCTCGTCGTCAAAATTGTTTTTTGGTGAGTGGAAAAAAATTCTTTTTATCTTCTCCACGTGAGTTTGATATCTTCGTCGCCAAAATTGTTGTGGAGTTATTTTCGAAGTGGAGGCTAGTATTTGTGCTAAAGTCGGTCCTAATAGGTTCGACGGACAAAACGATAGGAACATGATATAATAGGTATTACGCAGTGTAATCTTGCCAGGTCGCTGACTACGTTTGTATTCGACTGTCAACTACTATCGTCCAACATCGACTGACCCTCATTCCTCTTACTACTCCTACTTAAATTTACTACAGAATAAGTGTGTTTCACCATAATACTATCTATCTATCTATCTATCTATCTATCTATCTATCTATCTTAATGAAACTCGGTTCTCAGGTACATCTCAGCTCGTTGTACGAATGAATATAGTAGAATGCAAAAGTTTAGGTGTACAGCCAATTGCTTGATGGGGCTCGAAGCGTTGGAACACCTCTGATTCGTTGTTAAAACGAACTGAAGTACAATCTCAGAGTAGCTAACATATCAGTTAACGCCTTCGAATTGTCTTCTTTATATCGAGTGAAGTGGAGGTCAACTTGTCATCGTGACATTGTAAATTTTGAACAGAATCGCCTTCAACATCTTGATGCGCTCCGTTTTGGAACTAAAATTCGATCTTTCATGCCAATTTCTGCCTTTGTGGTGATGTTCAAGTGTCCAATTTGGTTATTTGTTATGCGAATCCAAGGTTATTTGAGTGCTCACACTCGCTATAAACACCCCGAGTCCGGATCTACATCGAAGGCTTCTGATTTCAAAACGGACTGATTCAATTGCTCACTCTGCAGTTTGTTATTCTAAACTAAAGCCGGCTTGATGGCGCACATAAGACAGAAACATTAAAGTTGATATTTTATGTACCAAATTAGTTAAACCCTCGAAATCGACGGGAGAGCCCATTATATACTTTTTTTAATCCCTTTTAACATGTTCGAAATTTTGGCAGAAAATTGAGTTAGCATTGCAGAAAATGTTACGACTGTTTACAATCGATCACGTAATTTTTACGCAACTCACTTTTTCGGTGACAAACACATTCATTTGGAAATTCTCGCAAAAATCAAATAATGGTTGGATTTTAATTAAACTTTCAGTACTCATTCACAAATGAATTATATTATTTTTGAAATTATTATTTTTTAAAAGTTTTGATGAAATTTTTAAAACTCTGTTACCCGCCTCTACGTAAATTCATGAAATTTTAATAAATTTTAATTAGCTGCAAATTATGTTTTTATTACTTAAATGCAGAACTCATCGAGGAATATAAATCATCTATATTTTAATTTTAAACTTTTCGGCACTATCCGAAAATCTGCGTGAAATAAAAAATGCAATAAAACTCTGATATAATTTAATGTGATACGCTTTTAATTGCTGGAATAATTAATAATAATTAAGGACATTAAAGTCTGAAGAAAAATGTTTTTTCCTTTACTAATAAAATTTTAAAAGAATTGCCTTCATTTTATTATTATTATTATTATAATAATTCATAAAATTTTAAAAATATTTTAAAGAACTGTCGCCCTTTTATTTTTAGTTAAGAATTGATGATTATATTGCCTATCGAAAATTGAAAAGATTAATAAAAATTTTTCACCAAATATATTTTCAAAATAATTAAACAATTTTTTGTGTGTAAATAAATATGTTCATTTAAGTACGATGTTCCATAGGGATCTTAACAAGTTTCCATAGGGGTCCTATTTATTTTAGAAGTTAACAAGTGTTTTGGATTATTCCCCTTACATGGAAAACGACAGAAATCGCACTTTGATTTTGATTCAATTCTCTTCAAGACGTTTATAAAATTCAACAGCCTGTTTTGCAAGTCGTTCCTTAAACGTTTAAAGTAACTTTTACATTTTAATTCTTAATTTTCTAATTTTGTTAAAAAAAATAATTGTGAAATTTACAATTTGTGGAGGTAACTAAAAAGAATATGAAAAATAGATATTAAAAATAAAAAATAATAAATGCCATAACATTTCATAAATTATTGAGTTACATCTGCCGTTATTTTCATTTTGTTATTAAATAGTAAATTTTTTAAAAAGTGATGACAGCTGTGATAACATGGCTAACATAACTGAGAAACGCTTTTTGAAACACTTCAGGCAGTAAGTAGGTGATTCTTACTGCAAGTCAACTTAAAGTATGTTTAAATTAGGTAATTTGAAAAAAAAAAATAATGTGTCAGCGAAGTGCATTTTATTTTTGTAAGATTTTTTAAAACCCAGAATTGGCTTTTGTTTACAATCGATGAAAAAAGTGCGGAAAATTTGAAATTTTAAACACTTTTTTTATATTTAAAAAATGTTTGATTCTGATCAATATAATTTCGGTTTAAAATACACCAGGGTATTTTCCTTACTGGAATTACTAAATTTAAATCCTTGGCTTTCAATTAAAGCTAATTTTAAAGGTTGAAGATAACTTATTTAATTTTAAAATTTCAAATTAAATTTAGGTATAGTAAAATGACTAGAGGTACCTAGTTAAAACTTATTGCTTTGTCTCAAGAATTAATTGATTATAATTTGGATTTGTAACACAGTGTGTTGACTTGAAAATAATCTTATCGTAATCATAAATTGAAGTAACAGTTAACAACAATATATAGATAAGCTGAATTGTTTCAACTACCAAAAGGTTGTAATCTATGGCAAATAAATAACCTGCAAATCCTTGGCTGGATTAAAGTTTCATAAGGGACATAAACATCATTAAATGTTGGACACTCACACGTCAAATGCGATGGGAGATTCCATTATATATATATATATATATATATAGTAATGGTTGTTACAATGGTTTATAAATTCATAGTATCACTACACAAAAATTTTCGCGTTTCGAAGCTGCTATGTGCGCTTCTCATCTGGTGATAATTGAAATGAAAATTAAATGGTGAAAACGGTTTATTTATGGTGATATGATGTTTAAATGAATGTGGGGTGGGAGCTTATTCTGATTTAGTCAGCTGTATTGTAGCCTTAGAGATATAGCTTTGGGTTAGGAGAGGTAGCTTAGTTTAAGACAGGTTTCATATTTATTTTGTCAGGGTAGTTCTTATAATGACTTATATATATATATATATATATATATATATATATATATATATATATATATATGTGTGTGTGTGTGTGTGTGTGTGTGTGTGTGTGTGTGTGTGGAGGCTGTTTTCGTAAAATAAAAACGTTGTGTCAGAAAGGATATAAAACAAATGCAAGTTAAATATTTGAGTAGACGATTCGTTTGTTTATTAAACAATCTATTTATTCAGTTAGCCCACCGGACAAAGTCGAATAGTCTCCAAATTGGTTTAAAGACGGTTTCTTCTGCTAATGTGGACGCAGGTTTGAATCCTGCAAGAGAGAGCATCTCTTCCTTATTAAGATTTCTCGAATATTCAAACCGGTATTAAAAAATAAATAAATATATTGTTTAATAAATAAACTGAGCGTCTACGTAAATATGGGTAGCTACTAAAAGTAATGTTTAAGTGATAAAATATGTCATATTAAAAAAAATAAAGTCGGCTCTCTGTGCAGGGCCCGGAAGTTTTTCCCACCTGAATCTATTCTGCACATATACAAATCTACCATCCGCCCGTGTATTGAATATTGCTGCCATATCTGGTCGGGTGCCCCTGCTGCTCTCCTTGGGCTTCTTGACAAAATACAAAGGAGGATCTGTAACGTGGTTGATACTGACTTGGCAGACCGGCTGCAACCACTCTCTCACCAGCGTGATGTGGCTTCCCTGTGCCTCTTCTACAAGTACTTTCATGGCTTCTGCTCCGATGAACTTAGAGCACTGGTGCCGCCTAAGCACGAATTTACACGAGATACTAGATTAGCAACTAGGCCCCACTCTTTTACAGTTAAACAAATAAGATGTAACCGTAAATTCTACTCCAACAGCTTCTTTTCTCGCGCTTCCCGCCTGTGGAACTCCCTTCCACAAGTCTGCTTTCCCGACAGCTACAATCTCCAGGTGTTTAAATGTAGGGTCAATAGACACCTCCTATCACCCTAACTCCCAATTATTCTCAGAACACTCTCATCTACCCAACCCTCATTCTCGCTATCCTTATCCGCCTATCACCCACCCTCTGACATTTCCTATATTTAACCATTCTCGGTATCCCTACCCGCCTATCACCCACCCTCTGACATTTCCTATATTTAATCATCCTTTCTCCACTCTATGTAGACCCCTGCGCAGTAGTGGCAGTGACATGCCTTGCTCGGGGTGAAACGCTTATAAAAAAAGAAAAAGAAAAAAGTCCATTAATTCTTTAGAAAAAATGTGTCTGTAATGGATTCATTTTAGCCATAAAATTCGAAAAAGGAGTGTAAATCAAACTTACGTCTGTTTTACTGGAATGCAAGCTAATTTCCATGAATTGCCTTGGTCTCCAGATTTTGACCAAACAGTTTTCTCATAATTATTCTTAACTGTCTTGACATTGAGAGTTCCAATATGAGAACCATACATGTGGTACCAGAACCAGATATTTAAATCCGTGTAGACTGACTTTTTGCTAAACAGTCTCGCTTTATCCCCTTGACTTCCGCGTGATGCCTCCGTGTATATATAGTATCCTAAAAATGATTGATATATATATTTAGTAAAGTATTTTCTGAAAAATTCAACAGTTAATGTTTCAACATATTACCAAATATCAGTCGAAGATGTGAATGTAAAAATTAAAAATTAATTAATTATTGTCATCATTTTATCAGATATCAGTATTAAAGTATAGGACATCGTTAGGAAAACGCAAGTTTTATGAAATGAAATGTTGTTTAGGATATTTACACATAACAAATAACTTATGAATATAGATATATTACTTGCACGTTTAAACATGTCCACATTAGGTGGCGTAAATTCCGTTCGTACATATATATATATATATATATATATATATATATATATATATATATATATATATATGATGACTGATGAAAAAGTATTGGGACCGTTGCTATGGTCATTCAGTCAGTTAAGTGCCTTACGGGATACACGATTGACCGATTGACCGGGCAGAAGATTATCCTGTAGTAAGTTGCCATTACTTTCTGCGGTAGATTGGTTGCCAGCCAAGGCTATAGAACCCAATCTGTCCTGCTATTTAACCCATAACTGGAGAGAAGAGACAGATTAATACCTTTCCCAAAGGAATTTGCGCGTAAGTGAATGCAATGAATTCAACTTGAATTCGAACTCGGTTCCTCAAATTCTCGTTCTGAGCCGATAATCACTGCATCACAACACACACTCTATAGTAATAGTGCTAAAGTACCCAGACGGAAACCGTTTGGCACAAATTCACCGTGAACTCTATTGAATATGCACAGTAAGTTATAATGTAATCAATCGTCTCAGTTGTTTATTATAACATCGCTTACAAGGAAAATGTGTAGAGCGTGGCTGTCGTACAACACCATAGAAAAATATTTGAAAATGGTCATAACAAGTGACAAAACGAAGGCTCAATCATTGCAGTGCCAGACCCCAACCCCTCCGAGACCGAAGAAATCACGAATGAGTTGAAGCAAAGTGAAAACATTGTTAAACGCTTTCTTCGACTGCAAGCGCATTAATAATCATAAATACGCTCCATCTGGTCAGACAGTAAACCAGGAGTACTACTATAACATATTGTGACGTTGCGGTATGTTGTTTGCCAGAAAAGAACATAGTTGCATGTATTTAGGTGAATGACAACTCCATCTTGACAATGTGCATTCTCATTCAGCACCACTTGTGGAGAAACTTTTAACCAAGTATAACATTCGCCAGGTTCGATACCCACTTTATTCCCTATATCTAGCCTCTTCGTTCTTTTATTTCTTTCCAGAAGTGAAATCCCATATATATATATATATATATATATATATATATATATATATGTGTGTGTGTGTGTGTGTGTGTGTGTGTGTGTGTGTGTGTGTGTGTGTCTGTGTGTGTGTGAGAGAGAGAGTGGAATTGAGATTCACCAATATATATATATATATATATATATATATATATATATATATATATATATATAGTAGTATCCTTATATATATATAAAGTAGTATCTTTGGTTCTTTGAAAGGTCAATTCCACAGAGGATTGTAATCCGATGAGAACTCAGTGTTAGAATTTAACAGAGTATTTTAATGAAAATAAATTGGATGCCTTTATAAATCTGTTGGTAACAGCTTATTTTGCAGAGCTCTTACTGAGAGCTCTTCAGACCAAATTCTTCACAAAAATGAATGGGTTAGATTTATCCAGACAAAAAAATCATGGGAGGAAAGGGAAAAAGCCTGGGCGAGGGGTTTAGATATACAGGGTTAGTTATTACAGGGGGCAGGGTTTCTATAAAAATGATCTTAGACTGAACTTTTATTTTGCCATTCTCAAATACATGACAGTAAATTTAGGGGCCGTATTCTCACTAGAAGAATTGAATTGTTAGCTTTTATATTAATTCTAACGGTAATAATATTTTCATTTTGTAAATATTCATCTTTTATCTTTTTAGTTTTATGACAATAATATTTTTATCGTGTATGATAAGAATGTAAAAAAAACGAGGATAAATGTTATTATTCTTAACGATGCCAACAATAATATTCATAAAAATTAATAATAATAATAATAATAATAATAATAATAATAATAATAATAATAACTAACATACATAGAAACAACAAAGGACTGGATGATACAATTAGTAAGGCAACATGAAGAAAGAAAGAAAACATATTCAATAATAAAAGAAGGCAGTAAATACAAACAAGATTTACATTTAGTAGATTCTGTAGAAAAGCAAAACAGAAGCCAAGAACCAACTATTGCGGCAAAAAATATAAAAATGAAAGCCAAAAGTAAAGCTCTTGAACAGATGAAACAACGCTGGCAAGACAAACCTCTGTATGGCCAATATCCAGAACGTGCCAATAAATCCAATGTTGATAAAGTTAATACTCATCGATGGTTACGTGCATCTGGATTAAAGTCTGAGACTGAAGGCTTTATTCTTGCAGCGCAAGACCAAAGTCTTTTCACTAGAAACTTTCAGGAAAATATTATACATAATAATATGGATCCAAAATTCAGGTTTTGTGATAAATACCAAGAAACAATAGACCATCTAATCTCAGGATGTTTTGTACTTGCCCCAAACGAATATAAAAATCGACACGATAGAGTGGGGCAATATTTACATTGGACAATGCGCAAACACTATGGAAAATCTGTAAACAAACACTGATATGAACATCACCCAGCATCGGTTACAGAAATAGAAGATGTCACCATTCTATGGGATTACACCATCTACACAGACAGAAAAAATGAAACAAATAGGCCAGACATTATTGTTAAAAACCAGAAAGAGAAAATTTGTCTGTTGATTGATATGGCTTGTCCAGCGGATTGTAACATAGCAACCAAGGAATTTGAAAAACTGTTAAAATATAAAGACCTGGAAATTGAAATAGAAAAAATGTGGAAATTAAAAACAAGAGTGATAGTAGGTGCACTTGGAATGATAAAAAATGGAACAAAAAACACATTGAAAGATTCCCTGGAAACTCCAGCTTAAGAGATATACAAAAAATTCTCTTATTAAGTACAACCCATATACTAAGGAGAACTTTGTCTATGTAACGCTAGGGATGATGGGGATATTCGAAAAAACATGAAATGGAGCCATGACAACACACCACGACCTGCTTTAGGTTTTCCCGCAGACTTGGTAGGTAGTGCAACCATAGCAGAAATCGAAATATGATGAAAAATGACATAACAATAATAATAACTAATAAAACTAAATGATAAAAATACAAATAAATTAATGGATATAATGTCTTTAACGGGGTATTACTTGTGCTCATTGGACGTTTTTTAAGGGCTTTATTTTATATACTTACTTGCAAATTAATCTTTATTTGCACACCTAATTGTATATAACTACGTAAATATTTACATGCACATACATCCACATGTAGATTTAAGAAATTAAATTAATTATATATATATATATACACCTACATATAAATATCCACACATATACAGACTTTTAAGTGTAACTTCCATTTTGTTATGGAATCTTATATCAATCTTTGTGTCTGCATTTGAAAATGAGTTCATTCCTCTGATTTAATAGTTCAATGAGATTTCTATATTTGATTATTACAATTCTTTCATTCAAGCATAGATTGCATCTTGCATATTAGCCGTTTTGTTTTCAATGCTAGGCTCAAGCGCATCAGTTGTAATCGATAGCAGTGTCCTGTGATGATTTCGGGCAGTTTGGAGTAGCTCAGAATAACTACATCCAACTGATCTCACCAAATGCAGAGCAGAAGCTTTGAACCCTGGATATTCAGCTTTGCCGCCGATGTTGATGCATGACCGGGCTTACTCATTTAGCGCTAGTCACGATACGATGCAAAACATTTTCACACGTAACAAGTCGCCGTTCAATGTCTCTCGGCTTCAACTCACATAGTACCCAATACCCATGCTTTTAAATCATTCCTAATGCTTTCAAACGTTTTGAAACTGTTGTGTGTTGCACCTGACATGAGTCTTCATGAAGTCATGCCTCTAATACTTTGTCTTCAAACTTATTCGGTGCGCCAGAGCATTCTATATTTTCAACATCAAAATCATTATTTTTAAGCGTCAAACTAACCACTGCATGTTGTCTTCGACAGATCATGGTCACAGTAAATCTCAATAAAAATTATGTGTGCTTCATCTGGAGATTTCTTTTGAATAAAGTAGCGCAGTACAATTATTCGCAAATACACTTTCTTTGGCACGAAATCCGACATGTTTAACACCGTAGAAAACAAAGTTGTTTACACTCAGGCGAAAAGACATGCACTGAATTTCAACCTTGGTTATAGTACTTTCTTATAAATACGTTACCATCTGAAACGTGTAGTTTCAGATGGTAACGCATCTATAAGGAAGTACTATAACGTAGTTCTGGGAACGCCATCAGTTGGAAAACAGCGAGAACTTATTCAAGTTATATATATATATATATATATATATACTTTACGGTATTTCCTTGAGTTCATAACGGGGGTGGGGGGGGGGGTAATAGTTGGAATAAAAATCTCTGTTTCTATAAAATGCTCTAGTAGAATAGGTCTCAAGTTGACTCTGTCAAAACTGGAGAATGTCTGAAAAACTGGTACCGCATAACCAGCTGATTTGAATAAATAGCCATCGACCGCCCAGGAAAGCTATCCATCTAGGAGAAAGGAAACTCCAATTTTAAACTACCGCTGCCTTGCTGTCATATTCAACCAAACACTAAAAGGCTATCGAAGTAAATCCAAACAGAAAACCTGGAGTGGATACCTGAAATCGATCGGCTGTCAACACTGACAATTTTCCGGCAACTTTTGCAGCCAAGTTACCCACAAATCTAATGTCCTGCATTCTTTTGCATCTTGTCAGTATGACCGAGATTAGAGATATATAGTCAATATAATCTCACTGCGAAAGAAATTAATTTTGACCAAATAAAGCGTTACATTAATCTCGCAAGATAAACGGATGCCTACTAGGTTATCAAATTTGTAAACAAATTGTCACCGATATAACTTTACTCACGTTACTTGTCACAAATCGAACATAGTTTGCCTGGTTGTTGCAATGATGTGACCGATGCAATTATATCGATGAGACTACTTCTGAATTTCATAATAAAATTGAATTTAATACTAAAAAAAAAACAAGTTTAATTAAAAAAGAAAATTTGCTAATAAGAGAAAATCCCACTTACCATTAACATTTGATGTGCAATCAGATGAAGGTCCGGTGAAAGATGATGGTGTAGATGCTTTATGTCGATACCACTTGAATGACGTACTGTTTTGATTGTAGTCGCAGATTCCATTTTTAAAAGTGCAATCGGCGAGAGCTAAAAAATAGGAGACAGCATAAACATTAACATTATGAAATAGTAAAGAACTATGTTAATAATCTTATTTTATCAGTCGGACTGAATATTACGTCATGGTTATGAATATCTCGCAAAAGAACTCATCCCAAAAATTTAAACATAAGTCAGGTTGTCCCACACACACACACACACACACACACACACACACACACACACACACACATACATATATATATATATATATATATATATATATATATATATATATATATATAATACAGATATGAGAAGTCCTAAGTTTGTCTTTGAACAATGATATAGAAATTCTTAGAAGGCCTTAGTATTTAAGTGACCATATTAAGATTTATTTTCATTATAATTTAATGAAAATTATTTGGCATTCTGGCCTTCTCTGCAAGTTTCAGAACCACGGTATTTCTGGGCGATTGTTTGATTTAATCTAATAGTTCCTACCAAATCGTAAAATGAAGTTTGTTTTGAACGAGCAAACTTCAAGAGCCTTTCATGCGAATGTTAGCGTCCCTCGAGGCTCTATCCTAGGTCCTACGCTTTTTCATATCTTCATCAATGGTCTTCCTGATGTAATCGATTCCCAAGTAGGCATCTATGCAAATGATACTACCATATCCTCCCGTCTCAATAAGAAATCTGCCAAGGCTGATAAAATAACCTGGCTGATGCCCTTCAAAAGGACCTAAAATCTGTGATTGAATGGGGTAAAATATGGCTTGTAAATTCTAATGCCTCTAAAACGAAGCTGCTCTCCTTCAACCAACATAGAGAAACTTTTTTGCCTACCATCAAAATAGATTACGCTAATCTCCTTCACCTCTTTGGCCTTACTCTCTTAAATGATCGCAAATGAAATTACTACTTTGATTTAATAGCTACATCTACTGCTAAGAAGGATTGTTCATTGTGTCGGGCCAGAAAATTTTTCTCGTCAGAATCTATCTTGCACATTTATAAATCTATCATTCGTCCGTGCATTGAATACTGTTGCCATATCTGGTCGGGAGCTCCTGCTATTCATCTTGACGTTCTCGACAAAATTCAAATGGGAATCTGCAATAAAATTGATTCAGACTTAGCAGCTCGCCTTCAGTCACTTTCTCACCGACGTGATATGGATTCCCTGTGTCTTTTATATAAATTTTTTAATAGCAACTGCTCTGACGAGCTTTTTTCCCTGGTTTCCCGACCACATGCATTTACACGATCTACGAGATTGACATCTAGGTTCAATCCTGTTTCCGTCAAAATAGTTATATATTATACCCTCTTCTATTCTAATAGTCTCTTTTCTCGCACTTCCCGTTTGTGGAAATCTCTACCGTTTGCTTGCTTCCCTGATAGCTTCATTTTCCAAAAGTTTAAATGCAACGTCAATCGCCATCCTCTGTTCACTTGATTTCCAGCAATTTCTTATATTTTCTTCGACATACCATTTTTTTTTCTCTCACTTTAACTCCCTGGGCTCCAGAAACGGTTCTGTCTTGCTTGGGGTGAAATGATTATAAAAAAAAATCAACATTTATCACAAGGAGTAGCAAGATTATGAGCTGACCTATATTTTAGATAAGCATACACGTTTTTTAGATACAGTTGGACACCATACTAACTTATTAGAGTTGTTCCTCACCTCATGCCCTGATCAATGTTCCGGGGAGATGTTGTCTCCCTCAGGTACGCATATTTTTTATTTATGTTAAGAGTGATGCAAAAACAAATCCCCCAGAAGTGCTGTTATATAGGACAATCTGTTGTTATAACAGAGCTGATTAGATTAGCTTCAGATCCGTTAGATAGAAAAAATAATTTCTCACCTGAACTCATAGAGCACTGACATTGTGATATCACTACATCGGCGTGTTTCAGTCAGTCAGTTAAGTGACATACATGATACACGCTTGGGCGATCATATCTCGAAAAAGACATGACTGATTGGGTAGAAGATTATCCCGCAGTAGGTTGACATTACTTTCTGCGGTAGACGGATTGCCAGCCAAGGCTGTAGAACCCAATCTGTTCTATTATTTAACCCATAAACGGAGGGAAGAGACGGATTAATACCTTTTCCAAGGGTATTTGCGCGTAAGTGAATGCAAGGAATTCAACTGGAATTCGAACTCGGCTCCTCGAATTATGATTACCGAATCATGTGATTACCAAACTTATTAAAAGTATTGGCTTTATGAAGGCAATCTCCTGGACAAAATCCCTGTAGTTGTTTTCAAGTATCTTGGCGCGGAATTGTCTCCAAGGTGGCTTAGTGTCAGCACATCAGCTTCTGTCGGAGCCATCAGTTAAGACTAGTGTGAAAGCTGATCAAAAATATCAATTACATGAAAAATGTGTGCAACAAGATTAATATTCTTAAGATCATATTAAACCTGAAAAAGACCAAGAGAGGATATTTTAGTGAAGTAAAAAAATAAAAAATGTCTTACTTAAAATATTGTAGCTAAAAATATAATTGAATTATTTTAAGTAAGAAATTTCTTATTTTTTACTTCACTAGAATATATTTTTCTGTTCTTTTACAGGTTTAATATAATCTTAAGAATATTACTTTTCATGCACGCATTTTCCCATGTAATCCATGATTTTTCCAGACATTGCTATTAGTTTGTTATAAATATAATGCTGAAAACTGCATTCAAAAATATTAGAAAGAAAAAAATTACATGCAATTGATAAAAAACAATAAAAATCAATTATTTATAATTATTTCTGATAATCAATTTTGATAAAATAATAAATAATGAGCAAAATTTGATTGATAAAAGATATCAACAGAATTTTAATGATGAAAATCGCATGCAAAAATATTAAACAGAAAAAAGTTATAAAAAATAAGATTTATTATTAGAAGCGTTAGTCACTCACTTATGTACTTATGTAGTTAGTCTCCCCTTTCGGACTTCACATATTTTGATGTAACTATTTTTCTACTGAACCAAAATTCAATTTTTTTTCAAAATGTAACTTGCGAAGTGTCCTATATAACTCTTTAAACTGTTTGAAATTTGGTTGAGAACTGAATTAATAGCAAAGCATAAAATCTGCTTAGATTCACTCAAAGTCGGACTTAAGAATATATTCAACCACTGCCGTGGTTGAATATTAGTAATAATAATGCCATGAACATTTTGAGAAATAATAAAATCTGATAAAGAATAAAAGGCATCTAGATAATTACAGTAATAGAATAAATAAGAGTTTTAAGGAGAGTAATAATAATAATAACTGCAATATAATAACAACTGTAATTAAAGATTATGACGTTTTATTTGACCGGTTCAGCTTTATCACTGAAAAATGTTCATTTTATTATGATGGATGGTTATAAGTGGAAAAGGAGATGGGATGTGCTTATTTTATTACCAAAGTAACTCGCCGCCTGAAGGGGTGAAACTGTGTCTCATAGACAGGAGGGGGCTCTTTATCTTTGTCCGGTGACCCTTCTAGAAATCGTGTCTCGTTGAAAGCACTGGCTGTGATGCAACACATTCACGATACAATAAGATATTTCGCAAGCCTCCTAAACTTCTCCCTCACATTCTGCCTTAAAAATGCTCCGCTGAAGTGTTACTTCCCCATGGTCACTTCAGACCAATAACTGGTCAAGTTGACTTTTTGCAATCATTGCAAAAGAGTTCTAGAAAATGCAAAGCAGTCCAGGTCAAGGTGCAAAAAACGACTTGAATCCTGGAAATTCTGTATCTAACCAAATTCTCAGAGAAACAAAACGGCAGCTCTTACTATCATAAATAACCTTGATGTTATTTTATCCTTGTCAGATAAGACAAAACTCATAGCGAAGAGTTTTGCTTTTAACTTAATGTTTGGCGACAAAGTCCAGCTCCTTCCAAAATTTGAGCGTCTCCCGAAGCACAAACTTAGTAAGTCTCAAAACTTATCAAAAGACCCTAAGAAGGCTATCGATCCTAATTAAATCCCAGTGGTTATCTTTAAGAATTTGTTATGGCGGATCTTAACAAAAATGGCCTTGTGTTATGGCGGATCTTAACAAAAATGGCTTTGTGTTATGGCGGATCTTAACAAAAATGGCCTTGTGTTATGGCGGATCTTAACAAAAATGGCCTTGTGTTATGGCGGATCTTAACAAAAATGGCCTTGTGTTATGGCCGATCTTAACAAAAATGGCCTTGTGTTATGGCGGATCTTAACAAAAATGGCCTTGTGTTATGGCCGATCTTAACAAAAATGGCCTTGTGTTATGGCGGATCTTAACAAAAATGGCCTTGTGTTATGGCCGATCTTAACAAAAATGGCCTTGTGTTATGGCCGATCTTAACAAAAATGGCCTTGTGTTATGGCGGATCTTAACAAAAATGGCCTTGTGTTATGGCCGATCTTAACAAAAATGGCCTTGTGTTATGGCCGATCTTAACAAAAATGGCCTTGTGTTATGGCGGATCTTAACAAAAATGGCCTTGTGTTATGGCCGATCTTAACAAAAATGGCCTTGTGTTATGGCGGATCTTAACAAAAATGGCCTTGTGTTATGGCCGATCTTAACAAAAATGGCCTTGTGTTATGGCCGATCTTAACAAAATCGCTACCTGAAGGAGAAATCTTAAGTCTGTCGATTTTATTCCCTATTTTCAAAAAGGTGGCTTGGTGTCTATCTCTATCTCAGTATCAGCCCATCAGCCTCGTTAGATCAGCAAACTCTTTGATATTATAAATAACAAAAAGCTAATTGTTCTTCAACTCAATGGAGACAACATCTTGAGCGCCAAAAATACAGATTTCGATCATTTAGGTCTACAATTGATGCAATTATTCACATAATCAGTGAGGTATTAGACAATAAATACATCTCAAGGACTATCGCATTAAATATATCGAAGGTCTATAGAGGATTTCTACACAATCTTTCCTGTTATGGAATCACTGGAAGAGTGTCATATGATAGCAAATACCAACTTTTTATTATGTTTTATTATTATAACTTGTAAAGTTTAAAATATCTTTTAAAATTTCTACAATTTATCGTTTCCTTTAGGTTATTAAGTTAATACATGAAGACTATATTTACTAATCGAAAATTGAAAGGTTCAATACAGATATTTTAGCCATAAGATTTTTAAAATAATGAAAACATATTTGTGTGCATGCCTTGACCCGTATTTTATTTTACAGGTGGCCGAAAGTGCTATATCATTCAAAGGTTACGTGTGTCAAAGGTTGCGCTGCTTACAGGAACAAAATCTATATAAACATTTTCAGCAGGGTGCATCTTTCCGTATATTCTGTGTCCTACGTTTTAACATTCAACGAGCTTTGCAAATCAGACCTTCAAAGTTTAAAGCAAATTTTATGTTCTTAATTTTTAGTTTCCTCATTTTGTTAAAAAAAGTAATTGTGAAATTCACAATTTGTGGAGTTACCTTATATAGGATATGAAAAATGATATTAAAAATAAGAATTAATAAATGCCACAACATTTCATAAATTACTGAGTTACTTCTGTCATGTTATATAATTTTATTCCTTGTTATTAAATTGTAAAATTATTTTAAAAGACAGTTTTGTATTATTTTAATTTGTATTTTTCAGAAAACATCTTCAAACGTAAGCTAAACTAAAATTCTATACAATATTAGATAATTGCTAAAAATATTATGCTTAATTTTTAATTTTACTATATCGTTAAAAACCAAAAAAAGAAAAGTACGGTCAAGCTACATAAAACAATATGTCAAATTCGGCCACTATGCTTAGCTTCTTTTTAGGGCTTCCGTGAGTCATGTCAATCGTCGTCTCAGATAACACTATGATAGCACTGATAAGGATGACTACCGTGATTAAGAAACGCTTTTATAGTGCATTTCAGGCAGTAAGAAAGTAATACTTGTTTCAAATCAGATTAAGGTAAGTTTAAATTTGCTAACTTGACTAAAATAACGTGTCAGTGAGTTATAATATACTTTTTCAAGATTTTTTAAAACCAAGAATTGGCTTCTGTTTACAAAATGTGTCGATCGATCAAATATGGCCAAAAAATTGATATTATGTTTTCAATGTGAAACAGTTTAGATTCCAATCAATATAATTTTGGTTTGAAATACACCAGAGTAGTATTTTGATTACTGGAATTAGTAAATTTAATCTCTTAGCTTTCAATTAAAGCTAAATTGAAAGCTTCAAGAAAGCTTTTTCAGTTATTAAACCTTATTTAAAACGTAGGTATCGAAAATTGGTAGAGGTACCTAATAGAGTAGAAGTGACGGTTACATTTGCCTATTTTGATGGGAAAATTATGGAATTTACTTGCCAATCTATAACCACGGGTAAATTCATGTTTACGCGGCACCAGGGAATAAGCTCGTCAGAGCAGAAAGCGTGAAAATATTTGTAGAAAAGACAGAGGAAAGACACAGCCGTCGGTAAGAAAATGACTGCAGTTGCCAGATTGGAATCGATTACATTTCAGTTCCTCCTTTGAATTTTGTCGAGAACCCCCGAGATGGATATCATACCCGAAAAGATACGATAACAATATTCAATGCACGGACGAATGGTTGATTTATAAATGTGCAAGATGGATTCTGACGAGAAATACTTCCTGGCCCGGCACAATGATTCAACACGAAGAAAAAACTATCCATGACAAGGATAGACTGCAAGAATGGTGCCACATTACGGTATGTTAAAGTGCCTTGAACTTCTGGGCAATTAAAATCAAATTAAGCTGTTATTGAAAGACAGTATATGATGATAGAGTGAAATTTACATGCGGCGATGAGGCTCTGGGATAGGTAAACACGAAAATAAGTAGTTTTCAAATTATTCACTTTCGCCAACTTGTTATATGTCTACTTCTATTGACGTTCCCTTTACAGAGCGCAGTAGGTGTTTACGAACTTGTTATTAATGGACAAGAAATTAGGTAACCCGACTTAATCTCTAAAACAGCATAGTATGAATAAAAAAGGCCCCAAACTTGATGAAAACGAACTTTTCACATCAAAATGTCTATATTATCATTAAGAGGAAAGATCAAAGTAATTTAAAATTATTTAAAAAAAAATTTAATCCCTTCTAACATGTTCAAATTTTTGGGAGAATATCTTGTTTTGATTTGGGTTAGCGGGTAACCAAAACGTTACGAGAGTTTACATAGGAAAACGTAATATTACATAACTCACTTTTTTCCAGTGACAAACACATTAATTTGGAAATCAAATAATTGTCATGAAACTTTCAGTACTCATTCACAAATAAATGAAATTATTTTTAAATTTTTATTTTTTAAAAATCTTGGTAAAAATAGATATTTCTTTTACATCTGTTACTACCTCCACGTAAGTCTATAAAATTGTGATGAATTAAACTTTGTTGCGGAAAATGATTTTATAAGTTAAACGCAGAACTCATTGAGGAATATAAATCATCTATTTCTTTTTTAAATTTGGCCTCTGTTTCCGAAAATCTGCTCTGAATAGTAAAATGAAAAATGCAATAAAACTCTGATATTATTTAATTTGATAAACTTTTAATGGCTTTAATAAATAATATATAGAGGTCATGAAGTCTGAAGAAGAATTTTTTTTCGATGAATAATGAAATTTAAAAAAATTGTTTTCATTTTATTCTTTTTTATTATAGTAATTTATAAAGTTTCAAAAATACTTTTAAAATACTTCAAAGATTTGTTGCGATTATGTTTTAAGTTAATAATTGAAGATTATATTGCCTATCGAAAATTGAAAAGGTTAATACAAATCGTGTGGCCTTCATATTTTTAAAATAATTCAAATTATTTGTTTGTGTGTGTGTGTGTGTGTGTAACAATGTTCGTTTTTATTAAGTACGATATTCTGTAGGGGTCATATTGCTTTTAGCAGTTAACAAGTTTCATAAATTGTTTTCTTTACATGAAAGACAAATAAAAACCTTGCTTTCATTTCACGCTAATGTTTTATTAGGACTTTTCTAAATTCAACAGCCTTTGCAAGTCAACCCTTGAAAATTTAAAGTAAGTTTTTTTAATTCTTCGTTTCTTCAATTTTTTTTAATTGATTGTGAGTGTAGGCGCATTAACTATTTCATGATAATGTTAAAAACATGATGAATAGCACAAAAAATGTGAAAAAATTATAATTGAACTTAAATATTTTCACGACAAATGATCGTTTTATTAAATTTGGAAAATTATTATTTTTAGTAATTTTTTATCTAATGTTTGGAAAGTACCTAACTGACCATTAAAAAGTTCTACTTAAATTTTTTTGTTTTTTTGGGGGGGATTTTTTAGACATACTTGTGAGAAAACCTTAAAGAATTTAAAAAATCTTAATTTTTTGATTTTGTGATACCTATATTATTTTAATTTTTATTTTTCATAAAACATCTTCAAACGTAAGGCTATAAAGCTAAATTAAAATTTTTAAACATTGAATAATTGCTGAAAATATTGTGTTAACTTTTTAATTTAAAGTATAGCTAAAAAAAAGAAGCGTATGATTAAGATTATAGCGAATTCGTCTTCCATACTTAACTTTCTTTTTGACGGCTTCTTTTTTGCCATTTGAACGGCGTTTCGGTCATTGTACGCCTACTATAATTAAGAAACACTTTTATAGTACATTTGAGGCAGTAAGCAAGTAATTCTTGCTTCAAATCATATTAAAGTAAGTTTAAATTCTGGAATTTGAATAAAATAATGTATCAGCAAGGTGTATTTTATTTTTGCAGGATGTTTTTAAACCGAGAATAGGTTTCTGTTTACAAAATGGCCAAAAAATTAAAATGTTTTATAAATCAAAAACATTTTAAGATTACGATCAATATAATTTCCGTTTGAAATACACCAAGGTATTTTACTTACTGGAATTAGTAAATTTAATTTCTTGCCTTTCAATTAAAGCTAAAATTAAAGCTTCAAGAATTTGTTTTTTTTAAATTCAATTTAAATTTAGGTATCGAAAATGAGTAGAGATACCTACAATATATCAGCCACTCACTGTTCATAGGCGACTTGAAATTGTATGCCTTGAGTGAACGCTTTAGATTCTTTAATTCAGACGGTTCGTTTGTTCTGTGAGGATATCTGAATGGAATTTGGCATTGACAAATGTGTTAGCCTTAGTATCAAGAGAGGAAATATAGTCCAGTTAAAACAAATACAATTATCAGATGGCAAAGTCATCAAAACTTTGAAAGAGGGTGAGAAATATAAATATCTTGGCATTCTACAGACCAATAAAGTGAAGCATAGTAGAATGAAAGAAATTGCATAGAAGAGTATTTCAGACATGTAAAGAAAATTTTTGAAACAAAATGGTGGAAATATGATCAAAGGAATTAATATTTGCGCAATCTGTTTTGCTATTCTGGAGCATTTTTAAAATTCGAATAAAACAGAATTGGAGGAACTGGATAGAAGAACGTGTATGTTGATGAATATGCACATGGATCTGAATCCAAAGAGAGATGACAATAGGTTGTATAGCCGGAGAAAGACAAGAGGTAAATGAATATTGAATAAATTTTCTCATTGCTTGATTTATGACTTGAGCATTCTCATTAATTACTTCTGATAGCAACATGTAGAGTGGATGCATGAAATGTGCCAGTTACTGTATCAAAGAACCACCAAAATGAAACGGTGGGAAAAGTTAAATGAAAAATAAGCTTCATGGTCAATCTTTTCAGCAGACAGAGAAAATTGCTGATCAGGCAAGGTAGATTTGCGTAATGGATGATTTTCTAAAGAGAAATAGTCACTCATTTTCAGTACATCAGAATGAATTAAATCAAGGCCAGAATATGTGGCAAACTGAAGAAACAATTAACTACATATGTACAGAATATCACAGATAAGGTATAAATGACATATCTTGATTGGATTGATAGGAGAATCCATTAAAAATTATGCCATAAGTTTGGCGTGAATGTAAAAGAAAAGTGTTATGAACATCACTCAGAGTAGAACAAAAATGAAATAAAATGTCAGTCACAAAATATTATGGAATTATCAGTACAGAAAGATCATGTCATTGAAGCATAAAGACATGAACTTATTATTATAGATAAGGAGAAAAGCAAGTATCATATTATTCCCTTCATTGTTCCATACGATAAAGAGTGAACCCCAAAAGAACTGAATGCGCTATTGAAGCATGAATATCAAACTAAATTCTAAAGTAATGGGAGCGTTTGGGAATGCTACCTAGAAAACTGAAAATTCCCCCAAGGAATATTGGAATTTAGACCAAGATAGTAAACTTCAAAAGTACCACCATTTACTCCGCGAGGATTTTCTCAAAAGTTCTTGAGCTGTGAAGAGTCTTGTTGAATGTCATGAAAATGACTAAAAACATTCAAAATCTGTTCAATGACAAGATTAGATGACAACATTAATAAAATCTGGAATACCATTAGGGAGGATATTCGATTATTGTATTTATCTACAGAGAAACGCGTAATGTGAATTATTAGAAGCAAGAAATTGTATTTACACTATTTACATTACTCGGAGTAGTGTCCTTATCTTTGTAACTTAGAGAGTTCCGTTAGAGGGAGATAACTGAAAGAGGCTTCGCACAAGCAATGAGAATGATATACCCCAGTGATCATAATAAACGATTCGGTTCGAAATTTCTAGCACCTGAAAAAGACCGGAGCGTACAATGACCGAAACGCCGTTCAAATGGCAATAAAGATGAGACAAATAGTCCGAAAAATGTAAATAGTCTAAATACTATCTCATCTCAGAAATATAGACAAATAATGCAATTGTATGTTAAAATATAATATTCCGTATAATTATATTATTATTATTGTTGTTGTTATTATTAGTAGTAGTAGCAGTAATAGTTGTAGTAGAATTAATAGTAGCGGTAATAATAAAAGCTGAAAAAACTCTTTTCCTACGAAATGAATTGATATATGTCTTTTTATTCATCATTAAAACATAGACATTTTTCTTGATGATCGCAGTATTGAAATAACTCACAGTGACTGGTTGGTTCATCGGAAACATCCTCGCAGGTGACACCGGCGTCTAAATCGTGTTTGCAATCAGTTGTTTGAAAATTGTTATGGCTACATTCAACAATCGATTCTTCATTTCCTTTACATTTAACGTCGGCAAGAAATATATTCCCGGTTCCATTAGACACTGACAGAACCTCACCAGATCTGTAATTAAAAGATATATTAATTTGTTGGTTTCAAATTGTAAGAATGTTGATTTATTATTGTAAAGTTACAATAATTGTGGCAGAAGGCCGAAAGGGAGTGGGATGAGACTGGTCAATAATTTATATCCTAGACCAAACTAATCAAATTCACGATTCATTCATTCATTACAACTTCCACATTCATCACAAGAAATCTTCCATCACTACGCAATCCAGTATATATCACAATATCACACATTCAAAAAGGACCTACAAAACACAACCCATGGCATAAAACATTTTCTTTATGTAAAAATGTTCCTTTTTTATTTATTCGACTTTTTTCTTAAACATATCTACAAATATAATGATATGAAAATAAGGGTGGGGGGGTTGAACCTAAAATAAAAACTAAAATATATCAAAACAATCACACCAAAAATAACAGTTTTTAGTAGGACCCGTCCACCCCGCAAGAAATAAGAGCAACCGCTGTATTCCGCCTTTCAACAGAATCAAGACGCTCACCCACTAACGGAGAGAGAAAGATAAAAATAAATAACTGAGCCAGGGGGGGGGGGGTTGTAAGGCTGACCCCATCGAGGTAAAAAAAGGAGGCCAATCAACGACGTAAAGGGGACGCTTTTCCCTAAAATGTGTCTCTCGCCCGGGAAGGAAAGACATGAGCGACAGGTGTCTCTGGACCGTTATCCTGCGACTGTGCGCAACAAAGAAAGAATTACCTTAGGGACATGGAAAGTCAGGACGCTTAACAACTGTGGACAACTAGAGAATGTCAAGCTGGAGATGAACAGACTGAACATCAATATTCTGAAAATATGTAAAACCAGATGGCCAAACAATGGAAACTTCAGCAGCGGCAACCATAGGATAATATACGCAGGAGGAAAAATAACGAAAAAGGAATCGGCTTAATACTGGACAAAGAAATGAAGGAATGCATTCTGGGATACTGCCAGTTTTCTGAAAGAGTTCTCCTGGTCAAACTGAAAGGGAGACCGTTCAACATAGCAACTGTAGTTGTCTATGCACCAACAACACAAAGCTCTGAGTAAGAAATAGAATCTTTTTACTCCACTCTAGACAATACCAAGGCTCAATGTAAAATCCAAGAAATTAGAATCATCATGGGATATTTGAATGCCAAAGTAAGCAAGGAGAGGGAAGGTATGACAACTGGCAACATTGGATTAGGAATCCACAACGAACGAGGAGAAAGATGGATCTAATGGTGCACAGCAAATGACCAGATAATAACTAACACCTGGTTTCAAGAACACCCACGACGTCAATGGACATGAAAAAGCCTAGGAGGCGACACGAAAAACCAGATAGACTACATAACCAGAAACAGGAGATTCAGACACTCAGTGGTTCAAAGCAAAGCCTATTCAGGCGCCAACTGTGGAAGAGATCACGTCCCAGTTATCTGAAAACTAAAGGTGAAACTCTGGAGATTGAAGCCTAGTGCAGCACCAAAACTGAAATACAACACACCCGTGAATGACCTCAACCTACAGAAAGAATACACTAACAGCGTGAAAATCATAATGAAAATCATATGAAGAAAAAATTGGAAAAGGACAATCGAAATGGGACTCACTCAAGGAAGCGTTAGTGACATCAGCAAACAACATTGCCCCAAAGGAAATCAGGCGCAGAAGAAAAAACGAGTGGATGACTGAAGAGATTCTGGACATGATGCAAAGGAGGCAGAAAATGATATCAAGACATGGAATGGAGTACAGGGAACTACACAAAGAAATAAGGAGAAAATGCAAACAGGCTAAAGAGGAATGGCTCAATGACAAATGTGCAGAAGTAGAGAGACTGAGCAGGCATAATAAAGCAGACATGCATAAAGAAATAAAAGATATGACAGGAAAAAAAACTGCACTTCAACAGGATGTATAAAATCCAAGCATGGAACAATCATCTTGGAGAAAGAGGAAATACTCCAACGATGGTAAGAATACATAAAAGATCTTTTCCACGACAAGAGAGAGCAACCAATAATACACAAAGATGTGGACGGACCGGAAATATTAAAGTCTGAAGTGGAATATGCAATAGCCAAACTGAATAGAAACAAAGCAGCTGAACCAGACAGCATAGTCATCGAGCTGCTGATAGCCCTGGAAGAATTTGGCATAGAGAAAATTACAGAAATAATAAATGAAATTTATAATAGTGGTGTAATACCAGATGACATCAGCAAGTAACACTGCGTAAGAAGCCAGGAGCAAACGAGTGCGAACTCCACAGAACCATCAGTTTAATGAACCATATAACAAAACTGATCGTCCGAATCTTGATGAATAGAGCGAGAAGCAGAATCAGGTCAGGGATAGGACAAGAACAGTGCTGTTTCATCAAAGACACTGGAACAAGGAACGCCATATTTATGATTAGGATGCTCTCTGAAAGAGCAATACAAATGAAGGACTTGTGCCTATGTTTTATTGATTATGCAAAGGCGTTTGACAAAATACACCACAAAGAATTGATGGAGATGCTTGGCAGCCTCGAAAAATTTTGAAAGACCTAAGAGTAATCAAGAATCTTTACTGGCAGCAAACCGCCTGCACACGGACAGGTAACGAATTCAGCAGTTATACAAAGATTGAAAAGGGCGTAAGAAAAGGATGTGTATTTTCACCGGATCTATTCAACTGGTACAGCGAGACTAGTCTGAGAACTCTAGAAGTTATACCAGGATTCGTCATCGGAGGCCTCATTTTAAACAATATAAGCTACGCAGATGATACAGTGCTGATAGCAGACATGGAAAGGAAACTTTCTACAAAAGGTAGCTAAAGAGAGTGACAAGAAAGGAATACAAATAAACTGCAAGAAAACCGAATGCAAAAAGGGCAGCCCAAAATGTTAAATACAGGTGAGGGACACTAAAATCAAGCAGGTATAGAAATTTAAATACCTTGGAAGTGTTCTAACAGAAAACGGAAAGTGCAACACAAAGATCCGATGACGAGTTGGCATGGCGAAGGAAGCATTCCAGAAGTTGAGTAATGTATTAAGAAACAGGAAAATTTCGCTAGAAACAAAGAGGAGAGTACTGGATTGCTATGTGATATCGGTTCTTCAATATAGTAGTGAATGTTGGACAACATCGAAGATGAAGGAAAAACTTGAAGCAGCTGATATGTGGTTCTACAGAAGGATGTTGCGGATATCATGGACCGAGCATGTGAGCAATGACGAGGTTTTGGAAATGATGGAAACGAAAAGGAAATTAATACTGAGCATCAGGAATAGACAACTAAAGACAACTGGGACATGCAACGAGGAAGGAAGGCTTAGATAACCTGATACTAACACGCTACATAGCGGGAAAAAGAGACAGGAGAAAGCAGAGGATAACATATTTGAAGGACCTGATCAGATGGATGACGGAACGAGGGTTGCATGGTGCAACAGGAGAAAGAGTGCTAAGAGCCAACAGGGATAAGAAGATGTGGAAAGCCAGCATCGCCTACGTCGTGAAAGGACATGGCACATAAAAGAATACGGTCATAACAAAGAAGAATGCAGGGAATAGGTCAGAAATAACACTCACATTAACTAGGTAAACAAAAAGATATACCTTAACCAGGGGAGTGTGCGTCAAAGGGATCTTAAAAAAAAAGAAAACCAAGGAAAACAAGCACTTTCTGTGGACATCAAACACTTTCTACCAGTTCTGATTATCATTTGATGCTCAAAGAATCCAACCAGATCCGAATGAGAATAGCATTCATATGCAAGCTTATCTCTATTCGCGACATCGAAATCAACATTCTAACCACAACTAGCAACGTGAAAAACACCATCTGTCCCTAGCCCAGATATGTGGGCGACACATTATTGTACGTGTATGAGAGATCAATGGACACGAGATATTCCGGATCAATACGAACTGTCAGTTCGCCTACGGAGTCCAGAAGGAGCGCACATGACAATGGTAGAAGGCGTGCGAAGCCGCTTGCTCTAAACCAAAGTCCCATTGATGAAATTTGGCAAATTCGTTCAGCCACCTAGGAAGGCTACGTCACTGAGAGATAACACGTTCCTAATTGATTGCCATGTAAGCGAAATCTCAGGGTTGCTGGGGCCGACAAGCCGAGCCGCCCACAGAGAAGATCCTTTGCAACTTCTTCCACTAATTCCCGATACAATTGTCTTCTAGGCCGAGAAAAGTTACTGGACCGGGGAATAACCTGCAAGGTTGCTCAACATTCTCAGAGGAATCTCAACTGATTCCGGGGTCTACGTCGGCGTTCAACCCTAGAAACAGAAGGAGTAATGATAAAACTAGGGAAGGCGTCCCTTACACGCCCTTCTAAGATCGCGTCCTCTGTCATCACGCGGCATAAAAACACCAACCTCGAGGCGTGTCGGTGACTAGCAAAGTATGGCATTACCAACCTCCCATGACACAGACATTGGGCACAAACTGTTGTCAACCTGATGGTTGCCACCACCCCAACAGAGGGAGGAGAGCAAACGCTCGATCGCCTTCTTACGATCATTACAGAGAGAGAGAGAGAGAGAGAGAGAGAGAGAGAGAGTACAGAAAACCGGTAAAGGATAAAGCATGAGATGAAATACGTAAGTGACACACCTCTCAGCCCTATCTTTAACGGACAAACACCCTCAGAACCTAGTTCAAACCGCTACTTTAACCTTTGCTTGTACCTCTGGCCAATCCTTCTTCAACTTTAATGTGGATAGATTCGGCAGTCTATCTAAAGGGTCCCAGAAGAGTGATCATCTTCCAGGCACCTAATCGTAAAGTAGTAAAATGATTACAAAGAAGCACAAAATCCAAAGAATGGAGCACCCAGTGAGTATCAAACTCACTACTCAGTTGTAATTAATCTAGGGAGAGTAGTTTGCTCGCCATTACAACACACTGAGACGCCCCTAAATGATTTTCTAAGCGTAGCTTAGGTGTGGCACAAAGCCGAAAGAGTGGAGCACTGGATGAGGATCAAACTTACTCTTAAGTCGTAATTGATACAGCAAGACAAGCTTACTAACAATCACACCACGTTGAAGCGGCCTAATGAATTTAAGCGTAGCTTATATGTGACACAAGGCCGAAAGTATCTCTTTGGAGATTTATTAACGTATTACGGATTTTTTAAAGATTGAAATATTTTTGCGAGAAGCTTTAGTTATCGAGTAATCGATTTTGTTCTACGTCTATTATTGTCTTTGTTTTGCTGTTTTTCTTTATTTGTTTTTGTGAACTTTTTCTGTTTTTCCGGCTGTGGTGAGAACACAATGGCAAAGTCTCCCCAGCCAAATGTTGAGCCAACAGTGTCTAAAGCGCCGTTTGTTTGGACAAAAACTGTAGAAAAAAAGCGGTCTATTATGACCATATGCGCCAAAAATATCAAGAATTTATAAAAAAATGAACTGGTCACCATTCTAGAAGGATTGGATGTCGTGTCTGTGAAGACAATCTACCTGCTGACAACCGACGTAAAAACAATGAAATTTATCGGTGTCAGCAGGGAAAACATGGAGGAGGGCCTAATAAGCCTCAGAATTGGAGCAAAGGTATTGACGAAGCGTTCTCGTTTCATGCGGGATGTGCTTCTCTCAACACACGAGGAAGCGAAGGATCTGGTGGGCAGTATTCTGTCAACTAAAAACGTCGGATTACAAACTGAGTACACGGGTACTTGATGTACCCGAATTGTCGTTCATGTTGTACCGCTTGACATATCCAGTGACCATGTCGGAGGCCTTTCGCCCAGTTTGGTGCAGTGAAAAAAGTAAATCATATTGTTAGCAAGGCGGGAATACCTACAGAGGATTTCTGTCTACAAGATGTACTGAATCGACAAAATTTCATGAATATCCCCAATATATTGTTGTGCTGTGGAAGAAGGATGTTCATCGTTGTAGAAGGAAGATGTTCAAACTGCTTGACGTGTGGGGCAGCTGGACATTTAGCAAAAATATGTTTCACGAGAAATCAAGTGCCGGTGGTGTGAAACAGAAAGTGAGATGGAGTGCCGCCAACACGCTTCTTCATTAGAGAGTGGGAAAGAAGAAAAGAAGGCGGATGATAAATAGAAAACAAAAGAAGAAAATGAAATCGGAGCAGGGAAGAAAGGGTCCTGGTAGCCGCCAAGACCCAATCTTCCCCTGCTTTGCCTGAGAAAGCCAACAAAAATGCAACTAAAGTAAGGAGTCTCTTTATTGCTATCAAAAGCTCTTACAACTCCCTTCGTTACTTACTCCCCGATACCCTCCCTGAACTCTTCCAATTAAAAAAGGAAAAATAAAACGAGCAAGGTACTACAAAAGAAGATGACTTGCCAAGTGGACAGGGAGGCCCTTAAGAGGGACCATCATTTAAAAGTCCTTTTTTGGGGGTCAAAAACATTGAAGACCTCAACAATTTACCAAACGCCCCTGGAGTGATGACCTTAATAAGGAACACTGGGGAGGGGGGAATTTAAGAATATAGGATCAGCTAGCGGGACCAAAAGACACTTGTCTGGAAATAGGGTTGGGCCAGGTGGGGACATCTGAACTGAAAAAATGGCACAGCTCTGTACAGGGAGGGTCCCAGTAATTCTCCCCACCTCTTTGTATAGGGTTCTAAAATTGATTTACCCAACGGACGTTGGCAGTATTGTCCAGGACGGACGAATTACGTCTGATAATAGTACCGGAAGTCTAGGACAATCCGTCGGGGTCCTGACACCAGCTGATCTTCGTCCAGTCTGTGTCCAAGGGGTACCACTTCGAGAATGTCTTTCAAGCTAGCCAGCTTGAATGCGAAGGGTCTGAGAGATCGGGGTAAGGCAGCCCGCTTGCTTTGTGTTCTCTTGTTTTTCGGAGTAGATGTGACTGCGATCCAGCGGACACACTTTGTTTACGAAGTTGATGCTCATGTGCTGTCTAACGACTTTGTCGTTTATTCAGCATACGGGAACCAGCGGGCCAGAGGTGTTTCCTTGGTTAAACGTACCCTGGTCCGAGGGTAGACCTTGTCCATGTTAGCGCGGGGTGGGGTGGGGCGGTTCATCGTGGTCTATATTGCAGTGAACTGTAGTTCGTTTCGGATCGTTGCGGTTTATGCGCCTAACCACCGGGAGGAGCGGGTCTCGTTTTTCCGTCAGTTAGGACAGTTCCATGTAGATTCTTCGCGCCTAGTCTTAGTGGGGGACTGGAATGCCATCCTGGACCTCAAGCGAGATAGGGGACGGGGAACTAGGAAGATGTGTGATCGTAGCCTGGTTCATATGACCGACGAGTTTGGTCACGTCGATAGATACCGGGTCGATTCACTGGGGAAGGGAAAGATGTGAACGAGGGCATTTAATTGGCCATCTACACAGGTAGTTAGTTACTTGGATAACATGTTCGTGAGAGGAGTCGATGTAGATTTCCTAGATTGTCCCACGTTCCACTGGTTAGGGTATTCGGACCACAAATTTGTAAGCCTAGATTGGCTGGACACTGGAAGTTCAACGTGTCTTTATTGGACAAGTTGAACATCCGGGAACAGCTAACTAAACCAGTGCAGCAAGAATTATTGGGAGGATTAAAGATAGCATTAGGTCTTTTACTGCTGACTATAGCCGTCGACTTTCCCTAGCTAAGGCTAACAAGGTTAAGACAAAGATAGTCTATTTCGGGTGGTGGCAGGGGGAATCCTGTAGAGATAGCATTAGCTAAGTAGGCCCTGGACCGTTTGGCTAGAAAGCGTAACCGGGGACAGGTATTAGGCATAGGTTAAACAAGATGTCAAACAAATCTGTGAACATGGGCGCAGAATTGCGCAAAGAAGAGATATGTCGAGATGGCGATCGATATATTCGAGATATCAAAACCGCAGAAGAGCGAACTCTGAGGTCGACCGACGATATGTGCGAGGCGTTTCGGGCGCATTTCGAGAACCGCTTTACCAAGTCTCTGTGAAAAAGAGTTTCGCAGCTATTTTGTTGACTTTCATAAGCTTGCACCGATTGAAGCAGCTAGCTGCGAAGGTGAGATCACGGAGGGCGAAGTTCACTTTGACATTGAAGAGGGTCGGCAGTGGCAAGTCTCCAGGACTTGATGTTCTACCCTATGAGGCTGTCGCACATATTTGACGGTGGTGTTCAACAACTGGTTCCGGCAGGGGTTTGTCTCCAATCATATTTATAGGGGCATGATCACTCTGTTGAAATGATCAAGAGTGTTGGGAGGGACTTAGATGATTACATACCCATAACTATGCTAAACACCGAGTTAAAGATTTTGGCCAAGAACCTGAAGAAGCGTTTGCAGTCAGCTGCCGAAATTCTGTTGGGACCTGAGCAGACTTGTGCTGTGAAGGGCCGAACAGTTCAGAGCAACTTGCATCTGATCCGCACGATCACAGAGGGTGTAAGAGACGACGAGCAGGCCGCGCTGATCAATTTAGATCAGGACAAGGCATTTGATAGGGTCGACATCTGTATCTGTGTACGCCTATGACGTATCTATTTTCGTGCCATCCTGGGACAATATTTAGGTGCTAAAGAAGGCGCTTGAGAGGTACGAAAAAGTAAAGGAGGCCAAAATTAATCACAAAAAGTTTTCCGGCTTGCGGTTAGGTGCTTAGAAGAGGGTCGCTCTTCCGGGGCCCTTTAGTTGGACTGACAGATCCGTCCACATTCTTGGAGTTTATTTCGAGCCAGATCTCTAGCTGGAGAAGATTGGTTGAAGGTATTAGCAAAGGTCGAAGCGTCGGCCTAGACTTGACTTCGACGGCAGTTGTCCGTGAAGGAGAGGGCTGAGGTGTGTGTTACATACCACTTTCCTATCATCCTTTATCGATTGTCGGTACTTCCTCTCTGTGATGACTATGTGAAGGCGATCAAACGCTTGCTGTTCACTCTCTTGTGTGATCAGTGATCAATAGTGATGGCGACGTTATACCACCATTCATCTTCTAACCGCACACTCAACTCGGAGGTCTACATCAAACGCCTTGAGGAGGTAATATTGCCCTGCGTCAAGAGGGTAAATGCTGACAGACCTTATGTCTGGCAAACAGGACTGTACAATGCCACACAAGCAGGAGTGGCTGTCAGACAATTTCTGCAACCACATCATCCCTTATATCTAACTCCCCAGACTGCAACCCCCTTGATTATTATGTGTGGGGCGCAGTTGTGCAAAAGACCAGCAAAACACCTTGTAATAGCAAAAATAAACTGAAGCAAGGATTAAGGCAGCATTCACCAACTTAGTTAAGGAGGGGTCCAGAAGAGTTGCAGGAGCTTCCGAAGTCGTTTGAAGGTGGTAGTTAAAGCGATTTTATTGAATAAATTTACTCTTTAGCATTTCAACAAGATATTTTTGTGTGATTTTGGTAAATATGCTTATTAAAATGAGATATCAGTGTTATTTTCATTTTTGCGTAATTTAGACAACAATTCATTCATCGCACCCTGTACATTGGCTGGTGCGTTTTCCAGATCTGGCCCCTATTGAACATATATAACTCCTAACTCCTTAATTTCTCTTCCTAGAACGAGTACTGTATGCCTTCTATATATATTTATGTGTCCCTGTATTTATTGAATTAGAAAATATTGAAATAGGTTGGCAACCGTTTTATAAAAACAAACTATTTTTTGTTGTCCGGGTCAAGTTCATTTTCTTTATTTCTCGGCGCTATATTGTCTTTTACTTTTTTTCAGAGATTTCCTTCTGCCATAAAATAGATTTTACCGAAATTGCCATAATTAATGCAAGTTGGCCTGTTCAAACATTTTGTTCGTCGTTTATTTCATATATAGTATGTGATAATTTTATAATTAATTTGTAAAATAATACCAAATGACACTGTTAAAATTATATTATTAAAATGTCAACTTTGCGTACTTACTTTTATGGATTGCTTTTATTATTCGTAAACTGTGATCTAAATAGCCATGGGGTTTTGTCTTAATAACTATGCAATATAATTAGAAATATTATCAACAAATCAATCACTTATACATAAAGACACAAGAGACCAGATTGGAAATCAATAATAAAACAGAGTTAATTTCCAAATTTGCTGAACATATAAAAGAGTTATCTCTATTAAGCAAGTACTGAGTTTGACAAGATATCAGATATATGGTGAGAATATAAATTCATTTGATATTACAGTTAATGCTGATGCATAATTGAATTTAACAATTTGATCAATTTTCAAGGTTTCCCGCGAGCACACACAAACATTTGAGGTTTATATATTAGATAAATACATTCCTACGATGAGGTTAGATATCTTAAATAGGAAAGAGAACGGATAAATTAGATAGAAAATTAGAGAAAAGAGAGAGAGAAAAAAGAAAATTGCATGTTTACATCTGAATAAATGTTACAATGTGAAAATAGCATAGATGAATATATAGGATACACAGTCCTATACTTTACAGCGAATAGCTGAAGTCCCAAAAGTAAAAAAAATGCACACACATAAAATTAGATCAAAATCACTAAAAACAAATTTAATACTAATAAATAATTTCCAAAATAAATTAAGTGATTCTGGTAGCCAGTTGGACAAAAAGCCAATTGAACTTTCAGTGACCGTGTTTATGGTTCTTGGCACAAAAAATAATTTTACGATTAGAGCCGAACATGTGATTGAATTAGTTATTTATTCATGTTTTTGGTGACAAACAAGTCAGTCGGAGACACAAGCAGGGCACTAAAGAAACAACAATAACAAAAAAAAACACTTCAGCTGACTCCTCAAAATTAACGCACGATAAGTAAAGATTTTTCTCTGATCATTCATTTCAACGGTTTTTTTCTTAAATATTTCACTCAAACAAATGAACTCTTTGAACTTTTGAACTTTGAAGGTATTTCATTACTGTAACAAATGAGAGACTGAAAATTACCAATTGTTTATTTATTCTGTGTATATGAAATATATAATTCGTCTTTCTATTTTTCTTGAAATTTGTGCTGTATTTTGTGAACAGGATACTCGGCATTAAATTTCCTTTTAATCCGGATATTCTGTCCCTACAAATATGTAACATTTGAAAGTTATTCATTTTCTAGAGGAGCTGAAGGATATATGAAATCCTTAATCGGACAACTTTTTCTAAGTATATTTAAGATGTATGCAGCCAAGTTTTTCATCTACTCGCTCACCGTCTGCTTTTAAAAGATTAAATAAAATCAATGGCATTTAAACGGTTTATCGATCAATAGTAGCAGGTGTCATATTACTGTGAATGTAAACGAAATATAAAATGAAATCTTAAAACCAGTCTTTTTCAGGAAAAGGTATTTCTTCTAGGGTTTTATCAGCTGTAAGTGAAAGTGACGTTGATTTCTGGCAATGATTTTTTTTTTAGAAAATTTAACTTTCATTTAAAGAGGAATCGAGTATATTGGCTCTGAAGTAAACGTTATGATTTGAGTGTACATCCATTACCACACTGGACAGATCAGATAGTTATACAAAATGGGGGTATTTCTTGGTTTTTCTGTAGCACGCGATATTCACAGGGTCACGTTACATATTCCTCCAATAACAAACTATTCGGTAATCACATTAGACTTCCTATGATTGAAATAAAAAGAAAACATTTTCGAGCTCGACACTCAATTGCCTTATTAATTTTAAAGTGGAAGCTAGGGAATATACTCTGAAATGCAGGTTTCGCTTACAGTGTACGCAAAATGGCAACCTGGGTTCTTATAAACTGAGAGAAAATAGGTATTTTCGGTAACCCACGTTATTCAGTGGATCAAATTGCATATAACACATCACTCAATAGATCCCGGGTCTGACATATAGTTGACGCCATTAATAAAAAAATTCATATGATTTTTATGAAGTAATAACCTTCAAATGGCACGTAACAAAATTTGGAGCCAATCGGATTATTAGTTACAAATTACAGTATTTAAGTATAGCTACTGCTGCAAATTTTGAAAACAATGGAAAAATCTAAATTTCCTGTGTTTATAAAGCAATGCTTTCTGATGGGGAAAAATACTGTCCAAGCAAATGCTTGATAAGTGTTATCTGGACACTGCTCCGTCGGAAACAACGGTTAAAAGTGGGTATGCTGACTTTAAACGCGGTCGTACAGACATAAATGATGATGACCACTCAGGTCGCCCAAAATCGGCAATTGTCTCGGAAAACACACACACACACACACACACACACACACACACACACACACACACACACACACACACACAAAATAAATAAACAAAAACAATAAAAAAAATAAAAAAATAAAAAATCTACAAACTCATTTTAGCCAATCGTAAATTGAAGTTGCGTGAGATAGCAGAAGAGTTAAACATATTAGAAGGCAGTATTCACCATTTTGCATGAAAGTTTCTCAATGAGAAAGCTATGTTCAAAGTGGGTGCTGCATTTGCTCACAGTCGATCAAAAACAACAACGTGACGACGATTCAGAGCGTTGTTTGCAACTGTTTCAACGCAACAAGAAGTTTTTTGTGTAAATATGTGATAATGGATAAAACATGGATCCACCATTTCACTCCGGAGTCAAATCGGCAGTCAGCTGAGTGGACAGCAGCAAATGAAAGCCGTCCAAAGCGACCCAAATCGCAAGCACCAGCAAGTGATTGGCCTCCATATTTTGGAATGCGAAAGTTATTTTGTTTATCGATTATCTTGAGAAAGAAATAACCATCAATAGGAAATATATATTTTTTATAATCATATCGCCTCAAGCAAGGCATTTTACTGCCACTGTTTTGCAGGGGATTTACATAGGAGGAAAGTTATGAGAAAGAGTGACTGTCAAGAAGGGGTGTCAAGAAGTGGGTGAGAAAAGTATGAGAATACTGATGAGAGTGGAGTGGACGGAGAAAGAAGCATGAGAGAGAGGATGCAAGTTAGTGAGTTAGGAGATGACTATTGACTTTACATTTAAATGCTTGAACATTGTAGCTGTCTGGAAAGCAAATAAATGGAAGAATATGACGTTATTGGTGCGTTTGAAGGTAAAAATCGCCAAAAAACGGTCAAAAATCTAAAAGAAAAAAGTTATCTATCAATAAGACAAGGCACCGTGTTACAAGTCGATCGCAACGGTGGCAAAACTACATAAATTACACTTTGAATTGATTCGGTATCCACTCTATTCTCCAGTTCTGGTCCCCAGCTACTACTGGCTGTTTGCGGACCTCAAAAGAATGCTCCAAGGAAAGAGATTTGGCTCCCATGAAGAAGTGATATCGGAAACTGAGGCGTATTTTGAGGCCAACACAAATCGTTCTACAGAAAAGGCATCGAATTGTTGAAGAAGCGTTGAAATCAGTTCATCAACCTAGAATGAGACTATGTTGATGAATAATGTCTAATTTTGCCTACAAGTTGTTTTATTAGCTAGGCCTGGGATTTATTGAGTGATGTGTTATTTGTAAAATATTTGAATCATTCAGTTTTCGAGTTTAACCGTGTACAATGATTGATATAAAAAACATAAAAATTAACGTATACCAGCATCAAGATTCGTTTTCATCGCGATGCACTTTTAACTTTTCACGAAAACATATGAACTGTATCAATCTCATTTCTTTGACATTCAATTATTTTCCACTCTGATATTATTTCAGCTGTTCTGTAATAATTGATGCTGCTGGATTTTAAGTGATATTTGTATTATTATATTTGTTTAGAAAATTATCAACTCCTTGAGGTAAAAATATTACCGCTAATAGTTGACTAAAACAATTGAATTAATCAAGAACACACTTACAAATATATTTTATTAAGAGTATAATTTCAAATTTATATCAGTTACCTCAAGTGTATTTGGTTAATGATCTATAAATTATAGATTTTATTTAGAAGTGATGACGTTTCTATTTGTTTTGAATGAAAATAAAAGAAAATCAATAAAGCAGGAAAGAACTTACGCGAATCCTAAACTCTTGCAAACAACCTTTGCTTCTTCATCTCCCCAGCCATGACCGCAGATGGTTCCCCATTTGCCGTAATAGAAAATTTCAACCCTTCCTGAATATTTTGTGCCATTGACGAGCCGAATAGTTCCATAAGCTTAAAACAACACAGACAAAACTGATAAGTATCAACAAGAATGCATTAATATTTACAAGTTTAGCATAAGGATTAGAACATAAAACAATTGGAGCAGATGACCTCAGTTCACTTGGCCATTGATTAGGAGTCATCTATTCCAACATTTTGCATGAAAAGATCTACATACACATGCCTGTTTGCACTTTCACCACACTGAATCATATCGGCATTTACTGTTTACGTTTAAAGCTCAAGTGCGATTTTTACTAATTCACAAGATGTCCGAGGTTTTGGATAATTACATCAGATGTAATATCCAGCATGTACATGGTATACCACGATTAAAATCGTTTTTCTTTTCTTTTCTTTTATATTCTTTTCTTTTTTGCTTCAGTGTGTTTAAATTCTGTTTTCCGCCACTTTAAATAAATATAAACATACCGCGAAAAATACACATGAAAAAAATAGATAGACGACAGATAGGTAGATAAATAGATAAAAATAAACTGTAATAAATAAGATCGACTTATATGCGCCGTGTCACTTCAGGAAGTTGGCGATCACCGCACTCCACAAGATCATATACTTTGTAGGTCTTAGGAAATCTGGTCTTTATATTTCCTAAACCCTATTCTCTGCTGCCCATTTATACAATCTCATTAGTTAGGTTATGTGGTGTTTTTCTTTGTCCCTCATGCCTTCAATATGTCCTTCGTCAAATTTTCCAAGTTCTTTTTTCTCATTATGTGCTTTAGACATTTCAATTGTCTTTTTCTGATATTATGTATAAATGCTATGTTTGTTTCCATTTTCTCCAAAACTTCGTCTTTGCTCATATGTTCAGTTTATAGTATTCTCAGTATCTTTCTGTAGAATTAAATTTCTATTGTTTCATATTTCTTCTTCACTTCCATATAGGACAACTGATATTACATAGATGTTCAATTCTAACGAAAATTTTCTCTTTCTTAATACTTTTCTGCGGGTGTTTTTGTAGTTTCATTTCAGTGTTTTCTATCAACACTGTTATCTGCATATTTTAAATTACAAAGATTATGGCCGCCAATAATGAATCTTGGTAGGATTTCTGATTCATTCAGAATCTTCTTACTGTATTTCTTTTTGTTGAATAAGTCCGGTGAGAAGACATATCTTTTCTTCTACCCCTTTATATATTTTATTATTTCCTGAATTCATTTTCCATCTCTTTGCAGACGGTTTGTTCTCAGTATAAATTCTGGATAATTTTAATACACTTTTCAAATATGTCAAAGTTGCCTCGCAGTTCCAACAGTTTTTCGTAACTTCAAATTTCCATTCATATTTTATTCATCGTATCTGCCATTGTCCATTTATTTCTCTTTCACATTCGGGTCATTCAGGAGTTTGTTGCACTGCAATTTGGGTGTTGCCTTGGCCCTCTTCAGTTGCCATAGTTTCAAATTTACATATCACTGGAAGGTTGTCGCTTTTGGAGTCAGCACTTAGGTATGTTTTGCAGAGTGAAATCTCTTATTAATATTTATGTCGTCAGTTTTGTTTTCCTTACTGGGTATCTCCATGTCCATATATGTTCACATTCATTTCACACCACTCTTCAGCCTTTTGAACATAAGTAAAATATTACTGCTTGTTTTCTGTTTAAGATTAGTTTTCCGGTCTCTTCTCAAATATTTCCTTCTCTTTCACATACGGTGGCCTCTCAATACTTGGTGACATGAAACCCTTGCTTGTATTAGTGTCTTACTCTGTAACTCCCAACTTTGAGTGATTCTTTGTACAATCAATATGAAAAAAACATCTTGGGTGTTTTGAAAACGAGTGTTGACTAATCATTCGCTATGCGCGATTGGGCCTATTTTTTCACGTTTATTACGAACACCTAGTTCAAATTTGCCAACTATTTCGCTGTCTCTCTCCTTGCCTACTTTAGCATTCAAGTTTCCCATGATTATTGCAATTCCTTACGATTTACATTGATTTAAATTTGTCTAGCGTACAGTAAAATCTTACAATATTCTACCATGATGGATATGTTGAAAGGATTCCTGCCAGTTTAACTACAAGAATTCATTCAGATAATTGATAGTATCCTAGAATACATTCCTTCATGTCTAATATCAGTATTACTCCTCTCACATTTTCATATAATTGGAGTAGATAGACTAAACTATCGCCCGGTTCACACTCCACCCACGTCTATTGAACAGGTGAAGAGGCTCATCCCTTGTTCCTGTTTAAGATGTGGTTTCCAGTTTTCTCTTCCAATCTTTTCACTCCTTTTTCTTTTTTTTTCAATTGGAGTAGATAGACTAATCTATCGCCCGGTTCACACTCCACCCTTGTCTATTGAACAGCTGAAGACGCTTATCCCTTGTTCCCTGTTTAGGATATGGTTTCCGGTTTTCTCTTTTCCAATTTTTTCACTCTTATGTAGCCCCCTGCATATCAGTGGCGTTACCGCCTTGCTCGGGATGATATGATTAAAAATATATATATATATAACTCAATGTTTGTCATTGATGAAATGTCCATTATTTGCTTATCTAGTTACGCAGCCACTTAAAATATTAGCATTTAATCTATTCATTTCCTGCTTTATATTTTATAACAGGTCAAACTGATTTAGTCTTCTGATATTCCATGCCCCAAGAACTATTTTTGTTTGTAGCAAACAGTCACTAAATAACATTCAGCTGTCACTCATGAGTTCCCTTAACTAAATGAGGGTTCAGTTTGAAGATGTTTGATCCATTTTACGCCGTTGTTTTTGCTAACAATCGCTGGATGACGATCCGTTATACATGCTCCATCAGCCCCATTTAGGATATTATCTTTTATAATATTATTGTTAAGATTCATTATTTTCTTGGGATTGATAGTGGAGTGGTTCTTCGTTGCTTTTTCCAAGGTGATTTCTATTCAAACATCACCTCTCTTTAGATGGCCGTTGGCACACCAAGAATTCTTTCGCCCTTTGATAGATCTTATTTACATTTCACATGTTGCGAACTCACAAGAAATTGGAGTGGGTTGGGGTGTCGGTTTAGTCATAGACCTTTAAACAATAGATTTCACACGCACACGCACAGACACATGCACACAAATATATATATATATATATATATATATATATATATATATATATATTAGAGTTGTTTAAAAAAACTCAAAGTAACATCTTAGCTTGACATTCAGAAGTTAATATAAGAGACTAAAAACATCCAGTTTCCATAGAAGAAAGGTTTAAAAGGTTTCAGAGCTGATAACCAGAAACTTGAATTTCAAATAAAAATGTATATTTGATTTTTTTTTTTGTAACCTCTCGAAACTAGTGCTTGGAAGGAGGTATGGAGGGGTGTATATCAATAAAATTAATTTTTAAAGAAAAACTAATTCAATTTTAAATAAAATAAAATTTTAAACAATATTATTATTTATTTATTTTATTTTAAGAGCATCATAAGTAGATTCCTTTATATAGCCACGCATGATCATTGCCAAGAGAAACAAATAATTTATTTATAATTCTAATTTTTTACTGGCTGATAAACTTTATTGACTAATCATAATTATCTTAAACAAGGACAAATATAATTGCAGAAGATCACTTAGGTCCAGTGAAAGGTGTTTTGTATAAATTGTTATTTTCTCTAAAAATGTGAATACAGCGGAAACAGATCCAATTTTTAAAATTAACTTTAAAATAAAAAAAAGTTTAGATATAAAATTATAGATTTACAAAACCATAATTTCCGCCTTAGTTAAACACCCATGCACTTATTATTTGATATGCAATCACCAATGACATCATGGTCATCGTAACATCAACATATTGTTAAATATAAAATGTTAGACCTGTTGTATTTTCGTTAGTGTTCCGATGTCATACTTTTCTTCAAATTGGAAGAAACTTCTAATAAACAAAAGAAAGAGTAAAACGAAATACATTTTTATAAAGTATGGTAGAATTTAAAGACTGGCATATTTTCGTTGAAACTTACCAGGTTCTTCAGATTCAGTTTCTGTGTTGTTCGAATTTTGGGACAAAACACTACAAGAAGAAAGTAGAAGAATGCAGACGGTCCAACTGAATCCTTGGCTGGCACGTGACCAACAAAAATTCAGCATCTGAAAACAAAAAGAGAAAGAAGAAAGAAGAAAATCATTCTATATAATTATGCATGCATATGAATTAGGAGCTTTTTTCAAGCACTGCATACGTGTGTCCCACGGGGCTCTATCTTTGGACCTATGTTGTTTTTTTAATCTTCATTAACGACCTTCCCGATGTCATCAGTTCTTTTCTAGGCTTTTATGCTGAAAATACAATTATTTACTCCTGTCTTAGTAGTAATTTTGACAGATCCGACGAATTAAAACTGATAGTTGCTCTAAAAAAGACCCTCTAATCAATGGCTCCATGTAGCAAATAATGGCTTAAGAATTTTAACGCCTAAAAACAAAATTAATTTAATTTTAATCAGCATAGAAAATAAGCTTTTCAGTGTTCTATCAGTATGGCCAATGCTAACCTCCAGGAGAGAAACTCTTTGCGCTTGTGTCTTTTCCCTCTTTCTACTGACATAAAGTGGAGTGATTATATTGAATCAGTTGTTCGATCCACTGCTAAAAATTATGCCTCTCTCTTTTTTTCTCATCAGAATACATGTTGCACACTTATAAATCTGTCATTCTTCAGTGCATTGAATACTTCTGCGGTGTCTGGTCTGGCGCTGTTACTATATATCTCAAGATTTTCGACAAAGTCAAAAGAAGTGTCTGTAATATTATCGGTTCTGATCTGGCATCTCGGTATCACTCATTTTTCCACCGCCTAAATTGTTCTGATGAGCATTACTTTTTGGTCGCTCAACTGCATGAATTTAAGCGTACTACTAAATTGGCAACTAGGTGTCATCGTTTTAGTGTTGAACTAGCTAGATGTAACCGTAAATTCTATCAAAAAGTTTCTTTTAGCACACTTCTCGCCTATGGAATTTTTAACCGCTTTATTGATTTCCTGCCATCTTAAAAAAATTAAATGCAACGCTAATCTATATGTTCTGTCTTCCTGAATTCTGTTGTTTTATTGTCATTTCTTCTCACTAAATTCTTCTCATTCACTGCCAATAACCTCATGCATCCTAGTGGTATTATCTCCTTGCTTGAGATTAAATGTTAAAAACAAAAATACTATAATTAAATGATGTCTGTTTTCAGTGGGGAGAGGGACATCTCATCTTTTCCTAAATTTCTGAGATTTTCTGTTCTTCGTATTATTTTGTACAAGTTCCCTTGTTTTGTTGTTCTTAACGCAACAGTTCAGCTGTTGTTCCCTTCGAATGTTTTTTTCAAATGTCCGTCGCATTTAGTAATAATCCGGAAAAATCTTTAAGGTACAGACGAGCTAGGATCACAGAATTTGAAAAAACCAAACCTCTGAAAGCAAGCATCCCAAAATATAAGAGACTGACTATCAAAATAGCAAAACCTAGGAAACTGGTTTGAACGAATCAATGTTTAATGAATCCCGACATTGTAGCGGAAATGGATATAAGAATTAAAAAGAAAATGAATTTATCTACTTACCAAATACACAAGAAAGATAACATTTCATGGTTTTTCTTCAGTGGAAATTCTTTTTCTTGTATTACCGTGTCCCATGAGAACGTGGGTGATCATGATTCTTCATAAATTAGTTTCCCTTGTTAGCAATATTGTATTTTTGCTATCTCTCCTAATCCCTGTTCGGCCAAAGATTTACAGAAACTCGTTTTGTTGATTATTCGTGGCTTTCCTCTGTCTCTCTTGTCGTCAACATACCCTGATGCGAGTGTTAAATTTTTCAAGCCCTCTTTCCTTATTATGTTTTCTAGAAATTTCAGTTGTCTATGTCTGATTCTAAGTACGTTCTATAAAGTCTAAAAGCACAGCGATTTATAATTTTTACTTAAATTTAATTTAAAACAAGTCCAGAGTGCTGCAGAATATTTCAAAGATATTTTAAGCATGTTCTGAATTCTCGTAAATCCTGCTTTTAATTTTTCATTTTAGAAGGTAGAGTTCAATTGTAAATACCACCTGCAACCGATATGGGAAATTCTACAATATTTGTAGATAAACTTGCTAAACTTTCGTTTGCCAAGTCACGCCATCAAACACACACGCGCGCGCGCGCGCACACACACACACACACACACACACACACACACACACACACACACACACACTCACTGGATGTGTGGTTAGCGTTCGTTATGATCGTTGCTTAGACTATTACTTCTTATTAATTCCCATCTGAAAGGGATAAATACATTGCCCACCTATCCAGCTGTGGATTAAATAGAAAGGAATATTAGGTTCTCCCGACTAGGGTGACAGCGAATTCAGCAGTAGGATAACTCTGAATTCAAGCCAGTTGGGCATACAAGTGCTGTGAAGCAGAAAAAATGAATTTCAATATAGCCATACTGAATGCCACCTTAATGCTAGATCCTGGAGGACTGAATACGTGTAACACCATACACAGTTAAATATCAATTCATGCGCACACCGTTCCATAAAAAGATGCAGTATTACTCTTTCGAATTATTCTTATTTTGCCATTGATTAACTTTTATGGCCCTTGTTCCTTTGGGAAGTAAATGTAAGTGATACACGCTTGGGCATGTATCACTTACATTTAACTAGCTTCACGTTGAGATTGAATTACGTAATATAGTTTACTTGTTGATTAGGTTAATGTGGGAAATAAACACTTTGCATTATCGGATACTTGTAAAATATTGCGCTTGTGAAATATTATCTTCGTATTCTACATTTTAGTGTAGTCATAGCAGCAGTGGTAGTATCAAAGGTCAGGTTGGTTTTGAATTCGTTTTGTGGTACAGTTGATATCGACTCGGAACGAGAAACTGGAGAGTCCAAGTTTGAATTCCAGTTGAATTCGTTGTATTCACTTACGCAAAAATACCCCGAGGAAAGGTATTAATCCATCTTTTCTTCCTCAAGCTATAAGTTAAATATCAGGATATATTGGGTTCTGTAGCCTTGTTATGAAGTCAGTCTACTGCAGAAAGTAATGACAATCTACTGCGGGAAAATCTTTTGCACAGTCAATCATGTCCCTTTCGAGACATGATCGCCCAAGTGTGTCTCACATATGGCACTTAACTGACTGAATGACTACTACGCTGCTTCCTACCCAACGTAAATGAGCCAAGGCTGATCTATTTATTATTAATAGTCAAAATAAAAAAAAAACAGTCTGACAGAATACACAATATAAAAAATGTCGTAGACACAGAACTATTCTCGTTTAAGAAGACAGATTCGAGTCAACTCGTACATTGTATTAAGAAGACATTTGAATTATGGTGATTTTATAAGTGTAGCTTAGATGTGATACAAGGCCAAAAGTGTGGGCCACCCAGTGAGGAACGAACTCATTATCTTGTTGTAATTGAGAAAATTAGAAGAACTTGCTTGCCATTACACCACGACGAAGTCCCTCAAGGCATTTTTTGAGTTATTTAGAATAATAAATAAATGTATGAATAATTAAACATAATAATAAGTAAGTATTTAAATGATTATAAATAAAATAAATTTATAAATAAATAATTATAAAGAATTAGTCATAAAAAAACAAACCTTTTCCTTTACACCCAATGGTGTGTAAGGCAGCGTTTTTTGCTGTTTCCGAAATAAACTGTTTTTTTATGGGGCAGGGTTGTTAGCCCTGTGCCCAAACCCCGAACATGGAGGAAGGGGATTTTCTAAGCGTGGCTTAGATGCGACACACGGCCGAAAGTAGGGGGTACCCAGTGAGGATCGATCGAACTCACTACTCAGTTATAATGATTCTAGTGAGACAAGCTTGCTAACCATTACACCACTCCGAGATGCCCATAAATAGTTATATCGCTAATTAATTATAATTTAGTTTGAATTAAAACAATTGTTATATGGATATAAACCAATAGAGATTAAAATAGATTTTCATTTTTTTCACAGGATTGAGTGGCCAATTACTTTAAGAGCAGGGCCAACGTAAAGTCTTTACAAATAACAGGCTCGAATCTACGCATTTTGAGTAGATTTCTTAAAAAACTGATGGCTCCTTATGTTTTAAAAGAAGACGTCTGAATCCAATATTATTGGTAAAAATAAAAACTGATTGAATACATAATATAGACACAAATGTCGTTAGAGATAGAGATATTCTCATTTAAGATTCACTTCAGTTCGTATATTGCATTTAGAAGACATTTCAATTATGTATCATTGGTTTCTTCGCTGTCCTACACGAGATAACTCGTCTTAGAGACGCATCTGTTTAGTGTCGTCGGACGAGATAACTTGTATACAGATAATTTTATTCTTTCGTAAAATGGAAATATTTCTTTGTGCAAAGAAAATTGGTATATTTACTTTGGTAATATGACAACTCGTAGAGGCTTACCCAACTTTGTGTCTAATGTATATTTCGAAGTTTTAAGATATTTTATATTCATTTAAATTAATAAGATATTTTCATAGATTTAATATAAATGAATTTATCTGAATAAGAATAAATTGAAACGAACATTTTGTTCATTTATTTACATATATAACATTTATCAGAGAGTCTATTGCGCATGTAATTTGATTTGTATGAAGACAACAAAATATAAACTGTAACTTCGTTAAATTTTTTACAAGAAAACGAAAAAAATATTACGTTTAAAAATGTAATTCGCAGTGAATACACTAAAAATTAACAAATAAATAAAATTAACAATTATTGCTAAATACAAGTTTATTTTCTTTCCACATTTTCTCTATAATATTATCAAAATGTATTCCATGTAACGACATTGAAAATATAATTGTTTATATCAAATGTTGATAAACATATTCGTTAAAGCATATAATATTAATTTGGCCACTTTAGCGTGGTGTAATGGCTAGCAAGTTCTTCCCGCTAACTCAATTATGACTGAATAGTAAGTTCCATCCTCATTGGATGCCCCATATTTTCGATTCTGGGCCACATCTACGCTACACATAGAAACCCAGTATATAATATTAAGTAATTATTTAAAGGAACTAATAAAATCATACCTTCGAGAAAGACGATCGTCTCAGATGAAATGTGTTCTCTCTGGTGACCACTGAGGCAATGTGCTATATCTGGTGACTTCTGATGTAATGAAAAGTCACGCAACAAATACCAACTTTATAGGAGTTTTATGCAAATCACATGAGTGCATATGTTAAACGCGAAACCGGTTTAATTGTTTATATTCTTATAACGTTATCTTCATAGAACAACTATTAAGAGAAAAAATCACACACACACACACACACACACACACACACACACACACACACACACATATATATATATATATATATATATATATATATATATATATATATATATATATTATCCTACCTCTATAGTACAGCTCGAAGTTTCGTGTCCTATGCAATCAACAGGTACATATTATGAAAAACAGTTTCTAGATTTGGATTTTTACTTTTGGTTCTCACGTTGTTTATGGTAGTTATAAATTATAAATCTAGGATGACATTTTCTAATTCAGTAAATGTATAATTTAATTTGGTTTAAATTGAAACTTAAACATGAAATTGAAAAGTAAATTCATAAAATTTAAATTAATATTAAAGGGAAAATTTTGTTCGTGGGTAAAGGTTGTATATGTGGTTCGAGGAGAACCATTTGTGGTTTGTTATTTTTGGGGAACGAAAGGCATTAAAAATAAACATGAATAAATGAATAAATAAATAAATAAATAAAAAACAATAATAAAATAATGAAAGAATAAAATAAATTTAATAAGATAAAAATCGGGTAAAAAATCGCAAAAGCCAAATCTTAGTATGAAATTGAAAATAGATGTAACTTATGCCTTTTTAAAAATTGTCATCTTAAAACACCTAAATAAGCCTAATTTACTAAACAAAAGAGGTAAACTGATGACTACATGTAAATACAGAAATAAATATCAGCTCAAATACATAAACCCAGATGAACATAGATCAACCTTTCCATTTTATTTATTTATTACCTTATTTTTTATTTTATTTTTATCTACATTACCGGTTGATATTTTTAAACTTTCCATTGAGAAATGTCACTCTGAGGTTTCTTTTGGAGTAAAAGCTGGCTTAGATATTTTTGTAACTTCTCAGAAATACCCAGTGAAAGCCCAATCTTCTTTTTGGTTCCCACCTGCCTCTTCAGCCTCTATCGCCCACAGGGATCACTTTTTCCATCGGTATTAGAATGACAGTTTTGATAAAATCATACGCCTTTTAGTGTTTGCTCGTAATACTTGTAAATGTATCCTCAAAGAGGTTAATTCCTTGTTTGCTGAAAGAATGAGGCACAATATAGGCTCTAACAAATTTGGTTCTCATTAATACTGGCGGTTCTGTAAAAGTGTTTTAAATAAGATTAAGTTTTATATCCCTCCTCTCTTCGCCTAATTTGAGGTTAACATCTTCAGACGATAGCCCAAATAACGTACAAATATCTTCCAATTATACTTTGAACTCATCTGGGATATCTTTACCTGTTTTTCCATTCAGAACTGAGGCTTAAAGGCTGGGTTTTCAAAAAGCATGATATTTTTTATGGTATTCTTGCAATAGACCTTAATGAACATGCTCGTGAACTGGCTCCTCTTCTCTGTAAGCCCTACAATAAATGCCTTGCTGCTTTTCTTCTTATTGGAAATCCTCTTCTGTAGTGAGAAGAAATCAAATGAACCGTCTGATCATTGTAACTGTAGGCCTATTAGCCTTGTACCTCATTTTGGTAAAGTACTAGAGGCTATAATCTACTTAGAATTGCTTCTTCTAGACAAGTAATTTATCTTTCCTATCTCTAGATCAATTGCTCCTGTGTTTTTGCTGAAAATGTCTATCAAGCTTTAGGTAAGAATGGTGAAACTCGTGCTTTGATTTGTTGCTTTCAAAAGTATTTGACAAGATTCAGTATACTGGTCTTCTTCATAAATTGAAAGGTTACGATATTTCTGGAATGATTTTTTACCTGATTCAATCTTTATCAAACCGCGTAATGGAAGTTGAATGACCACTCATCTAGATGGATAGATTTAGTTTCACGGCATATCTACCTTTTAAGTGTCATTTAAAACAAGAGAATATTTTATATAATATATTTTTAGCAAAAATAATTAATTTTCATGATGCAAATTCTACTAATTAATTAAAAGCTTGAGTAGAAGTGATGAAGTGATACAATACCCAAGGATATTTACATTTAAAATAATATAACGAACCCGATTGGAATTGAATCTCGGATATCTAAGATTTAATTCCAAGCTATTATCAATTACATCACCCGTACAACCAAGCTTCAGCTCTTGGTATTCCCAGGTGATGGTACATCAAGCTACTGACCAAGGTGGAGGTTGCCTAACTTTAATGATTCAAAGAGATGTGGTCATTAGCCCCATTCTTATAGATATTTTTGCATTAATACAGATATTCCTCGGACTTATGTTGATCAAAATTTTCATTGACGACTTACTTAATCAGTTTGCAACTCGGTATCAATGATGATACAACTATTTACTCCTGTCTTTATGACAAGTCGGATTAGTTCGATATGGTCAAATTGGCAGCTTATCCCAAAAATGACCTTCAGTCTGTTGTTAACTAGAGCAAAAAATAACATATAAATTTTAATGCATCTGAAACAAAACTGCTATCTTTTAATCGTCTGAGAGAACTTTTTTCTTTTCCATTAGCGTGTTTGATGCTCACTCCAAGGAAAGAGACTCATTCTGCTTTTATAAACTAAACTTTTGTTGACATCAAATGGAAATTATATTGAATAAATTGCTATGTCTGCTACTAGGAACGTTGGTTCATTGTGTCTTGCTAGACAATTTTTCAATTCAGAATCTATCTTACGTATTTTAAGGCTGTAATTTGTTCACACCTTAAATATTACTGTTACATCTGTTCTGGTGCTCTTGCTATGTATTTAGAGATTCTTGATAAAATCCAAAGAATCTCCAGTGTTATTGGTTCTGACTGGGTATCTAAGCTTTAGTCACTTTCCTACTGTTGTAATGTAGTTTTCCTCTACCTTTTCTATACATACTTTGATGGAAGTTGTTTCAATAAGCTTTCCTCTTTGGTACCTAGACTTTATGAAATTAAGCTCAGTATTAGATTCGTGGCAATGTCTCATCATTTTACAGTTGAAATGGCTACATATAACTGTGTTTCATACTAACAGTTCCTTCTTTCACCCTTAACGCTTGTATAACTCTTCTTGTATAACGCTTCTTGTCCTCCAGTCAATTTGGCTTTCAAAAATTTAAATGCAATATCAATCGTTATTTTTTGCTTTCATAATTTCTGTTCCTTTATAGTTTTCTCCTTAATAATGTTTACTTTTTCTCATATTTCAAATACTCAGTAAACACTTTTTGGTTCTACTGGCTTTATTGGTTTTCTTGTAGTGAAATGATTTTAAAAAATTGAAAAAGTTAATCTCTATTTTCTTCTTAATGTGCTTAATGTGAACAGATATTATAATTTGATCCATGCTAAAGGAAAACGGGGCTATATATATAACATTCGAGATACATACTCCTGTGTGTTTTTACTTAGTTTATGTAATTTACATTTACTGGAAACAAACAGTATGCATCGATATAAAAAACGAGTTAAGCAAGTACACAAAAATAGAAAGGCGAGTAAAACAATGTCTCCTTTTTTTATTAGACTTTTAAATCTAAACAGCGGGACAATCCTAAGATAACAAGACAACGTATGTTGAACTCAGAAAGAAAACTAGAAAACTACGAGAGAATGTAATAGAAAAAGAACAAAAAGACTAACCATTAACTATAAGAAGACAGTAAGGAAGGCAGTTATAGGCGTGAACTTCGAAATGGAAAATTTAGGATTAAACAGATACATAAATTTAACTCGCTGTCTAATAGAGTAACAGACGAGAGAAAGTATCACACAGCAACCTGAAGGTGCTTTCGAATAGAGAAAATGCTTTCCAAAAACTAATTAGAGTAGTAAGAAATAGGAACATTTCATTAGAAACCAAGTAAAAAGTATTAAATTTCTATGTTATATCTCATATTTTTTATTGCATAGAATGTTGGGTAATCTCTTTACTGATGAAGAAGAGACTGAAAGTGACAGAAATCTGTTTCTACAGAAGAATGCCGTGAATAACATGGACAGAACACGTGGCAATGAGAAAATTTTAAGAAAATGGGAACTAGGAGGATTCTCAGAAAGAGAGAGTTAAAATTCATGGGACACATAGTGAGAAAGGATGGTCTTCGTAAATTCAATAATCACAGGAAATGTCGAAGGAAGGAGGACCAGAAACAACAGGTGACTCCCCTAATGAGTTTTGATGAATAAATCATAGTGTGGACAAATATGGCTCTTAAAGTGTCAAACATTGTTTAGAGCAGCAAAATAGATGAATGTATTCTGCAAATTATAACTTTTGACGATCATAGTTTTCTGAAAGTATTCGAATGTCAGTGGTGGACCTGTTCACTTTTAAAATATTATGATAGACAATTATTAGCTAGCATAGTAAACACTGAAAAATTATTAGAAACTACCAAGAATCTCAAGCTCAATTTTTTAGTGGAGAGGATTAAAAGGAAAAATACTAATGACAATTAGGTATTTCATTAATTAAACAAAGAAAAGAGTGCTGAAATGATATGTATGGATATCAATTTTCTTGTATGATAGGGAATATTAAACAATTTTGTCACAAATAAAGAGACTTGAAGCAAAAATTATATGGTTCTAGCAAAGCATATTAAAATACTGTGTACGAAACATATAAGAAAAAACGTTTTGGGAAACAGGGAAACAAAAAAGATACTTTTACTTAGCATCCGAAATGGACTGTTGAAATTTCTGGGTCAAATAACGATGAAAAAGAGCTTGGAAAGTTTAACACTCGAAGGACAATGATTGCAAGAAGGGCAGATAGAAGCACTATTAAGCCTACCTGACACGCTTGTGTAATGGGTAACAGAAAATGAATCTGGAAGGATAATAAGGAAACAAATATTTCTTAGAGTAAAGAACCATGATCGTCCATGTTCTAAACAGAAAACGTAAAAGAACAAAAACTGGTGTACAATTACTTCTGAGATTTATCTTAAAGAATAAGTCAATGTCTTTAAAACGCTTAGACCAGTATTGAGCATTAAAGTCGATATTGTTTCATTTTTTCAGTTTTTCTAATTCTGCGTGTATCTTCATCGGCTTTGGAACCCAGTTCAAAATAATGGCTCAAAGCTCTCAGAAATTCTTTTATTCTACATAGAATCTTTAAAAATCGTGTACAAATGAATAGTATTGATATGACACAATGGTATTGATACAACACAATGTATAATATTGATTTGGATGTGCGAAGTTGGATTTGAGAATTCGCAAAACGCTTGAAATCTTCAGCGACATACGAGGATGATGATTATTAAGCAGTTCGGAAGATGGAGAATGACCTTTCATTAGCCATGACAGCTCAAATCACTTTATCTCTGATCGGTCTTATATTTTGATTTGGGGCGAATAGATGCTTGGGGCTGTGACAAATAATTTTCCTCTTCAAGCTAGCAAGAAGGAAGGATTTGAGCTCTATAAAAGAGGAACCGTTTTGTATTTAAATTCAGTCCACTTCGGGGAACGCTACAAGGATGGAGTTCTGTTTGACACTCGCTGCTTTCTACACTATCCACATAAAATAGCCGTATTCCCATTTAATGTTTGTTGCAATGAAATATTCAACACTCTCACTATCGCCTATATATCCGTATATAGTGAACACAGAAATACCTGTAACCTACTTCTACAATTACTAGCCTGCCACCAGATTCTCTGTCTTGTCGTAGTGTATTCTCTTTACAATAAATCTCTCTTCTTTCATCTACGCACGTATTGCTGTTCTTTCACTCGAGTACCACCTTGTTGGTTTGGATACTTTTTTAAAGGATACAACAATGCTGGAGCACATTAATAAAGTAGAATCATTAATTTAAATAGTCTCGTCGTTTGGAAATTTTTGATCAGATCATTTTTCGATCATACCAAATTTAATGCATCACGCCCAGTAATCACCCAAGAAGATTCTTCTAAAAAGTGATTGTAGAATGGACAAAACTGTCTATTATAATGGTGGTAGTTCGTGAGTTATAAGTTTGTGCAGTTATTACGCAACGCAAGTGTAACTACCCAATAAACGCCGCTTAAATTTGCTGATTTTACCGTTACAGACTTATTGAATGATCATTTAATCCTAAAGCACATCCTTTGATGACCTAAATTAAATTTTGCTGTAGGGATTTCACATAATTTGTTCAAATAATAAAATCGCAGTTTTTCAGTCCTTTAATGTATTTTTACAATAATGTTAAGTTATAATATTCATTTTTTTTTCTGCCATAAAGTAAATTTGTCCTCGTGATTTTCTTGTGTTTGTCTCCTTCATCTTATCATTAAAGAAATCATTAATTCTTTTAACAAGCCCGATAAGTATCTTTTTTAACTTTCGAGAAGAAGTAGAGGACAATATAGATCTATCGAAACATTGTGTAACAAACAGATTTTAAGAATTTTGCAAGGGCAAAGCAATAAATTCGTAGTATTACACGGAGTTATTGGTAGATTTTTATTAGATAATTTCATCGTATATTATTTGATTGGTGTGATTATTCGCAGCTGGATTAAGTGCGGTAACAAAAAAGAGGATAATATTGAATAATAAATAAATTGGGTAAAATGCTTTTTTTTTTCATCACAAAATTTATATATAGGTTCAAGAAATTAAAGAAAATATAACAATTCTCTTTCTAGATTATGCATCTAATTTTATAAATCCTGCTTTACGGTATAAAATATGAACGAAATGAAATCCCTGTTTTCAAGAATACTGGCGAGCATTCATCTCCCTCGAAATATCACCCCAACGACATTTTCAGTGACATTAGCGAATTCTTTGAGTTTGTTATCGAAAATGAGGTGATCACTACACCAAAAATATGCCCACTGAGTGTCAAACAGTATGAGTTTAATTCATTCAGGTCTACTGCTGATCTTTTAACTATCCATCACGCACTGAATCACTGAGGTAGTCGATAGTATCTTTCATACACTTTAGACATCTCAAGGCTTTTGACAATGTTTAAAATAGTTGGTTGTTACAGTTATGACACCACTTGAAAATTTTATGCAACCATTAAGTCCTTTTTCTCAAAGGTTGTTATGAATGTTCAGTTTTCTGAAGCCCATGTGATCAACACTGGTGTTGCCCAAGGTTCTTTCCTCGGTCAAATACTCTGAGAGCCTGAGAGATGTTCAAGGCTATTTCCTCGATTCGGACAATAATGTCTAAGTATGATATCCGCCTGATGCTTTTTGCAAAGTTGAGACACTTGTTCAGCACTGACTCTTCAGAGGCACTCAGCTGATATTGACTGATGTTGACAACTGCCTTCATAGATGGGTGATGGACCACATGTGTCCCACTTCAGATTTTTTAATCTATTTAGTTTCCGTACTTGGCTGACCTTGACTGCATCGAATTCTTTCCTGAAGAATTTGTCCAACTCGTGCCAAATCCTTTTTTGGTTTTCTTCATCAGTGATCCTGTCGAGGAATGTTTCGAGACTCTGGGAGATATCCGAATGTAATTTTTGTTTTATCCATCGGTTGCACTGGATACGTTCTCGGATCAGTGCGTGTCCCGCTTTTTCTGAGACCAGACGGGTTCTCCTTCAGTTGATGGCAAGTCTTGGTGCCAAGCCCGCAGGAATGAGTCGTAGTTCCCTGTATCAGTGGAGGAATATCAGGTGGTTTGATATTCGTGCCAGCTTCAGGTAGGATTTTTCTATTAGTTTCCATATTTTTGGTGTATCGGGTATATTTTATAAATATTTTTATTAGCAAAATTTAAAATGTATTCCTTAATCTGCAGTTAGAACTTACCTAAAATCCATGCATAATATATGCCCTTACTTACAATATTATCTTGTAATATTTTGGTCAGTTCTTCTAATGATTCTGTGGAAAAATAATTTTTCAAGTAAAGTTGGCGATATACACTTATATGTTCTTTCCATCAGTGCGTATTAACCAAGACGTGACTAGTGTGAGAAAGATGACACCTGAAAAGAAGATATGACAATGCGTTTGTGCATCCGTAGTTAATAATGTCACCACAAAATCTATTTCAAATTATCTTTGAATTATATACAGACAATATTCCCAATATTCTCGCATATTTATTAAAAGAAATCTAGTTTTTTAAACTAAAACCTAGATTAGCGCAAATTTTGAAAGAATAAAGCAAGTCTTTTAAAAATATCAAATTCTTAAAATGATATTATAGAAAATTGCAAACAATCTGTAAAAAAAAAAGACCAGAAAAACCTTTTTATGATATTTTCTGTTATAGACAATAGCTGTAAAATTTAAATTAAAAGGGAAAAAAGAAAAAATGTTAAAAAGAATAAATTTTATTTTAAATGTCAAACTAATGGCGATTACACAAAGCTGGAAGTATGGGGTTCCCAGTGTAGACTAAACTCAATACTTAGCCGTAATTGATCTACTGAGAAGCATGCTAACCATTAAACCGCGTCGTGGTACTGCCAAACAATTTTTTAAGCGTACTTTAGATGTGACACTAAGCCGAAAGTGTCAAGCACCTAGTGAGTACCGAAATCACCTTGTATTCAAGCAAGATTAGCTTGCTAACCATTACACCATGTTGAAAAACCGAAAATGTCAAACTAATGCATCCATAAAGATTTTTATTTTTGGTTTTCGATTTTTCATTTTCTTTCAGTATTTATTTTCCAAAGGAAATTAGCTTTAAAATGTGTATAAACCTTGGTGTTATACGACCCGATCTTCTTTTTTATGTATCGTGTCCCTTCAAGACGTATGCAATCATGGCCCTACACATCTTCCTGTTCTTGTAGCTCTTAATATGTTTGGTCTTTCTGTTATTTAAAACTCTGTTCTGTCACCCATTTGCTCAAGCCCATTAAGTATGCAACGCTCTGCTTTTCCTTGTCTCCGCCTTGTGATTATCAGATTAGGTACATCCCCTCATTTTCGATATCTAACTTTTAAACTGAATTTTTAAAAATGAAAGATTTTCTTTAAACATTTATTTTAGTTTTAATTAAAAGCTAAATGATTAAATTTACTATTTCCAGCAAGCAAAATATGCTGGTTTATTTTAAACAGAAATTATATTGATTGGAATATAAAAGTTTTAGATTTCTTTTGAATTTTTTAATTTTGCCGCTATTTTTGAACCTTCGACACATTTATAAACAAAAGTTAATTCTCAGTTTTAAAAATCTTGCAAAAATAAAATATGCATCTATGACGCATTATTTTTGGAAAATTAGAAAATTTTATGTTACATTAATCTGATTTACACAAGTATTACTTATGTATAGCGTGAAACTTAGAATAAAAATATTTCTTAATTACAGATTTGAACTTTTTGACCTGTCCGTATATCAAACCTGTTGACAGGTAGCTAATTGAAGATAAAAAAGTGTATGGTGTTCACAAGTAAAAAAATTGTACAACTTTCTTTTCGGGTAAGGGAAGAAACTCTGACCTTTAATTTGCACATAGAAATTATCATATAAAAAATTTTCAAATACAAACACAAAAAATTAATTATTTTAAAAATGTGAAGGCAAAACGATTTTTATAAAACGTTTTAATTTTTGATAGGCAATATAATCATCAATTCTTAACTAAAACATCTAACCGCAACAGTTCTTTAAAGATTTTAAAAATATTTTCAAAACTTTATGAATTATTATAATAACAAAAAATAAATGAACACAATTCTTTTAAAATTTCATTAGTAATCGAATCTTTTTTTTTCAGACTATAATGTCCTTAATTTTTTAATATTTATTTAAGCAAATAAAAGCTTATCAAATTATATAATATCAGAGTTTTATTGTCTTTTTTTACTCTTCAGAGCAGATTTTCGGATACAGAAGCAAAATTTAAAAAATGGAGGATTTATATTTCTCAATGAATCTTGCGTTTAATTAATAAGACCGTAGACCCCAATAAAGTAAAATTTATTAAAATTTCATGGATTTATGTAGAGGCGGTGTAACAAGCGTAAAAAATATTTTACCATGATTTAAAAAAATAATAATACTTTAAAAAATAATCTAATTTATTTGTGAATAAGTATTGAAAGTTTCATTAAAATCTGACAATTATTTGAATTTTGTGAGAATTTCTCAATTAATGTGTTTGCCACCGGGAAAAAGTGGGCGATGTCATCATTACGTTTTTCATTGTAAACAGTCGTAACGTTTTGGTTACCCGCTAACTCAAATCAAAACAAAATTTTCTGCCAAAATTTCGAACATTAAAAATTTCTAAAAATAATTAAAAATTATTTTGATCTTTCCGATTAATAATAATATAAACATTTTGATGAAAAAAGTTCGTCTTTATTAGGTTTGGGATCCTTTTTTATTTATACTGTGTTCTTTTTTTTAGTGATTTAGGTGAGTTACCGATATCAGATTATCCAAGTCCTCCTTCCTCATTACGTACCCAGAAATCTCAACTACTTTTCATGTTTCCATTTTGCTTTCATTCTCTTCAAAGCCTCGTCATTGCTCAAATGTCCGGCACATCCTCATCACCCTTCTGTAGACCTACATTTCTGCTGCTTTGGGTTTCTTCTTAATCAATGAGGAGATTGTCAACCATTCACTGCCATAGAGGGGGACAGATATCACGTAACAGTTAAGTGCACTTTTCTTTGTTTTAAAATATTTATTTGCTGTCTCTCAATACTCTACTTAGCTTTCGTAATGCGTCTTTGGCCACCTCAATACACCTTCGGATCTCAGTGACGAACTTTCCATTGTTTGTTAGAACACTTCCAGATATTTAAATTTCTGTATCTGCTTGATTTGAAGATAGGTACCTACACTCATTTTTCGATACTTAAATTTAAATTGAAATTTTAAAAATAAATAAGTAATCTTCAAACTTTAAAATTGGCTTTAATTGAAAGCCAAGTGATTAAATTTAATAATTCTAGTAAACAAAATACACTGGTGTATATTAAACAGAAATGATATTGATTGGAATTTTAAAATATTCTATTTAAAAAAAAGTTTAATTTTTCCGCCATTTTTGATGGATCGACACATTTCGTAAACAGTAGCCACATGTATTTTAAAAATCTTGCAAAAACAAAATATACCCACTGACAGGTTATTTAAGTCAATTTGTTAGAATTTAAACGTACCGTTATCTGATTTCAAAGAAGTTGTACTTACTTACTGCCTGAAAAGTACGAGAAAAGCTTTTCTTAACTACGGTAGTCCTCTTATAGCAGTGTTATCGGAGGTGAGGAATGCTTTAATGACAGCCGAAAGCTGTCAAAAACGCTAAGTATGACAGCCAAACACACTTGAATCAGAATGAAATTGCGATTTTCTGTGGTTTTCCATGTAAGGGAAATAATCCAAAACATTTGTTAACTTCTAAAATCAATATGGCCCCCATGGAAACTTATGACCCCTATGAAACATCGTACTTTATGAAAAATGAACGTATTTACACACAACCCTTTTTTTAAATTAGTTTAAAAATATGGGTTGCGAATGATTTTTATTAGTTTCAATTTTCGATAGGCAATGTAATCATCAATTCTTAACTAAAAAATCTACCCGCAACAGTTCTCTAAAGATTTTTAAAATATTTTAAAAACTTTATAAATTATTATAATAACGAAAAAAAATTAATGAAAACAATTCTTTTAAAATTTCATTAGTTATCGAATTTTTTTTTCTTCAGACTATAATGTCCTTAATTTTTATTATTTATTCAAGCAATTAAAAGCTTATCAAATTAAATAGTATCAGAGTTTTATTGCATTTTTTATTTTACTTTTTGGAGCAGATTTTCGGATAAGAATAAATGATTTATATTCCCCAATGAGTCTTGCGTTAAACTATAGACAGCAACAAAGTAAAATTTAATAAAATTTCATGGATGTACGTGGATGTACTTTTACCAAGATTTTTTTAAAATAGTAATTTAAACAATAAATTACTGAATTAATGAATGAGTACTGAAAGTTTAGCGATTTAGTGAAGATACCTATTTTAATAGCACCGCTTTGTAATTTATGTTTTGTGTTCCTCATTTTGCTGATGATTATACATTCCGTATTTTTGATAGTTTATGCTTAGCCCTTTTTTCTAGCTTTCCTTCGCTTTCTACTGTAGGAGGTTTTGTAGTTTCTTTTTTGTGTCTACTAAAAATCATTAAATTAAAAAATGTAGGGTGAGGTCAAACGAAAAATAAATAAAAAAATGCTTAAAATATTGAAGTGAGACTACGTTAATAATATATATTTTATTTTACATAAAAGTGCCAAATGTTTTAATAAAATAATTAGAGGAATTTTAAAAGAATTTAAAAAACTGACGGGTTCTTAAGGAGTAATTATATTTTTATAATGCCAGTGTTTGCACAAATTAAAATACTTTTAAACGCAAGTATTTCCGATTCTTCCTAAAACCTCAAGTTTGTTTGTTTTTTGTATTCTTCCAGATTTTAACGAGTTAAAAACAAAATGACCATAAAGTAAAGCTTTGCGTATATCTCATAATTTTTTTACATGGGTGTCCAATTTTTTCCCAGGAAAATTCGTGATGTCTAATGAAAGATAATTATCAATGAAACTCGAATAATATTTAAGAAAATACATAAACTCACATCAAAGCAAAAAGAATTATAATAGACGAATTTAATATAATATAATATTTTCGTTTTACCGTTCTTTTTCTGTTCGTTTGATTCGTTTCTTTATTTTCCGTTTCTTTCGATTTTCCATTTTTTCTTCTTTATTTCCATTTGATTGAAGCAGACGATAAGCGCTTGATAACGAAAACGCTTACGCTTTCTTTCTTTCTTTCTTTCTTTCTTTCTTTCTTTATTTATTTATTTATTTCCGACTTTTCTCGGAATCGAATCGAAAAGGATAATGTAATGTTTTATTTTTATACAATAAATATTTTATTAATGAAATATTCCGTGTTTTTTAATATATTCCCAGCAATCCTGTTGTTATTAAAAAATTCTTTCTTTCTTTATCCCATTCAAATTAACCTTTAAAATCGTCTATTTTTTAACCGGCATCAACAAACGTCTCTAAATTAATTTACGGAAGACTGTAAAATAATATATATTAACGAGATAAAAAATTACCTAAAATTATCTATTTAACCCTAGTGAAATATATGCATTATAGATCGTAAGAAAGACTACAGTTTCATTGTTAGTCTTTGTGGACTGAAGCGAAATACAATTGATATCATTATAACTTTAAGCGGTTTCATCAACACACGAAAAAAATCTTGAAATGTGATTTGTCTGACAAAGCATCATTGTGACAGTATTTCACGGTCTAGTGACGAGTGTTCCTGACACAGTCAATATAAAATTCCATTGTGCTCTGTATAATGACTGAAAGCAATAAACACTACTAGTGAAAGTTCTTAAAAAATCTAAAGTAATATATTTTATTAAAATTAATATTGAATATTGCTACCTCATCTAGTGATGTGAAGACTCAAGTGGGAGTGCAATTAAGCCTCTGTGGTGCAGTGAATAAAGGCTCGAAACGAGAAATCGGAGAGCCGAGTTCGAATTCCAGTGGAATTTCCTACTTTCACTTACATGCAAATATATTTGGGAAAGGTATTAATCCGTCTCTTTCCTTCAGTTATGGGTTAAATAACAGAACAGATTGGGTTCTATAGCCTTGGCTGGCAACCAGTCAACCGCAGATCTTTTTCCGTTTCTTGATTCCTTGCCACCTACTATTCTCAAAAATTTAAATGCAAAGTCAATCGTCATCTTCTGTCTTTCTGAATCATGTTTCTTTTATTCTCTTATCTCCTCAGTAAAGTATTTCACACCCAGTAATTACTTGCATCTTAGTGGCATTATTACCTTGCTTGGGGGGATTTGTGCTTGTTTTGATCAGGCCTGTCCGTCGCCAATTGGGGCCGGCATTTAAGATGTTGTGGGAGTGCCAGTAATTGTGTGTTGTGTTATTGGATACGTAAATTTTGTACCTGTACAAAACATATTCTATTCTGTACAAAACATAACCGTATCTGATTGCTTGTTGTAATTTTTCTATGACGAAAGATATAAAAACAAAACTGCTTTCTATTAATAATCTGAGAAACCTCTTTCTGCATTCCATCAGCATGACTGATGCTAACCTCACGGGGAATGACCCATTGCGTCTTTTCAGGCTAACATCCTCGGTTAAAATAAAGTAGAAAGACTATATTAAATTCATTGCTATGTCTGCTTCTCGGAAAGTTGGTTCACTGTGTCGTACAAGACAACTTTTCTCTCCAAAATCTATTTTACATATCTATACATCTACAATTCGTCCATACTTTGAATATTGTTTCCACATATGGTCCAGTGATCCTGTTATATATTTATAGATTCTTGATAAAATCCAAAGAATCAGAAATATTATTGGTACTGATCAGGCTCCTTGGCTTCAGTCATTTTTGTAAATTTTACTCTGTGCTTTTTAAAAAATACTTTCATGGTAGCTGTTTGAATATGCATTTTGCTATAATACCTATACTTTATAAATTTAATCGCAGTACTAGATTGTCTCATCAGTTTACACTTGAATTGGCTTGATGTAACCGTAAGTTTTATGCTAACAGTTTATTTTCTCGCACTTCTCGTTAGTGGAACTCTCTTCTGGTTTCATGCCTTCCAGCCACCTTTGATTTACAAAATTTTAAATGCAATGTCAATCGTTATCTAATGTATTCCTGATTAAGCTTCTATTATTTTCGCTCCTTAATAATGTTTCGGTTTTCTAATTATTTCTTACTCAGTAACGTTTCAGTGGTTTTACTGCCTTGCATAGGGTGAACTTGATTAAAAACATAATTATATTTTTCCAGCATATAAGACGAACTCTTTATTTCGATCGTAGGGGTATATCATTCACATTCCATGTGTGATGTCACTTTCGGATGTCATGTAGTTATCTCCCTTTAACTCGACCCTCTAAGTTATTTGTAGGCAACTCTTTGGGTCAAGACACTGGAACTAACCAAAGACTATATCCACTGAGTCATGTGTACTGTTTTTTTTAATCATTTCACCCCAAGCAAGGCATTTCACTGCCACTATTGCGCAGGGGGTTACATAGGGGAAAGTGATGAGAAAGAGTGGTTAGGAGGTTACATAGGGGGAAGTGATGAGAAGGAGTGGTTAGGGGGTTACATAGGGAAAGTGATGAGAAGGAGTGGTTAGGGGGTTACATAGGGGAAAGTGATGAGAAAGAGTGGTTAGATATAGGAAATGTCAGAAAGAGGGTGATAGACGGGTAAGGATACCGAGGATGAGGGTTGGGTAGATGGGAAGAGTGTTTGAGAGAATGGGTGCGAGTTATTGTGTTAGGAGACATCTATTGACCTTACATTTAAACTCCTGGAGATTGTAGCAGTCGGGGAAGCAAGCAGACGGAAGGGAATTTCATAGGCGGGAAGTGCGAGAAAAGAAGCTGTTGGAGTAGAAATTACATCTTATCTGTTTCACTGTAAATAGGTGGGATCTAGTTGCTAATCTAGTATCTCGTGCAAATTCATACCTAGGGGCACCAGTGATCTAAGTTCATCGGAGCAGAAGCCGTGAAAGTATTTATAGAAGAGGCACAGGGAAGCCACGTCACGCTGGTGAGAGAGTGACTGCAGCCGGTCTGCCAAGTCGGTATTGATCACATTGCAGATTCTCCGTTGTATTTTGTCAAGAACCCCGAGGAGAATAGCAGGGGCACCCGACCAGATGCGGCAGCAGTATTCAATACACGGGCGGATGGTAGATTTATAAATGTGCAGGATCGATTCAGACAGGAAAAACTTCCGGGCCCTGCACAGAGAGCCGACTTTCATAGCAGCGGATTTAGCAATGGATTCGATATAGTCATTCCACTTGAGTTCCGCTGAGAGTGTGAGACCAAGGAGGCGTAGTGTTTTATTATCTGGGAGGCAAGTCTGTTCCATGCTAATGGGAGGTAGGAGCGATTGTCTATGATGGTTAATTGATAGCAGCTTCGTTTTGGAAGCATTAAAATTTACGATCCATTTCTTACCCCAGTCCACTACGGATTTGAGGTCCTTCTCAAGCTCGGCAGCGAGGTTCGCTTTGTCGCCCACACCAGATTTTTGATCGAGGCGAGAGTAAACTGTGGTGTCATCGGCGTACATGCCTACTTGGGATCTTATGGCATCGGGGAGATCATTAATGTAGATCAGAAAGAGCGTAGGACCTAAGATAGAACCTTGAGTGACACCCGCGTTCGTAAGGTAGTTTTGGAAGGCATGTCCGTTTAATACCACCTTCAATGTGCGGTTAGAGAGGAATGACTGGATTAGGTCAAACAAATGTCCAGTTATACCATAGCTCCGCAGTTTGCGTAGGAGGCCAGCATGCCAGACTCTGTCGAACGCTTTAGAGATATCCAAATCAACGGTTCGAGCTTCGCCATTCTTGTCGAGAGCCTGGTATATATACTCGGTGATGGTCGTTAGCTTATCAGCAGTAGACCTGGTGAAGCGGAAACCATACTGTTTGTCCGAGAGGAACCTGTGGGCTGTGAGATGCTGAACCACCTCAGCGTTGATAATGGCTTCGAACACTTTGCCAAAGATCGGAAGAAGGCTGATAGGGCGGTAATTTGCGGGGTCTGAGGGTACTTGAAAACATCAATGCATGAATCTTTAGGACTTATAAACCTAATGTCCCAGTCACAATTTTTTGATACCAGAGCTCATATTGCAATCTTTGAAGCTAATGATTTTTTCTAACACTCCGTATTACTGGTTCCCATATTGTATTCATTTCTATACTTGGCCGGCTCAGGATATTTACTTTTTGCAGCCTAACATAAGCGTTGATACTTTAAGTTTGCGTAGTTTCCAATGGTGTTTTCTATCAATTACTTCAACTTCATCCCATATGGAACAGTGAACCCCCTTTCTCCCTCCATGCCTGATTTTTATCTCTCCTCTCGTATTACGGCCATGCGATGCTCTTGCAGTTTTACCTTAATGAGTGGGGTGTTTCTCCTTTATTTTCACAGCTACAGCTACATGTAATGGCATACACACAGTCCTTAGTCATATTCTCTTCTCTTGGGGGTCTTACACGATGGTCTGAGAAGTGCAGAACAACTTTTGAAGATTGTTCTGAAGTTATCTGGACCACAGATCATTTGTATTTTCTCCGATAATCCCTTCACATAGGGTAGGCAGACCAATTCAATTAAAAAAACATGTTAATCCAGTCGTGTAGTTATCAGCACAGTATAGTAAAGGTTTATGAATTTCGAAAAGCAGTAACACTGCCGAAGTAATCCTAAATATTCATAGCATTATTAGGATTAATACATTAAATTAAAGAAATGTCAATGGTTTGATTGATGGTTTGAACGGTTTAGAAAACGTAATTACAAGTTTAGAAAATGTTTTCTGGGTTTTACAATAATTTGCTTATATATGGACTCGAGAGAAATATTTCTGTAATGTTTGAAGAATTAGTTTAAGTATTAGTTCTGACCCAGGATCAATTTCTTCAATTACTATGTGGTGAGCACAAAATAAAAATATGTTTCTTTTCTTCGCTGCAAATTTGCGAGCCAGTCTAAAAATCTATTTTTGACCAATAGAAAAAAAGATTGCCTTCCTAATAAAATACAAAAACAAAAACCAAGGCAAATTTCACCAGTCATGGTGAAAATATTTATTAATCAATGAAAAGAAAGTGATTTACAGAAAACAACAAATTGAACTTTATTTATGCTGCGGACGACACAACTATTTACTCCTGTCTTAGTAATAAATCTGATAGGTTTGATAAAATCAGATCTGTAGCTGATTTCGAAAATGATACAGTCTATTGCGAACTGAGGCAAGAAGTGATTTGTTGATGTTAAAGACCCTAAATCGAAACTACTCTCTATTAATCAACTTAAAGAATTTTTGTAACTGCAATCTGCATGGCTGATGCCAACTTCCAGAATAGAAACTCAGTGTGACTTTTTGGTCTCACGTTTGCTTCTAAGATGAAGTGGAACAACCACATCGAATCGATAGCTGCATCTACTGCAAGGATAGTTGGGTCACTTTGTCGTGCCAAAAATGTTTTTCTCTTCAGAGTGCATTTTGCACATTTACAAATCTACCATTCACCCGTGCATTGAATACTGCCACCACATCTTGCCTGTTGCCTCTGCTATTTATGTAGAGGATATAAAAAAATCCAAAGAAGGATCAGTAATGTAATCGATTCTGACTTGGCATCTCAACTTCAGACACTTTCTCACCAAATAGTTGTGGCTTCCCTCTGTCTTTTCTACAAATATTTTCATGGAAACTACTCTGATGAGTTTTTTTCCTCGGATGCGCCGACTGCATGAATTTAAACGTGCTACTAGTTTGGCATCTAAGTCCCACCTGTTTACCGTTAAAATAGTTAAATATAACCGTCTCTTCTACTCCAAAAGTTTCTTTTCTCGTCTGTTACATTCTCTTCCACTGACTTGCAACCTTGAAAAATATAATATTAAAAAAATTCACATGACGTCAATCGCCATCTTTAGTCTTCTTAAATTCCATCCATCTTTTGTTCTTTTCTCAATCCTCTCAATACTCAGTCTTTTCTCTCATTTTCAATTTCTCTAACTCTCTGCATCCTCGCCTTGTTTGGGGTGAAATAATTTCTAAAATTAATAAAATAGTAATTTGCTGACTTTAATGTTTTTATCAATAAACCTCACGAATTTTAAATACTCGCTCTCATACGGATGCAATATACGAAACTTACTGTTTTGCGTTGTATGTTGTTTGCTATACAGCGTATATTGAAAGACATTACGGTTAATGTCTCAATATACAGGTGAGTGGTGTGATCTTATGTAGCTTTGGAACAAGTTATCGTATACTGTAGCATCACTTTCTTTAACGGTAGGCTTACGTTTTGAGCCTTTGGTAGTCAACCTATACGGAAGATATAAGGCTAACTAAAAATTATGGGCCAAAAAACTTGAAGTCGACTAGATTGACGTCTTGTACATCAATTCAACTTGTACAACGTAGTTTACGGTAACTAACACTATAAGCATTTTTGTATCAGGGTGTGGACTATTCATTATTGAAAATCCGATGTGACTAACGCAGGGCTAAATAAAGTTATCGTTTGGATTTAAAAGTATCAAAATATTTATTCTTAAACAAGGAATCTCCAATTAAAATTCTACCTCGACGACAATTATACGTTTCCACTATTTTATCCTATTATCATTTTTGTTGTCTTTTTTACTTTTTACGTTTGCTTCTCGATTTGAATTTCTGTTTTTTGTTTTCATTTTAGTAAAGAGATCTGCTATTTCTAAATAGTAAAACTTTTTTAAATAGTAACTGTAACAGATTTTATTGTAACTTTCCAATGTATCATTAACAAAATATGAAACAAACGGAAAGTAAAATCTCAAAATAGGACAAATATTTTATAATTTAATCAATAAACACTTCCCAGAAAACTCGGAATTAAACAAAATCTTGAATAGGATTTCAATCAAATTAAGTTATAGCTATACGAGTAATTTAGAAAATTACATAAAAACAATACGCCAGAAACCTAAATAATAACGTACAAAATAACATCATTTATAAGGAATGTAACTGTAGAGATAAAAACAAATACCCACTTGACAAACTTTGTAAAACAGAAGGGGTTATCAACAAAGCAGAAGCACAAATAAAAAACATATTAGGGGTTATCTAAAGGCATAAAAAACAAAAAAAGATGAAATTTAAAATTAAACAAGTAAATCTCAAAAATTATATCAAACTGGCTAGCCACGTATGGAAGTTAAAATTGAAAAATAGAAAAGACCCTGATATAACTTGGAGCATAGTGAAAATAGCCAAATCATGCAACGGTGGCCATGTATGCAGTTAGTACCACGAGGAAAAGTTAGCTATTATGTTGTTCCTAGGAAGAAAAAAATGCTAAATGAAAAACCAGAAAGTATGTCCAGATGTAATCATATCTATAAATACATACTAGGATCATACAAACATAAATAAAAGTGTTGTAAGATTCTTGAATAATTCCACACTAATTTTGAAAATTTACGGTTGTTTGAAAATTCCAGTCGTGTGTTCGTAATAAATCCCTGTTCGTGCATTTGAATAACGGAAAAATCAGTTATAGTAAATAGCCTGAAAATACTACAAGATTGAAACCTACTTTACGGAAATATCTCATTTCCAAATGAAAAATATTCAAAAGTTCTACAATATAAGTTTTAGTACAACTGTGTAATAGTTAAATTTAATTACGACCCAAAAATAAGTAACTAACTATCTCTCTAACTATCTAACCATCTAGCTATATATATATATATATATATATATATATATATATATATATATATATTAGGTACCTCCACTGGAGTCCAGTCATTTTTCTATGCCTAAATTTAAATTTAAATTTTAAAAATAAATAAGTTATCTTCAAGCTTTAAAATTAGCTTTAATTGAAAGCCAAGAGATTAAATTTAATAATTCTAGCAAGCAAAACATACTGGTGTATTTTTAACCAAAATTATATTGATTGAAATCTAAAATTTTTTGTTTAAAATAGTGAAATTAAAAATTTAACATAATAATTTCAGCACTTATATAATATTTTATAGAATTTTAGTTTAGATTTATAGCATCTGAATATGCTTTCTGAATAAATAAAAATTTTAGAAACGTAGATAATAAAATATCGTAAGATTGAAATTGCGTTCTTCTGTTTTGCTGACGGTAATAACCCAGAACGCTTGTTAATTTATAAAATCATTTTGACCCATATGGAACACCCTACTTTATAAATTTGAACGTATTTGCACAAATAATTTTTTTTTTCTTTTTAAAAATATACGGGGTGAAAAATTTTTATTAATTTTTTTTTATAGGTAGTATAATCATCAATTCTTAACTAATAAAAAAACGATTCAGTTCTTTAAAAGATTTTAAAAATATTTTTAAAACTTTATGAATTATTTATAATAAAAAATAAAAAATGAAAACAATTCTTTTAAAATTTTATTAGTAATCAAAAAAATTTTTTTTTCTTCAGACTATAATGTCATTAATTTTTATTATTTATTCGAGTAATTAAAATCTTATCAAATTAAATTATATCAAAGTTTTATTGCATTTTTTATATTTCTCTTCGGAGTAGATTTTCGTATAGTGAATCATAATTTTAAATTAAAAAAATAATATGATTTATATTTTCTGATGAGTTCTGCGTTTAACTAATAAAAAAGAAAATAGCAGGAAAATTAAAATTTATTAAAATTTCATGAATTTACTTGAAGCGGGGTGGGGTGGGGGTAACAGATTTTTAAAAAATTTTTTTCATCAATATTTTAAGAAAGTAATAATTTCAAAAATAATTTTATTCATTTGTGAATGAGTACTGAAAGTTTCATTAAAATCCGACAATTATTTGATTTTTGCGAGATTTTCCAAATTAATGTGTTTGTTACCGAAAGTGAGTTACGTAAAAAAACATGTAATTATCTGCGGCCACGCTAACTCCAAATCAAAAGAAAATTTTCTGCCAAAATTTCGAAAATGTTAAAAGGGATTAAAAAATTTTATGAAATAAATAAAATTTACTTTGATCTTTCCTCTTCATAATATTATAAACATTTTAATAGAAAAAGTTCTTTTTATTAAGTTTTGAACCTTTTTAAATCATACTATGCTGGATTTTTTGTTATGTACGGGAGGTACCTAAATATTGTAACAAAGTTGTGGAACTCGTAGACTTTTTAACCTGCTGTTCATGCATTTACTTTTATAAAGAGTGCTCGATACAAACGTAGAGCGTTATATATATATATATATATATATATATATATATATATATATATATATAATTATGAATTAATTGTACATTGCGACACTGAACTTTCTATGTTTCGAGATAGATTCTCTTAATTTGATGTTGGTTGTGCAAATGATTTACATTTAAATACAAAAACCTTCGGTTTGCTGTTTATGTATGCGGGAAGATATAAAATTTACTTTTGTATTCTTTTTACTTAATCAGAGCAAAGATTTATTTTGGAATTTGATCCCAAATACATACTAATTTTTTTCCCTTCCGTTACTCCTTTCTTCTTTTTCCTCCCTAACGTTCAAGATGTCAACCTGCTTTTAACCTAATTTTATCTTTCCTCTTTTCACTTTTTTAAATTGTTTCTCACTTAATTTCATTGTCTTTGATGTGCTGTGCCTATTTAGTACCAAGACTGTTCTTTTTGCTTTCTTATCATTTTGGTCTCCTCTACTAGGAAACAGCAGAGGAGTGAAGAAAGAGAAGAACTTTATTCTTCTTATCAGAGCTTTTCTAGTTCTAATCTTTTCAAAACATTTGATTTATAAGTAACATTTTTGTTTTTTCCTAATTTACTTCCTGCTATCCTTATCCCATTTTTCTAATATCTATTTGTTTATTGTAAAACCTTTTTGTAAAAAAAAAAAATTATAAATAATTTTTTGTTCCAATTTGCTTTCTTTTTGTATTTCGTCAGTAATTATTTTCCTTAAGCAACTTATTGATTATATGCATGTTATTTCATTTAAAGTTTTTTTTATCCATATTCTAATGTGAACATTTTGCAATGCCTACATATGACATTTATCTTATTGCGTTTATTTAATAAATTTTTATTCTTAAGTGATTTAATAATATATAGTTTTTTGTATAAACATAATGAATATGGCCCATTTAAGGACTTACATATTTTAGCTTCTTTTAGAATTTTCCATTTTATTTCCATTTTATTGTGGTTGCTTTTTGTTTCCTTTTAATATCAATGATATTTTGATAGGGATGTTCTATTTTTTGTATTTCTTATTTTCAAATGAAGACGTGTGCTGATAAATGCGCTGTTTCAGAATGTTCTTAGTACTTCCTATATAAATGTTTACATTGTTGGCGTTTTCATTTGAAGATATTTTGCATTGATAGAAGACTGATTCCGTTAGGCACTTGTTTTCTAATTTATAGGGTTTCTACAATTACATTTTTCTTGTTTAAATTGTTATTTTCCGTTATTATCTATTGATGAGAGTACATGTTTAATAACAGATGGAGGGTGGTTAAATTTCGGGTGGATATATAAAGGATTGGTATTTGGTTTTTGTATGGTAGGTGTATATTTTTCTCTGGATCTAAGGTTACATCCAAGAAGTCTACTTTTTATATTTGTTTTAATTGTTCGTTTAAATGAATGTTTTTAAATGCTTTCTGTATCATTTTTCTAATTTTATCTGTTTTAAAATTTGTGTCATTTTACACACACACACACACACACACACACACACACACACACACACACACACACACACACATAGTTAATAAATAAGACAAGAGGAAAACTACATTTTCTCGCCTTCGCCTTTTGGCGCCTATGTGTTTTTCTCGCCTATGCGTTTTGATGGACTTTATCGAGGCAAAGAGATATAGATTTATTGCATATAAAATGCAATTTTGAGCGCAAGACCGAAAAAGTGCGAGGGCGGGATGGGGGGCGGCAGAGAAAATATTGTTTCTCAATGGAAATTTAAGATTGAGAAAAAAACGGGACGTAGATTGGTACTTTGGATTGGATGATGGCGCTCTCGAAAACTTTGCTTTTGAATAAATTGTTTTCTCTTTTTATGAGTATGGCATTTTTTGGTCGAATTTATCTGTGAATCACGAATATATTCGTTAACTTATTATTTGTAATGTCTTTTCTGTGTTCATCGTTTTTTTAAGTTTCTACTGGTTTCTCGGATGTATTCTGACAGACAGTTTGGCAATACATTTTGTATATACCTGCTTCTGAGCTATTATGATTTCGGGTTGTTTTAGACCTGACCATTTCCATAATAGTCTTTGAGGTGGTTGTTACTATTTAAGTGTTGTTCAGATGGGATAAGTTGTTCTGGATAGTAGATGTTATAGGAGTTTATAGGTAGTATTATGGATCAGATGGGATAAGTTGTTCTGGATAGTAGATGTTATAGGAGTTTATAGGTAGTATTATGGATCAGATGGGATAAGTTGTTCTGGATAGTAGATGTTATAGGAGTTTATAGGTAGTATTATGGATCAGATGGGATAAGTTGTTCTGGATAGTAGATGTTATAGGAGTTTATAGGTAGTATTATGGATCAGATGGGATAAGTTGTTCTGGATAGTAGATGTTATAGGAGTTTAAAGGTAGTATTATGGATCAGATGGGATAAGTTGTTCTGGATAGTAGATGTTATAGGAGTTTATAGGTAGTATTATGGATCAGATGGGATAAGTTGTTCTGGATAGTAGATGTTATAGGAGTTTAAAGGTAGTATTATGGATCAGATTGGATAAGTTGTTCTGGATAGTAGATGTTATAGGAGTTTATAGGTAGTATTATGGATCAGATGGGATAAGTTGTTCTGGATAGTAGATGTTATAGGAGTTTAAAGGTAGTATTATGGATCAGATGGGATAAGTTGTTCTGGATAGTAGATGTTATAGGAGTTTAAAGGTAGTATTATGGATCAGATGGGATAAGTTGTTCTGGATAGTAGATGTTATAGGAGTTTATAGGTAGTATTATGGATCTGATGGGATAAGTTGTTTCTGGATATTAGTAGATGTTATAGGAGTTTATAGGTAGTATTATGGATCAGATGGGATAAGTTGTTCTGGATAGTAGATGTTATAGGAGTTTAAGGTAGTATTATGGATCAGATGGGATAAGTTGTTCTGGATAGTAGATGTTATAGGAGTTTAAAGGTAGTATTATGGATCAGATGGGATAGGATTGTTCTGGATAGTAGATGTTATAGGAGTTTATAGGTAGTATTATGGATCAGATGGGATAAGTTGTTCACGGATAGTAGATGTTATAGGAGTTTATAGGTAGTATTATGGATCAGATGGGATAAATTGTTCTGGATAGTAGATGTTATAGAGTTTAAAGGTAGTATTATGGATCAGATGGGATAAGTTGTTCTGGATAGTAGATGTTATAGGAGTTTATAGGTAGTATTATGGATCAGATGGGATAAGTTGTTCTGGATAGTAGATGTTATAGGAGTTTAAAGGTAGTATTATGGATCAGATGGGATAAGTTGTTCTGGATAATAGATGTTATAGGAGTTTAAAGGTAGTATTATGGATCAGATGGGATAAGTTGTTCTGGATGGTAGATGTTATAGGAGTTTATGAGTAGTATTATGGATCAGATGGGATAAGTTGTTCTGGATAGTAGATGTTATAGGAGTTTAAAGGTAGTATTATGGATCAGATGGGATAAGTTGTTCTGGATAGTAGATGTTATAGGAGTTTAAAGGTAGTATTATGTGAATCCAGATGGGATAAGTTGTTCTGGATAGTAGATGTTATAGGAGTTTTATAGGTAGTATTATGGATCAGATGGGATAAGTTGTTCTGGATAGTAGATGTTATAGGAGTTTAAAGGTAGTATTATGGATCAGATGGGATAAGTTGTTCTGGATAGTAGATGTTATAGGAGTTTAAAGGTAGTATTATGAGATCAGATGGGATAAGTTGTTCTGGATAGTAGATGTTATAGGAGTTTAAGGTAGTATTATGGATCAGATGGGATAAGTTGTTCTGGATAGTAGGTATAGGAGTTTAAAGGTAGTATTATGGATCAGATGGGATAAGTTGTTCTGGATAGTAGATGTTATAGGAGTTTAAAGGTAGTATTATGGATCAGATGGGATAAGTTGTTCTGGATAGTAGATGTTATAGGAGTTTATAGGTAGTATTATGGATCAGATGGGATAAGTTGTTCTGGATAGTAGATGTTATAGGAGTTTATAGGTAGTATTATGGATCAGATGGGATAAGTTGTTCTGGATAGTAGATGTTATAGGAGTTTAAAGGTAGTATTATGGATCAGATGGGATAAAGTTGTTCTGGATAGTAGATGTTATAGGAGTTTAAAGGTAGTATTAGCATGGATCAGATGGGGATAAGTTGTTCTGGATAGTAGATGTTATGGGGTTTATGGGTAGTGTTATGGATCAGATGGGATAAGTTGTTCTGGATAGTAGATGTTATAGGGTTTATAGGTAGTATTATGTGGATCAGATGGGATAAGTTGTTCTGGATGTTAGTGTTATAGGAGTTTAAAGGTATTATTATGGATCAGATGGGATAAGTTGTTCTGGATAGTAGATGTTATAGGGTTTATAGGTAGTATTATGGATCAGATGGGATAAGTTGTTCTGGATAATAGATGTTATAGGAGTTTAAGGTAGTATTATGGATCAGATGGGATAAGTTGTTCTGGATAGTAGATGTTATAGGAGTTTATAGGTAGTATTATGGATCAGATGGGATAAGTTGTTCTGGATAGTAGATGTTATAGGGTTTAAAAGGTAGTAGTATGGATCAGATGGGATAAGTTGTTCTGGATAGTAGATGTTGGAGTTTAAAGGTAGTATTATGGATCAGATGGGATAGAGTTGTTCTGGATAGTAGATGTTATAGGAGTTTAAAGGTAGTATTATGGATCAGATAGGATAAGTTGTTCTGGATAGTAGATGTTATAGGAGTTTAAAGGTAGTAGTGGATCAGATGGGATAAGTTGTTCTGGATAGTAGATGTTATAGGAGTTTAAAGGTAGTATTGGATCAGATGGGATAAGTTGTTCTGGATAGTAGATGTTATAGGAGTTTAAAGGTAGTATTATGGATCAGATGGGATAGGATTGTGTTTCTGGATAGTAGATGTTATAGGAGTTTATAGGTAGTATTATGGATCAGATGGGATAAGTTGTTCTGGATAGTAGATGTTATAGGAGTTTATAGGTAGTATTATGGATCAGATGGGATAAGTTGTTCTGGATAGTAGATGTTATAGGGTTTAAGGTAGTATTATGGGATCAGATGGGATAAGGATATTGTTCTGGATAGTAGATGTTATAGGAGTTTAAAGGGGTAGTATTATGGATCAGATGGGATAAGTTGTTCTGGATAGTAGATGTTATAGGTTATATAGGTAGTATTATGGATCAGATGGAATAAGTTGTTCTGGATAGTAGATGTTATAGGAGTTTATAGGTAGTATTATGGATCAGATGGGATAAAGTTGTTCTGGATAGTAGATGTTATAGGAGTTTAAAGGTAGTATTATGGATCAGATGGGATAAGTTGTTCTGGATAGTAGATGTTATAGGGAGTTTGCCATTGGCTGTTATGGATCAGATGGGATAAGTTGTTCTGGATAGTAGATGTTACTGTAGGAGTTTATAGGTGGTATTATGGATCAGATGGGATAAGTTGTTCTGGATAGTAGATGTTATAGGAGTTCTATAGGTAGTATTATGGATCTGTTATTTCTTCATTTATTATTGTACATAACATTTGTGTTGCAGTTGTGTATTTTATGTGCCTTTCTTTATGCGTTGCGAATAAAGTGATATTTTAATTTTCTTTGAAGTTCTAAGAATGATTCTAGCCACAGTAAAGCCTGTGGCAAGCTTCTCCTCTCGCTCTGCTATATTCAACACTCCCTCTACTTCGCGCTCACTCTCTGATCTGTATCTACGTATAAGACAAACTCTCTTATAAAAAAATTGAAATACACATAAAGTGTTCTAACAGAGGACGGAAAGTGTGACACTGAGATCCGAAGGCGAATCGGCATGGCGAAGGACGCATCCAGAAGCTGAGTAGACTATTGAGAGACAGGAAAATCTCGCCTGAAACAAAGAAGTGAGTACAGGATTGCTATGCGATGTTGATTCTTCAATATGGTAGCAAATGCTGGACAATCTCATCAAAGACAAAGGAAAATCTTGAAGCAACTGAAATATGATTCTACAGAAAGATGATATGGATATTATGGATCGAGCACGTGAGCAAGGACGAGGTTTTGGAAAAGATGGAATCGAAAAGAAATTAATAATGAAAAAAAGCAGAAAAAGGCAGCTAAAGTTCTTGAGACATCTAATAAGGAAGGAGGGTTTAGAGAATCTGATAGTCAGAGGTCAGAAAGAGGGAGATGAAGCGTGTAACATACTTGACGAGACTGAGCAGATGGATGGCAGAGCGGGTTTTGGGTGGGGTAACAAGAAAAAGCATGCTAAGTGCCACCAGGGGTAGGGAGACGTGGAAGGCCATGATCGCTTACGTCCTGAAAGGTCATGACACATAGAAGAAGAAGTTTTTGAATTTGTTTTCTAAGTATGTTTCTTCTTTGGATAATATTGGGGGCTGCAAATTCTTAATGATTTTAAATAGAAAGCTATAACTTCACCAGTTTTGATTTTAGAAAAGTGGTTTGAATAGAAATTGATCGGGTTGGTTTTGTTAAAGGCTTTTCTATAGATGTCGAAATTGAGTTTGTTATTATTCAAGTGTAACCTGATATCTGGGAAAGGAAGAGTATAGTAGGTTTCAGTTTCAAAGTTAAAGTTTATTGTAGGTTTAACGCTGTTAGTTGTTTGAAAAGATCTGTTATATTAGTATTTTGTGGATATATTAGTAGAGAGACGTGTATACATCTGAAATAGGAAACGTTTGACGGTAAAATGTTTTTGAACAGGTCACTTTCAAAAATTTTAAAAAGTAGACAAATGAAAACGTCACAGAGAGGTGATCCCATCGATAAACCAAATTTTTGTCTATAGAAGTGGTCATCAAAAGTAACAAAACTTTGCTTGGTGATTAGATAGCATAGTTTTATGATTTTGTGTGTAGAGAGAGGTAATTTTGTTTTGTTTTTGTTAAGTGTGTTTTTAATAGATTTAGGGACGTTTGTGTATGAAGATTTTATGTCAAAACTTGACATAAATTTATATTTAGATGTCTATGTTTTTAATTTGTTTAAGAGGTTACCTGAGTTTTTTTTATATGTGGCGGACTGGTTGTGCTGAGAATTGTCGTTAAGATTTTATTTAGTATGGCGGTTAGTTTATATGAGGCGCTGCTTATTCCTGATATGATAGTTCTCATTGGTATGTCTGGTTTATGTGTTTTTGGTAGTCCGTTTTTGGATAGTGTGTAATAAGTTTTAGCCAGGAAGTGCCCACATTGTTTTGATAATTTTTGATGCTGCTTATTAATTTTTGTGCCACTTTTGCGATATTGTTTTCGTTAACTTTTTAGACATGTTTTCATCGTCTTTTCATCACACATATTAATTTAGCGAATTCATGAGTGATTCACAAAAATAAATTCGACCTAAAAATGCCATTCTCATAATAAGAGAAAACAATTTATTCAGAACGAAAATTATCGAGAGCGTCGCCAGACAATATTACCAAAATATCAATCTACCCTCCCGTTTTTCCCAATCTCACCTTTTCTAATAGAAACAATATTTTCTCAGGCCAATATACCCAACAAAAATATAAAAATCCAAAGAAAACGGTTAATTTATATCATTTTAACATCTCATAACGTAACATTATGCTGCACATGAAAAGAGTCTCTTCTAATATAAACTATGACGTTTAATAATGTTTAATAATTTCTGTTAAACTTATGAATGATTTGTTAGCGTTTTTTCCAGATACCAACAATTTTTTGTTTATAGATACGTTATTTAAAATGAAATTTATTTAATCACTTCGCTTTGATAAATTCCATCAAAGGACAAAACGCGTAGGTGAGAACAATATAGTTTTTCTCTTGTTTTATTTATTTAGATATGCTGTTCTTTATCTCGGATTATAACAGAGTATACTTTTATATATATATATATATATAGATATACACACACATTTGTGTGTGTGTGTGTGTGTGTGTGTGTGTGTGTGTGTGTGTGTGTGTGTGTGTGTGTGTGTGTGTTTGTTCTTCGTGTTGACACCGAAATCTCCGCGTCCAGTCAATAGTTGATCAGTTTGTTCCAAACTCGACTCTGTCTCACATTGTGCTTGTTTGATCACAAAGCTTGTTTGGGTTGAAAGTCGACAAAATCCGCTGCATCGATGACCCATACAGAGCTGGGAGCCACAATAAGAAAAATTATTGTGATATTAAAATAAGGTGTTTATATATATATATATATATATATATATCTATATATATATATCTATATATATATATATATATATATATATATATATAAGCTATATGCGTGACTCTAGAAATGAATTGAGTTCTCTCGGGAACTGGCGTGTGTAAACACTGCTGATATACAACACGTTATAATTTCCCTTCTCTGATACCATGCATCGATGGTTTAGGAAGTAGAGACTCCGACTGACACCAAATCAGTCAAGTTTCGATCGCGGCCAGAGGCGAGTGGATGCGTCTAGCTACACTGATAAGTTGTGATACAGTGAAACAGGCTTTTATGTGGATGATAAATGTATATATACGTTCTGTTCGGTATAGTATTCGGATGCGAGTTTATTACACTTGCACGCGGACAATTATAATTTTATTTCACGGATTCTATAGGATGTAACATCTTAGGATGTGCGTTGTGGTACAGTGGATATCGGCTCGGAACGAGAAACCGGGGAGCCGAGTTCGAATTCCAGTTGAATCCATTGTATTTACTTACGCGCAAATACCCTTGGGAAAGGTATTAATTCGTCTCTTCCTTCCAGCTATGGGTTAAATAATAGGACAGATTGGGTTCTGTAGCCTTGGTCGGCAACCTACTGCGGGATAATCTTCTGCCCAGTCAGTCATGTCTCTTTCGAGACATGATCGCCCAAGCGTGTATCACGTATGGCACTTAACTGAGTGAGTCTGGCACTAGGCTAAAGTCGGAGATTCTTCTAAGGCAGGCAGTCACGTGACAATACATCTCTCGTCTTCACTCGACTCGTGCCGGTCTGGGATTCGACTGAAAAACTAAATGTCTGAAAAACCTACTGACTCTTGCTTATAGTAAGCCTCGCATTTAAAAGACCAATCAGGGATAACCCTTTTGGTCACCTGATCAACCTTATCTCTTCCTCTTCTGTGTGAGTGTCTCTTAACATTGTTCTTCAAGGGCGCGCAAAAGCTTTTCTGACTTTCCTGAAATTTTATCTGAACCCCTTTCTCCTTGGTTATTACCACTGGCCGAGGCTGTTGTCTAGCCCAAATTATAATTTCATTATCACTCCAAAATTTCTTTTTAATTGAGCTTTGGTATGTAGTCATTTTTTACATCTGTATTTCATCACGTTTTCTTGCGAACCCTTTTGCTAACAAGTAACAAAAATAACAAAAAGAAAAGTCAATCGCTCGACCTGAAACGTTTTCTTTAATTATGTAGACCTTCTGGCTTTGTATTCAACCGTTGCAAATTATCTAGCTTCGATAAAAAAAAGTTATTTTAATTATCAGCGTCAAAAATCCTTAACAAAAAAGAAACTTTATTTCTGAGAATCCCGATCCTCTTTCACTAGGGGTGGCCTACCTTTAAGGATCACAAAATTCAAGGAAAAATATTCTGTTTCTAATCAAACTATAGTCAGTGGTTATTAAATCATTTAATTAGTGGTGATTAAATGTTCACACTAACAGAGAGAGTGACTTTTTTGCTGATAATGGCCTTCCTGAATTCGATAACAAGAAACCATATAGAATTTTATCTCTTTGACCAAAGTTTGTGGCCAGTATCTAAGAGTCGTAAAAAATTATCTTAAGTGGATTTTCGTCTTTGATGGCCGTAAATTTATCTATTTTTTTTTGGGGGGGTGGTCATTTCAGAATATGCCTTCACCTAACCCATAGCGGATGAAGAAGAAAAAAATTTGATTACTTTTTTCGGTATATCGATCTGTCTATCCAAATAACTTCGTTCCATTTTTTCGGTACCAGAAAATAGTGTTACATATCTCCCTTTGGCGATTTTGTCATTTATGACACACTAAATGATTTTTGTAATTCATGAAACACTAAACCTGCAAATCTATTAATAAAACTATTTGCAATGCATCAAACGTCGTTTAAAATGTCTCTCTTCTTCTTTTTATATCATGGAACGTTTTAAATGTCTTTCCTCTTCTGTTTATATCATGCATTGTTTTAAATGTATTTACTTTCCTGGTTATATCATGCAACGTTTTACATATATGGAGTTCGAAGTACTCCATATATTTGATGACTCAATATTCTTTTTCCTTCGATATAATTTGTTTGTTTATACATATATATGGATTTCGAAGCACCCCTTACTGTTTCTTTCTTTTATTCATTGAACATGTTCGTGTTCTTATGGCTAGCTGCCGAGCTTGAAAATAACCTCCAATCCGTAGTGGACTGGGGTAGGAAATGGTTCGTGAATTTCAATGCTTCCAAAAGCAGCTATCAATTAACCATCATAGACAATCTCACCTACCTCCCATTAGCATGGAATAGGCTTGCCTCCCTGAGAGTAAATCACTACGCCTCCTTGGCCTTACACTGTCGGCGGACCTCAAATGGAATGACTATATCGAATCCATTGCTAAGTCCACTGCTATGAAGGTCGGTTCTCTGTGCAAGGCCCGGAAATTTTTCCCGCCTGAATCTATCCTGCACATATATAAATCTACCATCCGCCCGTGTATTGAATACTGCTGCCACATCTGGTCGGGTGCCCCTGCTACTCTCCTCGGTCTTCTTGACAAAATACAACGGAGAATCTGTAACGTGATCGATCCTGACTTGGCGGACCGGATGCAACCACTCTCTCACCGACGTGACGTGGCTTCCCTGTGCCTCTTCTATAAGTACTTTCACGGCTTCTGCTACGATGAACTTAGGTCATTGGTGCCGCCTAAGTAAGAATGTACACGTGATACTAGATTAGCAACTAGGTCCCACCCTTTTACAGTGAAACAGATAAGATATAACCGTGATTTCTACTCCAACAGCTTCTTTTCTCGCACTTCCCACCTGCGGAATTCCCTTCCACATGCCTGCTTCCCCGACATCTACAATCTCCAGGAGTTTAAATGTAAGGTCAATAGACGTCTCCTAACACACTAACTTGCATTTATTCTCTCAAACAGGCTCACCATCTAACCAACCCTCATTTTCGGTACCCTTACCCGTCTATTACCCTCCTTCTGACATTTCCTAACCATCCTTTTCTCATCACTTTCTCGACCCTATGTAACCACCTGCTCAATAGTGGCAGTGGAATGCTTTGCTCGGGGTGAAACGATAAAAAAAAAAAAAGAATTCGCAACACCTCTTACGGTTTGCGGGTTTGTTTTTTGACTTTGTTCTTCGTGGTTACCATTCTTCTCTCCACAATAGGATGTTTTGATGTTTCCTCAATAGGCGTCGGCTTTTTTTCTTTTTTCTGCTGAATTCAGTTTAATTTCTTCTTCGTTTTGGCTCGTCCTGGCTAAATACAAATAACCACTCGGCACCCCACTTTCGAGTCGTTGCATATTCGCCAAAACATCATCAATCAATTTCTTTCTTTGTCTTTTAAATTTCCATATCGCGGCTATTATTGCAGCAATAATTACTAAAATACCTATCAATGCCGAACAGCTTATTATGATATCTTTATTATCTTTCCATACCATACTCTCTTTTCTGAAACATTTAATTTTTCCGATAACTGATTTAGACTAATCCTCTTTATAGGTTTCAGTAATTTGGGTATATTTTCAAGAGTATCTTCAGGAAACTTGCCCAGCACTGGTTCCCACAATTCTGTGTGATTTCTCAAACTTTTGTCTATTATCCCCGCAATTGAATCTTTCTCTTCATATTTTTCTTCGGCTTGGTAATATGGGGGTAGGGAGCTGGACTTGCCAAACACTGAACACCCCATCGACGTCTTATTTCTAGTAGGTAATTTATTAACCCATTGATACTCAACCCTATTTCTTGTCAGTTTTAACCTTGATACATTCAGTATCGACACACTTTCTCTTGCCACTTAGGATAGAACTCTTTTCCACTTCTCCCTGTTTTCGCCTTATAGTCTTGACATTATCTTCAGTCACTGTTCCAAACAGGACACCCTGCGCCTTCCCAACAATAGGGACCACTACTCTCTTTCATCTTGTTTGTATTAGTTCAATTCCTTTCTGATAATTCTGAACATATCTTCACTGGGCTTCTATTATAACCGTCTCTGCTTCCAGAGAGGACAACAGTCTAAGATACCTCTCTTCCTTAGAGCATTTATGTGATACTTTCACTCTGGCCATTACTCCGCTTTCCCATTTCACTTTCCAGTCTGTTTAACAACAACTCATACGGTTTAAAATCTATCGCAAGACAACCAACCATGTTGACCTGGTTATTATTGTTTTCTTGAATATTGTATTCTGGCTTTGTTTCCAAGCTTCTGCTATCATCATCGTCACCATCATCATCGTCGTCAGTAGTATCAGTCCTCGTATATCAGCCATTCCTGCAAGGATAACAAGATTTCCTTGTTTTTATTTCTCTTGCCACTCATTGTTTGTGTATTTCCATAGTCAATCATTTTAGAGTACTCATACTGCTTCCCTCTCTTAACTTTTAAACTTAAACCTTTCTCCTTCACTTAGACTACCTTTATTAGGCTTATGGAATTCAGACATGTGTGCGGTGCTTCTGTCCATTCTTCATCAAGTCTATCGCCGGACATACACACGCATACGTATGCAGGCGAACAACAGCACCAACGATTAATTGCCTACGTGACGCTCTAACTACACCTCCATCCTATTCCCACCAGCTTCTTCTGTTAGATACTGGATAAAGTTTCGAACGAGCCCGACGCCATTCTGCACCGAAAAGGAACGCATCTACGCCCATCATTCACCGCTCTATTTTCTTATTGTAATTCAGGATTTCCTGCCCCTCTGTCTTTCTTTAATGGGTAATTCTGTCTCAATTTCGTGATTCTTTTCATTTTTTAACCAATTTTGGAGTTGGGAAAGAGGTATCAAATTCTCCACCTCCCACTAATCCAGCTCGTTCTCTTCTTCGGAAAGTTTTGAGTCAGAACCCTCACTTCATACTGGGGTTCTTTGCTCTTTCTATGATCTGCCGACGGTGGTGGGGTTGGGTAGTTATATTACGAAGCCCTGTACGTAACGACGCCGGTACAGATAACGAATGAACGCTGTTAGTTGCCGCCGACGTATAATATGCTGGTACTCGGACCATCACGCTCAGTTGTCCTACCTCTCATTCTTCTTCCTCCCAGGAGTCTTCATCTGTTTCCATGTTTTTCGGCTTTACAAAGGTTGCTCAGCTCATTATTGTCCTTTTCGTCTTTGGTTCAGCCGCTCTCCTTCAGGTCATTGGCATCAGCCCCATCAACTCTCGCTGCCATCTGATCCCAGATAACAAGTGACACTAAACCCGTCTGTTCTACTATTTTATAATTGGGTTCCCATCTCTGGTTCAATTTTCCTTCTCTCTGCTGAATCTTATAGAACACGAGATCTTCGATCCTCAATTCTATCTCGTTTCTTCCTCTATTCACTCTTTCATTTCTTTTCTTCTGTGCTCACTTTGTTCTCCGCTGGGCTTGGGTGAGAAACTTATGCTGGTGTTCGATTATCAACTGGTAATGGTCCTCCATCGTATACTTTCTGCGGGGCTTTAACAAATTTTCTACTGACAAAATCACATCTCGCCTGCACGGCATGTACTATACCGAGAACTCAGAGGTTTCATTCATTGTAAACATCACTGATGCTAAGTCTTTTGCTAAATACAGGTCCAAATTCTCATTGTTATCGCTCACTGTCTTCGCCAACACATCTGCCTAGGTCCTATGAGGGCTTACTACTTTTGCATTACTCTGAAGATGATAGGTGAAAGTGATTATGTATATTATATTTAGACTTGCTAGGGTCTCAGCCATTATTCTATTCACATTTTCTGGTTTATTGGCTGGTAACCTGGGTATACAGTTCAAGCTATTAACAAGTTCTTCCCACAGGTCGCAGGTTTCATCGATCACCATATGACCTAGCTTATCATGACACTGCTACAATATAACTGCTCTTAGATCCTTAGGCGCACACAGTCTGAACTTTATTTTTTCCGTCTCTGTTCGTGTAACACTTGCTTGGCGGTCTCTCCTGACTCCACTTTCGCTTTGAGGGTGACCATCTCACTATACTCTGGACTCTTTTCTGTCTTTTTCATCCAGTGAGGGCTCGTCATCACATGTGTGGCCTCTTCTCTATCCGTCTCCCACAAAGGACGGTTTTTCAGTCTATTCTAGTTGACCACTCCTATTTGGTAAGCCCTATCATCTACCCACAACTCTACCCTCACAGATTCTGCTTTCAATTGTTTTGGTATCCTGGAGAGTAAGTATGAACAGGTATTATTTCTTCCAGCTATGTACTCTATTTTGCAATTGTACCCGCTTAATTTCAACACCCATTGTTGAAACTTATTCCTCCAATCAGCCTCCAGCAAGTACTGGAGTGACTTGTGGTCAGTGTTGATGGTAAATACTGCCCCGGTCAGATAGTAATCCAACTTCTGCTAGGCATACATTATAACGTATGCTTTTCTTTCACCAGTCATCTATGTTGCGTTTCGGAGAGCCTGTATGACAGAAAATATACTTATACTTCCTCCGGCGCTAGACCATTCATATCTGGGCATGGTTAGGTAAGGATTGTACCTATACACTGCTCACTCACATCTGTGTAAAAAATCATTGGTTTGCCGAGATCTGGATATATCAGCAAGGAGACGGCATTCAAATGCTTTATCAGGCAATCAAATGCTTTCTTGTAATCCTCCGTCCACTTAAATTCGGTTAACGTTATCAGCGGTGGTTGCCAACCTAGAAAATGCCTGAATAATGCCTATAATAACCTAAGGCTCATATTAATCCTCTCACCTGTCTTACCGTCTTCGACCCAGGCATTTCTCTTATTACCTTCACTTTGTATCGGTTGGGCTTAATACTTTTTTTAAAATTTATAATGAACCCCATATATTTAGTTTATTCCCTCAGAAACTAGCACTCTCTCAATCGAACCAATACCTGTTTTAAATAGTCGAAATGTTGTTCTGGCTTTTTGAGAGCACCACCATGTCGTCTAGATAGGTCATAGCAAAACTTTGTACTCCGCTAAATACTATGGAAATATACCCAGGGTATTGGCCAATCCAAACGGCATGACCGGAACTAAAAAAAAAAAACACTGTTGGTCGCAAATGATGCGGTCTCTCTATCAGCCTCATCAAGAGCTACCTGTTAATATCCCGGTCTCAAATCTTTTGTGGAGAAGTATCTAGCCTTCCACAGCAGGACCAATATGTTGTCTATTAAACGTAAAGGCACCGCTAAGGATTTGGATATATTGTTCGATCTTCTAAAGCCGACACTGAATCCTCCAACTTCCATATCTACTACTCGTATGGAGAAACTCCACGGTGACTCAGACCCCTCAATCTTCCCACCCTTCATCATATCCCGTACTACTTCCTCCACTAGAGACCTTTAGTGGATACGTGTTATGTAGGATCTTAGTTTGATTGGTGGCTGCTCGCCAGTGTCTATCTGCATCTTTACCGTGTGGGTCTGCCCTAACTCCTTTGTCTGATTTGGTCATCACATCTAGCCCTAAACTGATTAGGGACTGCTACCTCTTCGTCTTTTATGCTTTCCATTTGCTTTGTTCCTCTCTTTTCTACTTCATCAAACTTCACCTCAACGGCTCTCAACGGTAGAGACCTTCTTATTTCTTCTCCTTTCTTAATTTTTGTTGTTTTTAGCGCCTGGTTGGACAATACAACAGACATAACTCTGCCGCCTCAACTACTGTCTCTCACAGGATTACCTCATTCTTTCTAGAACCGTCCTTCTTCATTAGAATCAACTGGAAAACTCTTTTGACTTTCGTGTCTGTCATGGCCCTCATTGCTAATCTACCGACCATTACTTTACTGGTGAGTTCTCTCTCTCTCTCTCTCTCTCTCTTTACACACACACACACACACACACACACACACACATACACACACACACACACACATATATACATATATATATATATATATATATATATATAATACTAGTAAGAACACTTGTCTTCTAAACCATAATAGTCAATGTCCGGAAAGATATAAAATAGTAGTCATAACGAACTTCTTAAATAGAGCACATCAAAATTTCTCCTCTCAAAGAATATTTTTGAGCAAATGAAAACACATGAAATAAATATTAATCAACAAAAATTTCCTAACTATATAATTGATTAACAAATAAAATTATTCTTACAAAAAATACACGATACCAATATTAAAAATAGCACGCAGAAAACATCAGCATATTTTACTGCAATCAAATTAAAAAATAATTATAAGGACTAATTCAATATAACAAAACTTATTAAACACCATATTTCTGCTGTAATTCATCAAAAACATGTAAAATTTATAATATATTATAGTATATGGAAGACTACAAACCTTGTTGTTTCTAATAAAAATGAACCCATCAAATATAAAATGGCGATGGATAATATAGTGCATGAATTTTAATGCAAGACATTTTCTTGTCATAAATCAATTACCTATAATGAACATACTGTCACTTCTTTGAAAAAACGTCTTACATACCACCTATCCATCCAAAGTACAATAAAAATCATTTATTTACCCATAATTTACAAGAAACCTTAAGAAAAATGTTGGTCGAAAATGCGAAAATACTATATTAATCACAATATAAAAAGCATCTGGCTATAAGAGAGGCAGTATGTATCAAACAATTTTCTCCTACCATCAACTTTACATTATTTAACAGTGGAAACTGTCTATATTTTTTAACTTACATATAAATATATTTCTTGAGTTGAAAAGAGGATATTAAAGATGCCAATGGGTGAAGATATTTTGCTATTAATCTCTCTGTCAATTGATGTAATAGATTTAAAATTAATTTTATTGAACGAAACACGAATCAGAATTTAGATCCAAACAAATTTGATTTTATTGGTTTATAATCACTAAATATCGTATTACCTTTCCAATTACTTAAAAAGTTAAATATCTTTTTTAAAAATTAAAACGCAAATATTAAATATGAATACAAATAAAATTTTAATCCCGATCAACTGATTTCAGTTCGTCCTTGACACATTGCAGGATTTTTTTTATCCAACAAGTCCACTTTGTCTGTGCGGGTTATTAATGGAAGTACTTTGAATTTGCCAGTAAGAATTTACGCTTGGTTAATATTGGTAAAGGATTTAAGACTAGAAAGGCACAAATACAATGAGGCTTTTAGAAAAGTTTTTAAATAAATATTTTCACATGGCAGAGAAAACAGACTGAAGTACATTCTTTCATATTTTTCTTTTTTTATCTATGTAACTAAGCACACATCTGCATTGTACTGCAGTGGATGTCGGCTCAGAACGAGAAATCGGAGAGAAGAGTTCGAATTCCAGTTGAATTCGTTGCCTCACTTACACGTAAATACCTTTGGGAAAGATATTACTCCGTCACTTCCTCCCCAGCTATGGGTCAAATAACAGAACATAAAGGGTTATACTGCATTGGTTGGTAACCATCTAACAGCAAACTACTGAGGGAAAATGTTCTGCCTCGTCAGTCATGTCTAAAAAGAGACATAATCGCCTAAGTGTTTATAACGCATGGCACTTAACGGTGTGAAGTAAACATCCTTTAAATTACGTATCATTAAATAGTGCGGATCTGTGTTGTGGTAAAATGGATAACAACTCGGAATGAGAACTCAGAGAGCCGAGTTCGAGTTCTAGTTAAATTCATTTCATTCACTTACGCACTAATATACATCTCTTCTCTCTCCAGCAATGGGTTGAATAACAGGACAGATTGAGTTCTATCGCAACCAGTCTACTGAATAAAATAATAGCAACTTACTACTGGACAATCTTCTGTCTAGTCAGTCATGTCTCGAAAGAGATATGGTTGCAAAAGCGGGTATCATGTATGGCAGATCATTAAACTGTTGGGCGACGTCTAACTCATAACAATACGTATAGGGACATGTTCATGCAATTTTAAACAAGTTGTCATAATGCCATTCCTCCAATATTTATCTAACATGACCATCTTCAAAAGAGATGTATCGATTCAGATCATTCTCGCAAAGGAATTTAGAAAAGCAAAAATTACCCAAAATCTTTATGGCCTTTTTTAAGAATTGATGTTTTCAAAACTAATTGACAATGATTGTTTGACAGGTTTAGAAAATTTATGAATAGGTTTTTTTTTTACGATAAGTTTTACCGTAACCTGCTTGTAACACGAATGGAATATTTTTGTTATGGTTGAAGAATTAGTTTAAGTATTAGTTCTGACCCTGGGTCTCAAATTCAGTTACTTTTCAATCGCCGTACTTTTCAACTGCTTCATTTTTTCTATACATATTTTCTTGACAATTATTTAGATGAAATTTACTTTGCCAAACTGTGACAATAAAAACATAATTTTCGTGGGAAAGAATGCAAATTTAAAATATGTAGATTTGATTCATTTTTTTATTTTTTGGAAAATAATTACGTTTTATGATTAAGTAATTACTGTATTTCTATTAATTACTGTATCAGATAATGAAAGCTATATTTAAAATTAATCTTAAGACAGGAAATGGTAACTTTGTATTTAGATTAAAAAAGTTACTCGTTTGTTTTCTTTTCCAATTATTATTTGGATAATAATTATTATTTCCAATTACTATTTTTTTATTAAACAATGACGTAAAGGAGACGAATTTCCTCAGAATTTATCCCTCGCTTGGAATCGAAGGACATGAGCGACACGTGCCACCGGATCGTTATCTAGCGACTGTTCGCAACAAACAAAAATAACTCTTGGATCGTGAAACATTAGAACCATGAGTAACTGTGGACAGCTCGAAAATGTGAAGCAGGATATGTCTAGATTAAACATAAACATTTTAAGCATATGGGAAACAAGCTGGCTAAACAACGGAGACTTTATCAGTGACGACCACAGAATTATATACGCTGGAGGTGAATACAATGAATTAAAGGAGTCGGCGTTATACTAGATAAAGACACAAGAAAATGTGTCATGGGATACTGCCAGATATCTAAGAGAATTCTAGTAGCTAAAATGAAAGGAAAGCTTCTTAATATATCGGTAATAGTGGTATACGCACCGACATCACAAAGTACAGAAGAAGAAATCGAGTCCTTCTACTCAATACGAGATTATGCCAAGATACAGTGCAAATCACAAGAAATCAGAATTATCATGGGAGATCTAAATGCCAAAGTTGGCCAAGGAAGAGAAGGTGAAACGGTCGGCAATTTCGGACAAGGACACCTCAATAGCCGTGGTGAGAAATGGGTCCAATGGTGCACAGCGAATGACCAGATAATAACCAACACCTGGTCCAAGAACACCTAAGAAGACTATGAACATGGAGAAGTCCAGGAGGAGAAATTAAGAACCAAGTTGATTACATTACTATCAACAAGAGATTCAGAAACGCAGTCCTTCACTGCAATGCCTACCCAAGAGTAGACTTCGGAAGCGACGACCTAGCAGTTGTATGCAAACTAAGGATAAAACTAAGGAGATTAAAAAAACCTAACACAACCGTAACACTGCAGTACAACAGACTCATGAATGACCCGAACCTGCAGGAAATGTATATGGAGAACGTAAAAACGATATGAAGGATGAATTGGAAATGGAAGCCCAAAATGTGACGCACTAAGAGCGGCTCTAGTGACATCGGTGAACGACATCATTTCAAAGACAAATGCACGCCGGAAGAAAAACGTGTGGATCACCGAAGAGATTCTCGACCTGATGCAAAAGAGACAGAAAACGACGCCAAGATATGGAACGAGATACAAAAGACTACATGAGGAAATAAGGAGAAAATGTAAACAGACTAAAGAAAGATGGGTCAACGACAAATGAGCCAAAGTAGAGCGACTGAGCACAACAAATAATGAAGACATGTATAAAAAATAAAGGCACTAACAGAGCAAAGGACATGCTCAGCAACAGGATGTATAAAAGCAAAGGATGGCGCACTAATATTAGAAAACGTAAAAATATTTCCGAAATAGGCCGAGTATATCGGAGATCACTTCCATGACAAGAGAGTGCAACCGACAATGCACAAAATTACGAATGGATTAGAAATATTAAAAACCGAAGAAGAATCGGCAATGGCCAAATTGAAGAGAAACAAAGCAGTGGAGCCAGACGGGATTGTGATAGAGGTGTTGATGTCCCTAGAAGGCATTGGCGTAGACAGACTAACAGAAAAAATAAACGATATCTCCAACAGCGGCAATATAATGAAGGACCTTAGCAGATCAATCTTTATAACACTATCTAAAAAGCCAGATGCAAAGGAATGTGAGCTCTATCGAACAATCAGTTTAAGGAGCCACATAGCAAAACTCATCATTCGGATTCTGATGAACAGAGCGCGCAGCACAATCGACCTAGAGATAGAACGAGAACAGTGTGGCTTTGTCAAAGATACCGGAACAAGAAATGCAATATTCATGATCAGGATGCTAGCGGAACGAGCAATGTAGATGCAGAAGGGCCTTTATCTGTGCTTTATAGACTACGGAAAAGGCGTTCAACAAAGTAGGACAGAAGGACTTGAAAGTGATGCTCGACAACCTCAACATTTTCGGAAAAGGCATTAGGATAATCAAGAATCTATATTAGAAGCAAACCACTTGTGTACGGATAGGAAGTGAACTCAGCAGGTATGCAAAAATAGAAAGAGGCGTAAGACAAGGACGTGTTTTCTCACCGGATCTTTCCAACCCGTACAACGAAGCAGTTACGAGAAAAATAAAAGCACTGCCGGGATTCGTCATTGGCGGCCACAATCTCAACAATATTAAATACGGGAATGACACGGTGCTAATAGTAGACACGGAAAGGAAAATGCGGAAACTTTTACAGAAGTTAGTAAAAGAAAGTGAGAAGAAAGGACTGAGCATAAACTTCAAGAAAACTGAATGTATGGTCATCAGTAAAAAGAGGCGCCAAATATGTCATCTACAAGTCAGAGAAACACAAAGGAAATTCCAACTAAAACCAAATTCGTCCCCCTGGTTCTCACCCGCTTGCTCGGCCGCCATTGCCCACCGGAACCATTTCTTCCGGCTCTATCGAAGCTGCTCGTCGAACCAAAACAGGCGCCTTTTCACCTCAGCACGGAACAAGTGTAAAAAAGTACTGAATGAAGCCAAGAGGGCGTTTGCTACCAGAATTAGGCAACGCATAGCATCCTCTAAGTTTGGCTCCAAAGATTACTGGCGTCTCTGCAAAAGCATGCTCAGCAGGAAGACTTCAATACCCCCACTAATCAATGAATTTGAAGTTCTCACCTCCCCAGCCGACAAGGCTGAATGCTTTGCCCGTAGATTCTCAACCAATTCGACACTGGACTCGTTAGGAATACCTACACCAGACTTCCCACCCAGAACTAAGGCTCAACTAAATAACGTCCACATTACACTCTCGCTGGTCGCCAAGATAATTGCACAACTTGACCCACACAAAGCGAGCAGCGGTGACGGAATCCCAGTCATAGTACTGAAGAAATGTACCTCAGAACTCTCCTCTGTCCTCTCTAAACTCTATAAACTCTGCCTATCTGCTTCCTGCTTTCCTGCCTGTTGGAAGTCCTCCTGCGTAGTTCCTATATTTAAGAATTCTGGCGAACCCTCAGACCCCGCCAATTACCGTCCTGTTAGTCTCCTTCCAATCTTTGGCAAAATTTTCGAAGCCATTATCAACGCCGAGGTGATTCAGCATCTTATGGCCAACGGGCTTCTCTCTGACAAATAGTACGGGTTTCGCTTCACCAGGTCTACTGCTGATATGCTAACGACCATTACCGAGTACATATACCAGGCACTCGACAAGAATGGTGAAGCCCGAACCGTTGCCTTGGATATCTCCAAAGCATTCGACAGGGTCTGGCATGCTGGCCTCTTGTGCAAACTGCGGAGCTATGGGATAACTGGACATCTGTTTGACCTCATCCAGTCTTTCCTCTCTAACCGCACATTGAAGGTGATATTAAATGGGCATGCCTCCCAAAACTACCATACGAACGCGGGCGTCCCTCAAGGTTCCATCCTAGGTCCCACGCTCTTTCTGATCTACATTAATGATCTCCCCGACACCATTAGATCCCAAGTTGGCATGTATGCCGACGACACAATAATCTACTCTCGCATCGATCAGAAACCAGGTCTGGACGACAAAGTGAACCTCGCTCCCGTACTTGAAAGGGACCTCCAATCCGTAGTGGCCTGGGGTAGGAAATGGTTGGTAAATTTCAATGCCTCTAAAACAAAGCTGTTATCAACTAACCACCATAGACAATCGCATCTACCTCCCATTAGCATGGGACAGGCTAGCCTCCCAGAGAGTAAAATACTATGCCTCCTTGGCCTTACACTCTCGGCAGACCTCAAATGGAATGACTATATTGAATCCATTGCCAAATCTGCTGCGATGAAAGTGGGCTCCCTGTGCAGGGCCCGGAAATTTTTCCCACCTGAATCTATTCTGCACATATACAAATCTACCATCCGCCCGTGTATTGAATATTGCTGCCATATCTGGTCGGGTGCCCTTGCTGCTCTCCTTGGGCTTCTTGACAAAATACAAAGGAGGATCTGTAACGTGGTTGATACTGACTTGGCAGACCGGCTACAGCCGCTCTCTCACCGGCGTGATGTGGTTTCCCTGTGCCTCTTCTACAAGTACTTTCATGGCTTCTGCTCCGATGAGCTTAGATCACTGGTGCCGCCTAAGCACGAATTTACACGAGATACTAGATTAGCAACTAGGTCCCACCATTTTACAGTTAAACAAATAAGATGTAACCGTAAATTCTACTCCAACAGCTTCTTTTCTCGCGCTTCCCGCCTGTAGAACTCCCTTCCACAAGTCTGCTTTCCCGACAGTTACAATCTCCAGGTGTTTAAATGTAGGGTCAATAGACACCTCCTATCATACTAACTCCCAACTATTCTCAGAACACTCTCATCTACCCAACCCTCATTCTCGGTATCCTTAGCCGCCTATCACCCACCCTCTGTTATTTCCTATATTTAACCAGCCTTTCTCCACTCTACGTAGCCCCCTGCGCAGTAGTGGCAGTGACATGCCTTGCTCGGGGTGAAACGCTTATAAAAAAAAAATATTCAAATACCTGGTAAGTGTTTTGACAGAGGATGGAAATTGCGACATAGAGATCCAAAGACGCATAGGCATGACCAAAGACTCATTTCAGAAGCAAACCAGAGTACTGAAAAAACAGAAAAATTTCATACGAAACAAAGAAAAGGGTGCTGGATTTCTATGTGATATCTGTCCTTCTCTATGGACGTGAATGTTGGACGATCTCATTAAAGATGAAGGAGACGCTTGAGATAGCAGAAATTTGATTTTCCAGAAGGATGCTAAGGATATCATGGACGGAGCCAACGATGAGGTTTTGGAAAGATGCAAAAGAGAAGAAAACCCATACTTAATATAAAGAAGAGATAAATGAGGTTCATAGGACACGTAATGAGAAAGTAGGGCATGGAGAACTTAATACTCATAGGTCAGATAAAGGGAAGAAGAGACAGGGTAAAGCAGGGCGAGACGTATTTGTTAGGTTTGAGCAAACGGATGGCGGAGCGGGGTTTAGAGATACCAAGAGAAAAATTGAGGGCGACAAGAGACAATGCCAAGTTGAACTTCATGATCGCCTACGTCCTGAAGTGACACGACACATGAAGAAGAAGATATAAATATATTTTTGAACTGAGAAGATACCGATGGCAAAGATATTTTGCTATTAATCTCTCTGTCAGTTAATGTGTTAGATTTAAAATTAATTTTATTGAACGAAACACGAATCAGAATTTAGATCCAAACAAATTTGACTTTATTGGTTTATAATAACTAAATGTTGGCTTACCATTTCCAATTACTTAAAAAGTTAAATATTAATATGTTTTTTAAAAATTAAAACTCTAATATTAAATATGAATACAAATAAAATTTTAAATCCCGATCAACTGATTTCAGTTCGTCCTTGACACATTGCAGGATTTTTTTTTATCCAACAAGTCCACTTTGTCTGTGCGGGTTATTAATGGAGACACTTTGAACTTACTACTAAGATTTTACACCTGGCTAACTCTGGTAAGAAATTTAGGAGTAGAAAAGCACAAATACAATAAGACTTTTAGAAAAGTTTATATAATAGATATTTACACGTGGCAGAGAAAGAAAGCCTTATTGTATTTGTGCTTTTCTACTCGTAAATTTCTTACCAGAGTTAGCCAGGTGTAAAATCTTACTGGTAAATTCAAAGTGCCTCCATTATTAACCTGCACAAACAAAGTTAACTTTAAAAAAAATGTGCAATGTGCCTTGACAAACTGAAAACAGTTGCTCGGGATTTTAAATTTTATTTTTGTTCATTTTTTATATTTGCATCTAATTAAAAAAAAACATATTTACATTTTTAAGTAATTGGAAAAGTAAAACGATATTTAGTTATCATAAACCAATAAAAACCAAATTTGTTTGGATTTAAATTCTAAATTTCTGTGTGTGTGTGTGTGTGTGTGTGTGTGTGTGTGTGTGTGTGTGGCTATACAACTAAGCACAGATGTGCGTTGTGGTGCAATAAATATAGGCTCGGAACGAGAAATCGGAGAGTCTAGTTCAAATTCTAATTGAATTCGATACATCGCCAACGCGTAAATATTCTCAGAAAAGGTATTAATCCGTCTTTTCCTCTTCAGCTATGGGTTATATAGCAGAACAGATCAGGTTCTACAGCCTTGGTTGGTAACCAGTCTATCGAAGAAATTAATGGCAAAATACTGCGGGAAAATTTTCTGCGTAGTCTCGAAAAATATATGGTCGCCCAAGCGTGCATCACGTATGGTAACTGACTGATCATTAAACTGTTAGGCTAACTCATAACGATACATATAGGGACATATTCATGCAATTTTACACAAGTTGTTATAATGCCATTCATCTAATATGTATTTAACGTGACCATCTTCAAGATAGATGTATCGATTCAGCTCACTCTCATAAATGAATTCAGAAAAGCAGAAATAACCCAAAATCTTTATGGCATTTTTTAGAAATTATTGTTTTAAATGTAACTGCCAACGATTGTTTGAAAGGTTTAGAAAATTTAAGAATACGTTGTTTTTACGATAACTTGCTTGTATATGAACTCGAGAGAAATATTTTTGTTATGGTGGATAATTAGTTTTAAAAGAAACCACAAGTCATTAAACGTCATCTATAAAAAATACATTGGAAAATGTGTTCGCCATGATTGAACAGAAACCAACGGAGTATTCATACATCTATACATATTTAGAATCTTCCCGACACATCTCACAGTTTGTTTTTCCTTTTTTAGCGGATGAGTAACTAGTGACATGAATAGTTATCAGCACCTAGTCAATAGCTTAGCGGAAACAAAGTCATTAAACAAGATCTAAAGTAGACCTTCATCTAAGATCTTTTTAAATTGTGTTTGTGGTATGGTCACAGTGTTTTTATTTACTTTTTTAATCATATAACCTTAAGTGACTGTATAAAAATGTGGCACTGGGGCTCCAAGGGAATTAATCAGAAAAAAGAAAAGGGAAGATGAAAAAAGCAATGAAAAAGAAAAGGAAAAACTGGAGCAGAAAGAAAAGACAAAGGCTGTAGAGAATATAAAAGGATTGCGTTTTATTCTTTTGAGGGGTCAGTGTACTAAAAATACAATTAAAATGAAACAAAAAAATAAGTGTTGGATAAATAAATAATGTTTGAGATTTCGGAAATTGGGTGGCAGAGACATCTGGATTTTCTTTCTGTCTGGTCTTGATGACAAAAAACATTCAGAGAAAGATAATTGTTTTATTGCTAAAGATATTGGAAATATTTTTCTTTCCTTTTTTCCTACCTATGACAACAAGTTTTGAGATTTGGCTGGCAGAGACCATCGGCATTGGCTTAGATTATTTTAGAAAATAGTCAAATCTGGTTGGTGATTTGGAAAATCACCTAAAATATACAGAATTAGACAAACTGATAAAGGAATGTTAATTACTGGAAATCCCCTTTCGCCTACGTATTCTTAAGTTTAGATTCCTCACAAAGACAATTATACCAATCTTTGGAAATGGGCTGAGGTTGGATGATAAGAAGGTTGGAAAAGGAGAGAGAAATTAGCACTGCCTATAGTGAGCAATGTTGCGAAATGAAAAGTGAAAGGAATTGAAGGAATTGGAGTTAAGGTGCAGCTTGATTCCTCTGATCACGTTCAAAAGGTGGTTGGCCAACCCCTAAATTTGGAATGTTTTGAAAATTACTAGACTAAACATATTTTAAAATAAGAGATTTTAGAAAAAGTTTCATGCTGAGGGTAGCACAGAACCAAACTTCAGACCCTGGTTAACCCAACACCTGCTAGACGCAGTACTCCATATAAGCTGGAGATTTAGACAACTTAGAGAGTCCACACGCTATTGCTACTGGAATACACATCGAGATCTCCGGACGAAGACTTGTCCCAGCCTTGAAAACTAAAATTTAAAAATGTAATTTACTACTAACACAGGTTGTCGACTTCAAAAGTGGTGTCATTGGATTATAACAATATTGGGAAGGGTTAAAACCGCTGTATACAACAAATTCATATTTAAACCATTACATTGTTACATTTTAAATTTTTGTATAGTTTCCGCCCGTCGACATGTTCTTCATTTCAGTTTATTTCATCAGTTTACTTCATCAGCGATCTCCTCACTTTCTGAGAGAAAAAACGCAGCGCGAGAGATGACTGAATGGTTGTAAAGGAGACCAACGCCAGCTACATTAAGTGGAATCATGCTCATCAACACGACGCCAGCAACAAATCAGCAACGACTCAACAAGTGAAGAGTCAACTAGATGGTAACCACGGTTGTTTGAAGAAACTTGAAAACCAACGTGGTAGTAAAAGGCTTACAAAGCCACTAAGATGCGAAGGGTTACTGAGAGTGAAAGAAACTTTATTATTGAGGCGAGAGGACAATTAAAGTACAGTATTCAAGGAGACATAAGTTAACGATTGAGGTTGCATTTATAATTGGCAGGAAAGCGATAATTTGGAACAGAAGAAACTATTAAAATAGAACTTACGGTTAAATCTATTAATTTCAATAATAAGATGACAAAACCTAAATCTTGTTCTACGCTTAAATTCATGATAACAAGGAAAGTAAAACACTGCGCCTCCTAGGCTTAGCTCTAACAACAGACCTCAAGTGAAATGTCTATATAGAATCCATAGCTAAATCCGCTGCTAAGAAAGTCGGTTCTCTGTGTAGGGCCAGGAAGATTTTTCTCCTTGAAACAACCCTGCACATATATAAATCTACCATCCGCCTGTGCATTGAATACTGCTGCTATATCTGGTTGGGTGCTCCTGCTATCCACCTAGGTGTCCTTGACAAAATCCAACGGAGAATCTATAATATGACAGATCCCGACTTGGCAGATCACTGGTACCCCCGATATATAAATTTACTCGATCCACAAGATTAGCAACTAGGTCCCACCCACTATGAAACCAAAGAATTGTAAACGCAAATTCGACTCCATCAGCTTCTTTTCTCACACTTTCCACCTGTGGAATTCCCTTCCATTTACTTGCTTCCCCGACAGCAACAATCTCCAAGAATTTAAATGTAAAGTCAATAGTCATCTCCTATCTCACTAACCTGCATCCTCTCTCTCAAGTTCCTTTCTCCGTCCACTCCACTCTCATCAGTATTCTTGTCCTTCTCTTACCCACTTCCTGACACCCACTATAACATGTCACTCTTTCTCATAACTTTCCTCCTATGTAACCCCCTGCAAAACAGTGGCAGTAAAATGCCTTGCTTGGGGTGATATGATTATAAAAAAATACCACCAGCGGATTGGGATATGTCAGTTGGTGCGGTATCATTCTTCTTTGGTTTTTAAAATAAATGTCTAATAACAATATAAGAATATTCAGCATTTAACTGCAGCATCTTTGCAGATACTTCTGCTACTTCGGAGTCGCTGTTTGTTGTTGAAGTGTGTTTTTTATAATTCAAAAAGTTATCCATAATGTAGTGTTTGTTTATAGTTGTAGTGTCGTGTATGAGTTGGCAAGATGTTTGGAAATATAACTGTGTTTAGCCGTAAGGAATCGAATATGAGAGAGACAAAAAGACATAAGGTTTGCTTGATTGTTTGTCTAAAAAAGTATCATTTCGGTATTTAGTGATGACCACTAAAAATAGGGCAGAAGAGGTCTAAATTGTTTTCTACCAAACCCTTTTATTTGATTCTTTTACCAAATGCCGGCATTGATAGCAAATATCAGTAGAGAGTATGAGTCTTAGTGATCTTGGTTGGAACTATTGATAAACAATTCAGGCAACTCGCTGTGTGAAGCTCTCTCTGTGTGGTGGTGGATGAGCCAGTCTTCATACTTTTAAGACATAGAAATTCTGCGTCTGGGAATTCGGTACCGATTGTCTTCAGCAGATTGGAGAAAATTACTGACCAATTCTTTCACTTGGTCATAAATCACTGACTGCCTATGTATCTAGATATCAAAATCGGTAGATTATTTCTAATTAACGTCTTCCTTCAGATATGAAAGTATGAATATTATGTCTCTTTTCCTCCCTTGTAACATCTCTGTTTCTATCTATCTGGTTGTTTTACTTTGTTTTTCTTTCAAACTGGTCTCTGTATGTGTCCTTAAAAATCTAAATAAAACAAAAAAAACGCAGAGGAATAAGTGCTGAAGATCAAATCTTTTCAAAATCAGAGACTGATCAATTTCATAAATTTTTGAAGGTTATAAAAGTGGATTGGGGGGGGGGGCAACCCAGAGGCCAGCCAAAGTTCTGTGCATCCTTGGCCTTTTCTGCCTTCCACCCCGTAGAATCGCCACTATATATATGGCACATTACATTATATTTTAAATTTGTGCTACCGGCTAGGAAAAAATAAAAGCCTTACATCACGTCGAGGTGCCCCGTCTGTACAGTATAGTATCATCAATTAGGCACCGTCTATGAGAAAAAAAGATTAACATTCCGCCAGTAATTTGGACACAGCATGCTGTACTGGTGGACATTCGCACCGGAAGCTCCAATACGAACATTTCAGTGTGTTTAGGTGCCAATCTGAGAATAGTAAAGAGCATTTGGAAAGAGTTAAATGAGTCTAATGGTAATTACGAAGGCGTTCGAAATAATCACTAATGATCAACGTGATGCCAACATTCATCTTCCCACATGGATTCAGAATCAACAGTGATGCCTACATTAAGTCCCTTGAGGATTTACTGGGTCTAAAATGTGTATTGTGAAAGACTCTGTATTCTGGCATCAGGATTCTACAACATGCCACACAAGCAGAAGAACCCATTCATAACTGTCAGACAATTTCTGCGACTACATCATCCCTTACTTTTGACCATTTAACTCCCCAGATTGAAACCCCTTGATTATTGTGTGTGTTGCCGCAGTTGAACAAAAGAACAACAAAACTTCATGTAACACCAAAGATGAACTCTAGGCATGGATTATAGTAGTATTCACAAGCCTAAACAAGGAGACAATATAAATGAGTTACAGGAACTTCGGAAGTTGTCTGAAGGCCGTGGTTGAAGATAATGGCAGTTTTATTGAATAAAATTTAATCTTTTGTATATCAAGATATTTGTATGTAATTTTGCGAAATATATCTGTTAAAATGAATTGTCAGTGTTACTTTCATTTTAGACTTATTTAGACAACAGTTTTTGGGTCTCAGTTCGGGGTGGGAAGTCGGGTACAGATACTCCAGAAGAGTCCAGTGTCAAGTTGGTGGAGAATCTGCGAGCGAAGCACTCAGCCTTGTTTTTTTTAGAGGTAAGGACCTCAAATTCCAATTCAACCACGTTTACGAGAATATCCCAAGCACAGTGAAGAAAAAAGCCAAACGCGGTCATTTGTAATTGTTTGGTTTGACAAATACTAATAGCCGAATATTCACAACAACGTGATGCAATGTTCTGTTTTGCGTGTATGCAATTTGCAACACCAATATACGGTAATTCAGAAGAGGCATTACTAAAATTGGATTTCGACGATGGAAAAAAGCACAAGGAAAAAATGGGATAATTCAAAAGCATATGAATTCTCAATGCTAGAAATTCTCCTATGCTGCACAGAGTGACTACCAATGTAATGTGTCCGAAATGACATCTGTTGCACAAACTATTTATAGTTTGGCTTATCAAAAGAAAGTTTGGGAAATCGACATTACATAAAGACCATCGCAGAACTTACCTTGTTGATTGTAACTCAGGATATCTCTCAGAGAGAACACGGAAAAGAGGGCAATGAATTAAGCCCAGTAAATGCTGGTAAAATTTTCAAATTTGCCGCCAAACATGATGCAGTCATTGCTGATCGTATCAGAGACGACTTCAAGAATGAAAAATATACCAGTTCTGTGATACAGAACGAGTTAATTGCAATTTTTGCGTCTACGGTGAGGGAGAAAATATTTCAATACAGGCCGACGAAGATAATGATGTCAGACGAACCCTTTGATTTTGTTTTGAAATTAACCTCACTTTTCTTTCAACAGCTTGAGAGTGGAAAAGAGGGCAATAATAGATTAAAAATTCCACTACTATGAATAAAAAGTTATTCGTTTAATTTAGTGAAGTAACATATTTATACTCAAACTCATTCCTAAGTCGTGTGTATGATAGTAGTGTAGTATGTAAATGAAGCTGCGACTTGAGTTTGCCCCTCTCCTTCTCAGAAAAATCTTGGGCCCTAAGTACCTTCGCTTTCAGAATTCCACAATCGCTATCATATATATTGTGGAATATATATATATATATATATATATTGTTGAATATAACAGACAATGAATATCTATTATGTTTAATCATGAGCAGTTGTAAACATCGTATTTTGGCTTTAATTTCAATTGAAAATAAAGACAAAAAATTGTCCAACATTTGGATATTTTTATATTATGTTGGTTCTAATCTTTTGGCTCACATAAGACATCTTCACAGAAGTTGCAGGGACATTAACATAAAGACATCCACCATAAAATATATCAGTCCATTAAGTGCCATACGTGATACACGCTTGGGCGATCATGACTGACAGGGCAGAAGATTATCCCGCAGTAGGTCGCCATTGCTTTCTGCGGTAGACAGGTTGCCAACCAAGGCTATAGAACCCAATCTGTCCTGTTATTTAACTCATAAATGGAAGGAAGAGAGAGATTAATACCTTTTCCAAGGGTATTTGCACGTAAATGAATGCAAGGAATTCAACTGGAATTCGAAATCGGCTCCCCGACTTCTATTACCAAGCCGATATCCATTGCACCACAACAAAGATAATTCCATTTACTTGTTTTACGTGTTTTTTTATTTCCTTTATTAATTTTTTTTATGTGAGTCAATTCCTTTTTAAATTTGTTTTTCCCGTAGCATTCTTAGTTTGAAAACCGAACAGAAACACAACTAGGGATGAATTTTCAGTCAATTACTGTCTAAATCTTTTGAATTTTTAAGATGGCTCGAAATGAATAAATAAAAATTAATTATAGTTACGTTGTTCATTAAAAAAATAATATATGAAATTAATGATACTGTTACAAATAATTATAACAGTTTATACCACACGCAAACACGTAGCATCTTCATTATCGTGCAAGCAGTGAACAGAAATATTGAGGAGAAATTTTGCTCCTTTAATTTTTAGGCCATAGTAACACTCATAGCCAAAATTCAAAGTCAGCAAACTCCATCCACTTTTATTTTTCTCCAATGAAATTATCTGGACATTCACTGAACTCATTATATAAAAAAATATACAAGAAAACCATGTACCATTTCCTCACTATCACTGTTTACCGTTACGCTAAGATCACATAACAGCCACTGAAACTGATAAAAAATATTAGATATTTTATTGTTTCTACGTCTTGCTGTTTCTCGTTTACTACAAGTATCTTGAATGTATAAATATTAGGAGGAGTTTAGAATTAATTAACCTAGGTACCTCCACTCATTTTCAATAACTAACTTTTAAACTGAATTTTGAAAAATAAAAAGTTTTCTTGAAACTTTTATTTTAGTTTTAATTGAAAGTTAAATGATTAAATTTACTATTTTTAGTAAGGAAAATACACTGGTGTATTTCAAACAGAAATTTTATTGATTGGAATCTAAGATCTTTCAATTGTATTTTTTAATCTTTCAGTTTTTTATTTTTTAATCTTACAGTTTTTCAGCCATTTTTAAGCGATCGACACATTTGTAAACAAAAGTTAATTCTCGGTTTTAAAAATGTTCTAAAAACATCTGTACATCTGTAACACATTATTTTAGAAAAATTAGCAAATTTAGTGTTAACTTAATCTGATTTACACATAATTACTTATTTATAGCATGAAATTTAGAATTAAACTGTTTTTAATCATAGAGTTGAACTTTTTGATCTGTCCGCTGTATTTGAAACGTATTGACAGCTCTCAAATGCAAGATAAGATAAGTGTATGGCGATCACAATTGACATAATTGTACAATTTCTTTCTGGTAAGGAGAAGAAACCTTGAAATACATGACCTTTTAATGTATACATAGAAATTGCCATACAAAAAAACTCAAATACACAAAAAAATTACAAAAAAGGTTTTTTTTAGAAATATAAAGGCATTATTTTCGATTAATCAATGTAATATTCAGTGAATAAGTTTATAACCATTCCCTTTCAATTATTATGAAAATATTTCTGAAACTTTATGAACTATTATATTTTAAAAAAAACTGAAAATTCTTTTAAAATTTTCATTGTTAATAGAAAAAATTCTTCAGACTATAATGTCCTTAATTTATATTATTTATTAAAGGAATTAAAAGCTTATCAAATGAAATAACGTCATAGTTATATTGCATTTCTTTATTTTACTATGGGGAGCAGATTTTCGAAAATAAAGGCAAAATGTTGAAAAAAATAACAGATGATTTACATTCCCTAAAGAGTTTTGCGTTTAACTGATAAAACCAATTTTCGCAACAAAATGTAATTTCTTAAAATTTCAGGAATTAACAGACGTAAAAAGAAATATTTCTACCAATATTTTAAAAAAATAATAATTTCAAAAATAATTTAATTCATTTGTGAATAAGTCCTGAAAATTACATTAATATTCGACAATTATTTGATTTTTGCAAGAATGTCCGAATTAATACTGAGTTATATTAATATTACGTTTTCCATTGCAAACTCTCGTAACAATTTGCGGGTAAGCAAACGAAAAAAACATTTCGAACATGTTAGCAAGAATTAATAATTAAAAAAATTGTAATTAAAAAAATCTTTGATCTTTCCTCTTAAAAATAACATAAATATTCTGATGGAAAAAATTAATTTTATTGCGTTTTTATTCATACTATGCTGTTTTTTTTTTAGTGGAGGTACCTAGTACACAGAGTTATAACTTCCCCACCACACCGACAATTTTTTTATTGCTTTGCTTCAAAAACTGTTAATGTAGTAAAAAATTAAAATTGGTTGAATTCCCACTCCATAAGGCTTACGTTGTAGAGGCCTCAGGTATTTTTGTCAAATTGGCCTTGTGCCAAACACAACCGAAGTTCCCACAATATAAAACATCCGAAGGTTGAAAGATTTGTTGGAAAAATGAAAGTGTTTTGTTTGTAAATAACTGTAATTTTATTAATAGAACTGGATAACAAATTTGTAAGAAGAAAAATACTCAAATAGAAAATGCTTGTAGTCAATTGTTAAAAAAGAAATGTATTTAAATGTTCCACAGAAATTCAGAATTCAGAGTTGATAGTAGCAGAATGCGTGTATGTAAAAAGATTAAAACGGTTGCTAATAAAAGTCTGTTTTCTTTTCCTTTTTATAACTGAAGGAAGGTGAAGAGGAAAGTCAAGGTAATGAAGGAGATTGTACTTATCGACGTCAGTTGAAATATCTTGTTGGTGTTGTTGTTGTTTTCTTTGACAGTGTGTTGGTGAAGACGAAGAAAGGAAAATTAGAAGGATAGGTAGAACAAATCTGTGATGCGCCCTTAAGTTCGGGTCGGTTTCTTCCTTACATTGTGTGCGGTCCTTCAGGTTAACGCTTCCATCTCGAACTCTTTTGAATGATCAAGAGATGTGTTTTAAGTAGCGCATTTTAGTCATGTGACCAGCTCTAACAGCATACCCATTTTTTAGGTGTTAATAAAAATTAACTAGTATCATAATTCAATTTGCTATTTCCTTTCCAGTCAGCATCCAGAATCTTAGTTTTCACACTGATTTGTGAAATTTGCATTGGTCTGGGTTTTTCCAAAATGTTTTAAGTCGTTCTTATCCTTTTTTGCTGGTGTGCAATTTTACTTTTTTCGTTTGAGTTAATTGCTAGCCAACATTCACCGGACAATACCTCAACATCAACTCCTACCACCTATACAATGTAAAGAAAGGGGTCGTCCGCTGCCTTCAACATCAAGCAAAAGTCATTAGCGGCGATCCAGAGTCATACGAACAGGAAATGGTCAGTATAAGCAGTACCCTACAAAGAAACAATTATCTAGGGTACATGACAACAACTCCAACATACACGGAAGGGAGGGTGCATGAAGATAACAACACTCAGAAAACAGCCTCGGTCTGTCTACCCTATGTAGAGGGGTTATTGGAGAAAATACAAAGGATCTGTAGTCCATATAACATCAGGACGATCTTCAGAAGTGGTTCTACAGTTGGTAGGTACCTCTCTCAAGTAAGACCCCCTAACAGAGGAAGGCATGACTAAGGACTGTTTGTACGCCATTCTATGTAGCTGTGGAAAGAAATATTAAAGAGAAACAGGCCGACCCCTTAAGGTAAGGCTACAAGAACATCGCAAGGCCGTAACACGAGGGGAGATATGAAGGTGTAGCTGACCACATATGGAAGAAGAAAGGGGATCACTGCCCCTATGGGATGAAGTTGAAATAATAGATAGAGAACGCCACTGGAAACTACGTAAACTTAAGAAATCAGCACATATGCTAGGCTTAAAAAATCTCCTAAGCCGATTAAGCATAGAGATGTAGACAATATTGGAACCAGTAATACGAAATTCCAGAGAAAATCAGTATTGTCAAAAATTGCAATGTAAAAAATACTAGAGAAAACCATTAACATAAAAAAATGCTAGAGAAAACCATTAACATAAAATAATTGCAATATGAACTCTGGTAAAATAAGGGTTACTGAACATTAGGTTTATAAGTCCAAAAAATGCTGTTATTTTTTGTCCTTAAGGACACATGGCCCAGTGGATATAGACGTTGGTTAGTTCATATATCCCAGTGATTGTAAAAAATGGTTCGATTCAAAATTTCTAGCATACAACAGCCGAAACGTCGTACAAATGGCAACAAAGATGAGAAAAAATATTCCGAATTTTATATATATATATATATATATATATATATATATATATATATATCCCGGAAAAGGATATATATCAATACCAGGTAGTTAAGAGGTTAAGGCAAATATAACCGGATCGGTCAATCTAGTACGTAGACGCAATCGTCGTATGCAGAGTCTTGAGATGTAGGCGTAGTCAATGGTGGTAGAGCAATAGACCTCTGGTGGTAGATGTCTCAATCTCTCTCACTCACTCTGCACGTCCTTGCCTTCGTCTGTATTTATGGCTGACATTAGCCAATCACATTCCAGTGAGGGGGAACAAAGGTGTATACATATGCATCCCCTATTCATTACATCACCCCCGCCACGCCACCGACCTAAATTTTCCGGTGAAATTTAGCTTCAATATTTTCTCTTTTTAGTGCCTGAAGATAAACGATCGATTTTCTTCATCAGTCTTTTTCGCCTCAAACCTTCTTGCCGTGGTGGCGTTTTGACATACTGTTACCTCTGGCCTTGAGGTTGGGAATACATTCATAGGCGAATGTTGACTTTCGGGAACGAGAATTTCAAATGTGTCATTCTCAATTGATTCCAATGTCTTTTACACCGAAATGTTTTTTCTTTTATGTCATATATGACCTGTCCAATTATTTTGGTAATAATTACTTGTTCCCAAAACATTTTTCCAGCCCTAAAGTTCTTAAAAAACTTTTTCACCTGGCTTATATACTTTAGTCATCAGGTTTTCTTTTTTCGCAGTTTTTTTCGTCGGACTAGGCAACAGCATGTCGAATACAGAACGTATTTTTCTCGCAAACATTAACTCTGCTGGCGATAATCCTGACGTCGTATTCGGGTTTGGCGTGATCCTATATGCTGACAAAAATTTTTGAATATTCCTTTCATTCGTGTCCATCCCTTGATTTTTCCTTAACGCTCGTTTGAAGGTATCCACGAATTTTCCACCTGTCCATTCGATCAGGGGTGATGTACTGGCATTGTCACGTGATCAATGGACAATGATACACAGAATTCCTTAAATTCTCTTCCCGTAAACTGCGTTCCGTTGTCGCTGACTAAAATTTTTGGGATATCAAAGCGACTAAAAAATTCATTATGTGCATTTATTGTATTTGTTGCAGTCGGATGTCTGCACTTAACAATTTCTGGTCACTTAGTGAAGCTGTACAGAACAATTAGATAATACGATCCATTTATGAGCCCTGCATAGTCGATATGCAATCAAGTCCATGAGACATCTGTCTTTGGCCATGGTTGAATCTTTACAGGTGGATCCCTTGCTGTCAGTTGACATCCTCTGCCCTGTTTCACCAGGTTTTCTATGACTTGGTCCATCCTCAGTCAATAAGTATAGCTTCTCATTAAATATTTCATTTTCGAAATCCCTGGATGGCCAGTGTGAAATTCTTTAAGAATTTTCTTTTTCAAAGTAGCCGGCTTTACAACTCTATTTGCGTATAGTAATACCAGATCACAGACTGAAAACGGTGACACACTACTTTTGTTTAGAGTTCTCGATTAATCCAACTTTATTTTTCATTTTTTTTAATGAAATCATCGTTCTCCGCTGCTTTTTTTACATCTTCTAGAGTAACTGGTAGTTCTCTAATAGTGTTGCATACCAGACTCAACGATTCACTTTCGTCTCTTAGCGACGCTATTACTGTTTCTTCCAACGGTTCCGTGTATTCCGGTATCAATCTTGATAATCCATCCGCGTGACCTAGCTTCTTTGAAGGCACATATTTTATATTGAAATTGTAATTCAATAGAATGACACCCCAACGCTATAGTCGATTTGCCGTGTAAGTTGGTATATCTTTGTTTTTCCAGCGGTTTGTGATATGTTTGCAGAGTAAACTCTCTTCCATATAGAAACCTGTGAAATTTTTTCACTGCGTAAATTATTGCTAAAGTCTCTTTTTCTATTTGGCTGTAACTTCGTTCAGCAAACAGAAACGTTCTCAACAACTCATTTAAAGGAGCTCTCATATCATATACTTTCGGGATATAAATGTTATAGTTGCTTACTAATCCAAAAAATGCCTGGAGTTTGGCTACATTATCAGTTGCTGGCATATTTTTATAGCCTCAACCCTTTCCGGAATTGGTTTTCTTCCTTTACTGTCAATGATCTGACCCAAATATTTTATCTTAATAAAGAACTCACTTTTTCAGCACTCTGCTTGAACCCGTATTCCTCAATTCTCTGAAATACTGCTCTAATATGCGTTTTGTGTTGAGTCTCGTTTTCACTTTTAATCAAAATGTCTTCTAAATATGCGATTGCATACTCCATGCCAGCCAACATTGTATCCATTATTTGCTGGAATAGACTTGGCGCTACCTTCAATCCAAAGTCGATTTAGTTTAAACATTCCTTTATGTGTGTTTATTGTCAGGTACTTCGAACCTTCTGCATGGACTTTAAGTCCAACTTTAAAAACGCTCTACCTCCGTTCAATTGATTGAATATATCCTCAGGAGACGGTAGAGGGTACGCATGGTCTTTCAAACAGTCATTTAAGCCTGTCGAAAACTCAGCACACACTCTGATTTTTTTGGTTTTTCTTTTTTATATATACGGCTGGAGACGCCCAATCTGAGTAATTCACTTTCGAAATTACTCCTCTTTTCTCCAACCTTTCGAATTCCTCAATGGTACTTTTCTCTTCGGTCTAAAAATTGGTTTGACATTTTCTTTCATTTCGAAGTTGACTTCTGTTTTTATGCACAGACATAATCCTTCTGAAAAAACACATGGGAATTCTTTTTTCAAATCTGTGATAAATCTTTCTGTCTTTATAACGTTAATTTCGTTACAGAAAGAATTTACCGGTAATTCTCATAAGTTAAATAATACGATCCAGTTTAAATCAAAGAGGTTTTCTGAACCAGGGATACTTTCGATTTGTGAATTTTTCTCATGAACGAAATGTTACATTTTAATTCACCTTCAAAATTCAGTCTTTTTTCTGACACTCCTCTAGCAACTTTGTCTGTGTTAGTCAACCGTGGGTAACCAATTTTTTCTCCATGTTTTCTCGTTTATTACTGAGATGTCACTTCCAGAATCGAGTAATAATTTTACGGTCTAACGATTTATTTTTACATTGAGGTATTTTCTTCTTTTACCCTCCTCAATTTTGTTTTTCGAGCAAACTACATTAATATTTTTCACAACTTTTCTTTTCCTTTTCTCTGTTTTGCCCAACAAAGAGAACATCTATGGCCTACACGCCCACAATTAAAGCATTTTTATCCTTAAAGAAACAATCTTTCTTTATATGCTTTTTTTCCACACGAACTGCATATAATTTTCCTTTCTTTATTTTGTCTCCACTTCTGTCGTCTTACAGTTTTTACTCGCAAAATGCTCTTTTCCTCAATCCGAGTATTGTCTTTCTTTATATCAATAAGTCGCTAACATTCTTTCGTTACTTTTTGTAGCGTTATCTCCGGATCCTGTTCTATAATAGTGAGGATTCGCGACCTAATATCTTTGTCTTTCGGCGTCGTTAGCCCTTGAACAAATATTAGACACTTAAACATGTTGCTCGATAATTCATTTAATTTAAAAGCCTCACGCAGCGCATTAACTATACCTGCATACGTAACAAAATCATTATCCTTTTCTTTTACGATATTTAGACACTTATATTGCGTGTGGAATATACTGTCTCTTTTATCGAAAATTTTCGATAAAATTTCAACTGTTTCGCTGGATGTCATTTCTTCTGGTTTCTTTGGGATGATTAAATTCGTATATTTTGTATTTTCTTCCGTTCCCTACTTCTGCAACAATAGCGAGATTTTTTCCTCGTCCGACCATTGTTCGCATCGTTTCGTAAATATTGTTTCAAATCTACGAAAATAAACTGGAAACGTTGAACCACTGTTAGGGTCGTACTTAAATTCAGGTAATGAATTTGCAATACCTTCCGCGGAAAAAATGTAGCAACCGGTTCTTTTGTTCTCCTCGATATTATGTTTTCCAAATTGTTTCATTACCTTTTGCTTGAATAATTTTTCAAACATTTCCTGTCGTTGCATAAATTGTTGTTGGAATTGTAATTGTTGCTGAATAAGTTGCTGTTATTCTTGTTGTTGCAGTAAAGTGCCTTGTAGCACCTTAATTAATTCAACGATTTGTTTTATTTGCTAACGTATTCAATTTATGTACACAAAAAGAAGTCCAACAAGAAGAGGTGCACTTACTTCTGTAAGCGTTGCCAAATTCTTTCCGCTTTTAACGTTACTAGTTAGAATTGTTCAACCAAAAATGAGGAAAAACTTACTTTCTGTAAGTGTTAACGAGTATTTCTAACGTTCTTCGTTAGTAGTTTTTTCTTGTAAACTGGTTTCGAATTCTTCGTCGCCAACTGATATGTCTCGGAAAGGGATATATATCAATACGAGGTAGTTAAGTGGTTAAGGCAAATAAAACCAGGTCGGTCAGTCTAGAATGCAGAAGTAATCGTCGTATGCAGTGCTCTGAGACGTAGGCGTAGTCAATGGTGGTAGACCAATAAACCTCTGGTAGAAGATCTCTCGATCACTCTAATTCACTCTTGCCTTCGTCTGTATTTATGGCTGACACCAGTCAATCACATTCTAGTGATGGATAACCAAGGTGTATACATATTCATTACCTATTAATTACATCAATGCGCCTAAGATTCCAGACCAAAAAGGGTCCTATTGATCTGGAATCTTAGGCACATCTTTGATTGATGTAACACTGGACTTTATCGATACGGCGGATTGATAATCCTCCGCAAAACTAATCCACAAAAAACGGATGAACTCAGAAAGGATCTGATAATTGATTTCAAAAAACACTATCTAAATATTACTACCATACCTAACACTAATGTCGTATATTCCTTGAATGTTACTTTCGACCTTGGCAATCGTCTGTACAAACTCTACGCTAGCGACGCAAATAACCATAATTCAACAAAAAAATCAAATAACCACCCCCCCAAAAATTACATACAGCCTACACAAATCTATCTAATTTTGTCTAAGCAGCAACTCTAGCAATAAGGAAATTTTTGACAATTCTGAAATTTTTGACAATTCTAAAATTAAACTCAGCAGTAGTTTAGAATACTCCGTTAAAATCAAGGTAGGCAGAAATAAACAGAAATCACGTAAACGTAACATTATTTGATTTAACCCACCCTTTAGCCGTAACGTCTAAACTAACATTGATAAACTCCTCCTTAACTTAATTCACAAACATTTCACCCACACTAAAAAAAATCTACAACAAAAACAATGTTAAAATCAGTTATAGCTGCATTAAAAACATAGATGTTTTTTTTCACAAAATAATACTATGATATCAAATAAATATTTGACCCACATAAACAATATCCAACTAATAGCAAAAGTAACCCTTCTAAAAATAATTGCAATGGACAAAAAAATGAAACCTGCCCATTCAATGGCCAATGTATTTCCGAAAATATTGTTTATAGAGATCGAATTCATTCGGATGATAATGATGTTAAATTTTACATTGAAAGCACTTCCAACAGGTGGAAGATAAGTTTTAACAACCACATGTTGTCTTTAAACAACAGTAAATACAGCAAAAGTACTACTTTATCCATACATTATTGGAAATTAAAAACCTCCAACAAGAACCAAATAATTACCTGGAATATCGTAACTAAATTCAAACATTACAATGGAAAAGAACAGAAATGTAATCTATGACTTTTAGAAAAACTTGTCATCTTACATCATATCAATAATCCTAATTTGCTTAATAAAAAGTGATTTAATGACCACATGTTGTCATAGAAAAATACTTACTTAAATTCTTAGACCCAGATTGATATGGATTCCACTTTACGTTTCTTTCTTTCTTTCTTTCTTTCTTTCATTCTTTCTTTCGCAATAAATATTACTTTTAAGTGTTATGAACTAAACACTTTTTTGTATTTGTTCCTGACATTTTTAATTTTTTAAATTTTAATTCTAAATTTTACTTTTACTTTTAATTTTAATTTTCATTTCATTTTAGTTTATTTTATTATATTTAAAATTTTAAAATTTTAATTTTTTTTATCTACATGGAATATTTTAAGATTTAAATTTTTATGTTTCATTTACTTACGCCCCTTTGATTTCGTTTCTCTGCATTTTTTATTTTTAATATTTTGTATTTTTTATTTTAATTTTAAGTTTTAAATTTAAATTTAAATTTTTATCTACATGTAACCTTGGAGTATTTAAATTGTTAATCTTGTTATTAAAAAAAGCAGAAAATTAACTTTATAAGATCTAATTCCCATGAACATCAAGTGAATTAAATTCAAATCTAATGAACTATCAGATATGCACTTGATGATTGCATAACGCCGTTCCATATATGTCGTATAATATGTATAATATGTGCGTATATATACAGGAATATATACATATATATGTCGTGAGAATTTACTGAATTTGATCCATTCCAAAATATACAATATATAACCTAAACGATGAATACATTGATGATTCACTATTAATATATCCCCGTAAAAAAGTCATCCACAGTAAATGTGAACTTAGGTTCTTACAACATTTTGCCATTCATGGGATATTATCAAAATATAGGATATTTAATAACAAAAGTGATAAAAATCTAAAGAAAAAGAAACTAAATGAAATTGGTTCGACTGTATAACCAAAATAAAAAAAAATTAAATTACAAATTAAAAAAGTTTAAAATTTCATGGTCCTACCCTTTCAAGCACATATGTATTTACCTGGCCGTAAATATCAGTTTAGCCTGATGAAATTTTAAAGGCCAAAACAAACTAGCAGTATAGCCCGGCGTTGCTCGGGTGTAATGAAAGCTTTAAAACTAATCCCTAGTCCTGGAGCTCAGACTCTTTGGACGTCAGCACGAAAGACTAAAACTCAATAGTTGTTTCCAGTTAAAGCGAAACCGTAGACTGAAAGAAAAATGAATGGATGTAAGTCAAATTTTGATTTCCTGGTATCGATATAAAATTTTCTGCACTATTGTAATAACTGCAACCTTGAAGCTTCTGAATATTGTTTCTTATGTCTTTGTCTATGAGTGTATTAAATTTGATTAAAATCAAACCACTCCTTCTATAACCCGATTTTTTCGATTATCGATTTTCGATATTTATAGGGGGTACCTCAACACAAAACCTAGCTAAGAACACTCGCAGACGCTTATAGTACAACTGTGTAAATTTTCAAGAAAATCGGTTCAGCCGTTTCATAGTCTATAGGTAACGGACACACACACACACACATACACACACAGAGACACAGTTCCATTTATAAATAACTTTAAATACTTTGATGCCAACACTAGCGACAGTTTGTTTGTTTCAGAATTAAGCACAATTGTCAGGCCTGATGATTATTCTGAAGTAGTTGCTTTCCAATGGAATGGTCAACAGGCTCTGAGTTGAAGACTGAACATTCAGTCTTACGTGTGAACTCCTTTGTGCCAAAAAATGCCTTATAATATGGTACAAGCAGGCATGTCATATTTTCAAATATTTCTGATGTTATTGGCACACATTTACGCACAAATATTTGCTTATTTCTTTTCTTTCTTCTTTTACAAGTTTCTTAGTTGAATAAGGGCGTAGCAGTTGAAAAAAAGAGCCCTTTCTTTTTTGTCATTCAAATTTGATACCTGACTTACTGACTGTTACAATTGAAAAAGATCTACTCCCCCACCCGACTCTCTCTCTCTCTCTCTCTCTCTCTCTCTCTCTCTCTCCCCTGAAAAAGACTGCACGTTGTGGTGCAGTGGATATCGGCTCTGAATTCGAATTTCAGTTGAATTCATTGCATTGACCTTTGGAAAAAGTAGTAATTAATCTTTTTTTCTCTCTATGGGTTAAGTAGCAGGACAAATTTGGTTCTATAGAGGATAAAGACTCTGCGTAGGGTCAACACTCCTACTTGTAAAAAAGACAAGTTACAGAAGCACTAACAAACTCCTTGTCAATAACAATGGGTCGTTGATAGTCTATGCTCCACTGAGACAAATAGGTTCGTTTCTCCTAAAAAAAACTAAAATAAAAATAAAAAAATAAACAGATTATGTATTCTACTTAGGATCAGTGTAGTACTTGTGGATCTATGAAAGCATTATAATTAAATTTATTGTGCGTGTGTGCGCATATATGTGCCTCCAGAAAAACGTGATACATAAGATTGAAAATTAATTTTTTGAAGCTTTTATTTCAGTAATTTCAAGCTAATAGATTAAATTTAAAAATTTTAAATTTAATAATTTGGTATGTTTCAAAAAGAATCTAAATTGATTGAATAAGTTTTTATGTTTTATTTTTTCTAAAAATGACTGATTTTAACCATATTTACAATTCTCTCAGCACAATGAAATTCTCTATTAATTTTTAGAAAAATGTTTGCTGAAATTTTATTTAAGAAAAATTAGCTGATTTAAAGTTTAATTAATTTGATTTAAAACAAATATTACTTGTAGTTATCTCAAAAATGACTTTTAACACAGATGTAGGAGTTTCTTGAAGCGTTGATAGACATCACTTCTGACAGTTGGAAATTAAGCAATTTTTTCTGCAGTGAGATATACCTGTAAAAAGTTACTTGAATATAACATTAACAACTTCTTTATATAATTTTTTTAAATAATCGGCAATCTTTAAAATTTAAGAATTCTAAGTAATCTGATGTTTTATTAAATTTTAGGTACTTTGACATCAAATTTACTTTAGTTACCACCATTATTTTCTCATAATATCACGTATGTACATCCGTATTTACAAAAATCAACACGTTTATACACCGATGACAAAAATTCAATTTTAAAAAAAAAGTAATTGGTGGTCATGAATTGTAGCAAACTTTTCAATTTATGATTAGCAAATATAGCTTTTACTTAACAATATGACCTAACCGGCATAAATTAATACAGAATTTTAAAAGATTCAAAATTTATAAATTAATGTAATTATTTTTTTCTTTTAATTGAAAAGAATTATTGTTGTTCATGAAAACTTTTTCTTAAGACAAAGTCTTTCTGATTAAATAATCTATTAATTTTATTGCATTTTGTATTTTACGATTCAGAGTAGATTTTCAGTAACCCGGGTCCTGTTTTACGAGAAGAAACTGATGATTTATATTCTCCAAGGATTTCATTAAAGAGCAAAAAGAATTTCTTAAAGTTTCATATAATTAATAAGTGAGAGGGAATAACAGACGTTAAAAAAGATTGCCCTCAACTTTACCTGTGAACTTATTCTAAAAAGTAAACTCTCATTTTTGGATGTTTTTGCAGAGTCTAGTAACAATAAATTCCTTCTTTCGTAATATAAAAACCCAGAAGCAAAACTTCCGGCTAGAGTCCGGTTAGATGGAGATAACTCATGACTAGCAAAAGGGGCTTCGCACAAAGAATGAGAATGATATACCTCAGTGATCGTAATAAAGGGTTCTGTTCCAAATTCTTAGTACCTGAAGAAGGTCAAAGCGCACAATGAGGACAAAAGTCCGAATAATGTGAAAAAAAAAGAAAAGAAAAAAAAAACGGAAAAATCAGTTATAAATTGCCTGAAGATACCGAAAGGTTGAAAGCTAAACCGTGGAAATAACTCGTTTCCAAATGAAAAATATTCTAAAGTTATACAATCTAAATACATTGAACACTTATTAATACTTTTTAATATAATTATGACCAAAAACTAACTAATATATATATTGATTGATTGTTTAATTACTTAGTTTCTGGTCATAATAAGATTAGACCAGTGCACATTTGTATTAAAAAATGCTCAATACAATTATATCGAAGAACTTTTGAGTATTTTCCATTTGTAAACGAGTTATTACGCGACCTAGGTTTCTACCATGAGCGGTGTCATCAGGCGATTTTCAATAACTGTTCTTGTAAATCGCCTGAAGACACCACTCATGCAAGAAACCTAGGTTGCGTAATAACTCGTTTACAAAAGGAATATATATATATATATATATATATATATATATATATATATATATATATATATATATAATATGCTAGCACAATATATATTAAAATGACTTTATCTAATCCCAGGATTTTTATCAGTTTTTGTCCCCACGGGTTTTGTTAACTGAAATCTTACTGCTTCATGAAATGTTCCTATGACAGAACAGGGTATACAAACTCTATATATCAAACTAATGATGAGTCATGGGCAAGAGGACTCATTTTATTCTTCAAAAGGGCTTCTTTACACTAAACAATGTTATGTTGTTTCCTCCTAATACGTATGATTTCATTTAAAGCCACGAAACGTATGATTTCTTTTACTATCTTGTCATACAAACATACATATGTAAATAGTCTTGTAAAACAGAAATCCAGTTGTCTTCCTTTTCAACGAAAACTGGCTGAAAAATACAGAATAACTTGAGGCTTCATATTTTTTTTTTTTACATGTAGTTATGTCCTAAGTATGATGTTAAACTGCTTAGGCCGAATAAGGGTCTTTAGCTTTGGATAGTAATTTGTCTAAGAGAAGGGAATCTCTGAAACCAAAGCCCCTACACCTACGCTGAACTCTCTAACCTTGTTAAGTAATCTTCCTAGAGATGGTGTCTCAATAAAACACTGAGTTTTCAGTTTCTTAATCTGGTTGGTGTTAATAAAGGAAAACAGGTTAAAACTTGCTCCATCAAGAAAACCCCGTCCATCACATGGAAATGGACGTTAAACGATAATGATAAGTTACAGTAATAAAAACAACTTTCGAGACACATCACTGGTATTAGTTAAAATTAATCAAATGATGTTGGTTCACTGTGTTGCATTTAAAAAAAATAAATTTGAAGATCCAAACCTTGCACATCTATCTTTTAATTGCTATTCAACTTTAGTAAGAATCGTTTTAGAAACAAACGAAGGATCAATTTGGTAGCAATGTTTGATCTTCTCATGAAAGAACGAAAGAATGAAAATGCCAAATCAATGTTACATTATTTATTCAAGCAATAACTCTACAAGGAGAAAAAGTTCATGTTGTAATTCAGTATAGTTAAATAGAATAAAATAGTACATGGTCAATAAAAATAAAAAAAAATTCATGGCGCAATTAAGTATGGTTTATTTAAATAATAAAATACATGTTGTAAATAAGCATGGTTAAATAAAATGAAAAAGTTCATGTTGTAATTAAGCATACTTAGTTGGAATAAAATAGTGTATTATATAATAACGTATGGTTGATCAAGACAAAAAGTTCATGGTGTAATTAAGTATGCTTAATTAAAATAATAATATACATGGTGTAATTAAGTATGCTTAATTAAAATACAAGTGTATATGGTGTAATTAAGTATAGTTAAATAAAATAAAAATGCATAGTGTAATTAAGTATGGTTAAAAAATTTTAATGTACACGGTGTAATTAAGTATATTTAATTCAAATAAAAATGTACATATTTTAATTAAGTATGATTAATTGAACTAAAAACGTACATGGTGTAATTAAGCATGGCTAATTAAAATAAAAATGTACATATTTATGGTTAATTAAACTAAAAAGTAAATGGTGTAATTAAATATGAATAACTAAATTAAAAATGTACATGGTGTAATTAATAATGGTTAATTAAAATAAAAAAGTACAAAGTAATTTAATATAGCTAAACAAATGTAAAACGTACATGGTGTAATTTAATATGGTTAATTAAGATAAAAAGTATATGGTATAATTATGTATGGTTAATTAAAAATGTACATAGTGTAATTAAGTATGGTTAATCAAAACAAAATGCACACGGTGTAATTAAGTATGGTTAATTAAGATAAAAAAGTATATGGTATAATTATGTATGGTTAATTAAAAATGTACATAGTGTAATTAAGTATGGTTAATCAAAACAAAATGCACACGGTGTAATTAAGTATGGTTAATTAAGATAAAAAGTATATGGTATAATTATGTATGGTTAATTAAAAATGTACATAGTGTAATTAAGTATGGTTAATCAAAACAAAATGCACACGGTGTAATTAAGTATGGTTAATTAAGATAAAAAGTATATGGTATAATTATGTATGGTTAATTAAAAATGTACATAGTGTAATTAAGTATGGTTAATCAAAACAAAATGCACACGGTGTAATTAAGTATGGTTAATTAAGATAAAAAGTATATGGTATAATTATGTATGGTTAATTAAAAATGTACATAGTGTAATTAAGTATGGTTAATCAAAACAAAATGCACACGGTGTAATTAAGTATGGTTAATTAAGATAAAAAGTATATGGTATAATTATGTATGGTTAATTAAAAATGTACATAGTGTAATTAAGTATGGTTAATCAAAACAAAATGCACACGGTGTAATTAAGTATGGTTAATTAAGATAAAAAGTATATGGTATAATTATGTATGGTTAATTAAAAATGTACATAGTGTAATTAAGTATGGTTAATCAAAACAAAATGCACACGGTGTAATTAAGTATGGTTAATTAAGATAAAAAGTATATGGTATAATTATGTATGGTTAATTAAAAATGTACATAGTGTAATTAAGTATGGTTAATCAAAACAAAATGCACACGGTGTAATTAAGTATGGTTAATTAAGATAAAAAATACATGGTGTAATTCAATATGATAAATTAAAATAAAAAGTACATAGTGTAATTAAGTATGGTTAATCAAAACAAAATGCACACGGTGTAATTAAGTATGGTTAATTAAGATAAAAAATACATGGTGTAATTCAATATGATAAATTAAAATAAAAAGTACATAGTGTAATTAAGAATGGTTTATCAAAATAAAAATGGTGTGGGAGAGTATGGTTAACAAAAAGTACATCATGCAATAAATTATGAATAATTGAAAAAATAAGTACAAGGTGTAATTAAATATGGCTAATTAAAATATAAAAATATATATGGTGTTATTAAGTATGGTTATTTAAAATGAAAAAGTACATGTTGTAATTACGTATGGTTAATTAAAATAAAACAGTTCAAGTTGTTAATTCAGTATGTTTAATTAAAATACAAAGTACATGGTGTAATTAGAAATGGTTAATTAAAATAATAAGTACAAAGAAGTATGGTTAATGAAAATAAGTTCGTACATAGGGTAATTAAGAATGATTAATTAAAAGAAAAATGTACCTGGTGTAATTGTGTATGATCAATTGAAATAAAAAATTATATGGTGTAATTAAATATGGTTAATCAAAAGTTCATAATGTAATTAAGTGTGTTTTATTAAAACAAAAACTGTACTAAGTGTAATTAATTAAAATAAGATAAGTATATGGTATAATTTAGTATGGTTAATTAAAATAAAAATGTACATGGTATAATTAAGTATGGTAACTGAATGATAACTGAATCACATTTCACTGTCTAACGATGTATTGAACACCGAAACTTGATAGCTTTTAAGTTGCCGTATGCTATATAATGATAACTATATACCTATAAATGCTTTACTTTTGTATTGAGTATTTTTTATAAAAAATGAATATTAAACTGTGGAATATATATCCATTAGTTATATATATATATATTGAGTATTTAATTACTTAGTTTCTGATCATTAGAAAATTAGACCAGTACACAGTTGTATTAAAAAAGTGTTCAAGGCAATTATATTGTAGAACTTTTGAATAATCTTCACTTGTAAATGAGTTATTACGCAACCTAGGTTTCTGCCATGTGGTGAATCACAAGCTCACCTCAAGGCTGGCCTTCCTACGCCGCGTATTGACAGGAGATTAGCGGGGATTGTGAGGGACGCGTTCCCTAGTCTTACTATCTCACCACCACCATCTCGAGGATTAAGCGCCGTCGTGAGTCTCGGAATCAACCGAGTTTCCTCCTTGAGTGTCGGTTGACCTTGAGGGTCATTCCTCGGTTCAGTGACCTTTCTCGGACTAGGAGAGTCTTCTATCGTGGACTAGTAGAGAGGGTTGTAAAGGATCCACAACATAATATCTTTTTGGTTTTCGGCGCCAGCGGAGAATTACCTTGGCAACCATGGGTTTTCACTTACTTGGCTACTGGTTGAGAAAGGGTTGCCTCTCAATAACAAGGCCTTCATATGGGGCTTGGCGTAATTTTTCAGACTGAGAGCGGTGTGACGCTGGTTTAAAAGAAACTACTTCGCACGCCTTCTTTCATTTTTTTTTAATCATATCACCCCAAGCAAGGCGGTGACGCCACTGATGTGCATGGGGCTACTTAAGAGTAGAATGATTGGAAAGGAGAAAGCCGGGAACTACATCCTAAACAGGAAACAAGGGATGAGCCTCTTCACCTGTTCAAAAGACATGGGTGGAGTGTGAACCGGGCGATAGTTAAGTCTATCTACTCCAATAAATTATTATAATAAATAATTATCCCTTGGTTCGCCTCCTATGGGACCATGTCGGCGAATTGACGGCTCGTATCGTTCCAGAAAAACTCGTACTCATTGATCGTGCATGTAAACGTAGAATATTTAAATTTTTAATCTTGTTATTAAAAAAGGAGTAACTTAACTTTATAAGATTTGTTTCTATCGAACATCATGTGAATTTAAATTCGAATATATATATATATATATATATATATATATATAGGTATGTATCAATTTTACATTGCGACATGGAAATTTCTATGTTTCGAGATAGGTTCTCATCATCAGGCAATGTTGATGTAGTTGTGCAGATGATTTACATTTAAAACCTTAAATGTTTTAAATGTTTTAAATCTCGAAACATAGAAATTTCCATGTCGCAATGTAAAATTGATACATAACTATATAATTATATTAAGCTCTATAATACTCATTATACTGAGCACTGTTTATAATAAAATAAATGAGACAGAGTACTCAAAATAAAAAATAAACCTTGAGTCCTTTTCACTTGGAAATATATATATATATATAATTGTAAATAAATTTTAAAATCATGAAATAATTCTTCATTAGCTAGGTATAAAATAGTTAGTGATGACTAGCCTCAGTTGTCTCTCCTCCTCCTTTCAACCATGTGCCAATGTTGGATATTTTGCAATAAATCAACGTCTTTTTGCTTCCATAAAGTGTATCACATGACGAAACACGTAGGTGAGAAAAACTATAGATTTCCTCTTTTCTTCTTTATTTAACCATATATATATAAAATTGAAATAGAAACGCTCTATCAAAGCATCACTAAACTACAAGATGAAAAACTTATAACCGTTAAACCCGAACTGAAAGACCTACTTAAGGCTGAGGCAATCAAAGATCGCCATGATAAAAGAAGAAGCTTCTCAAAAATTCTATCGAAAGAACTAAAAAGTGCCGCGTACGAACTACGCAACCACCCTCACATAATTGTAAAAAAAAGCTGACAAGGCTAACATCTTTGTTGTACTTAACAAATCAGATTACAACACAAAACTCAACCACATACTTCATGACCACACAAAATTTAAAAAATTAACAAAAACCCGACACACCAACTAAAATCTAAACTTAATAAACTCATTAGTGCCAACAACGCTGATCAGAATTCCTTAAAACTCCCTAAAATTATTGGTGACTATAAACCTGGTTACATATACGGAACCATAAAAACTCATAAACCTAACTATCCTCTCCGCCCTATCATATCCCAAATTCCTACTCCTGTATACCAGTTAACTAAACATATTAACCAGCTTATCACACCCTATCTTCCGAGTAAATACAGCATTAAGTCAACCCTAGAGGCAATCCAAATCCTCAAGAGTGAAAAACCTAACAATGAAATCATAGCTTCACTTGATGTGGAAAACCTTTTTACTAATGTACCCGTCAGTGAAACTATTGATATAATTTTAAGAAATGTTTACAGTAATCCTTCATTACCCCCACTCAAAATTAATCCCAACATCCTAAGAAAAATTCTACTAGCTTGTACTACTGAAGTGCCTTTTGTTGATCCAAACAACACTATATATATACAACGTGACGGAGTCTCCATGGGTTCAGTGCTTGGTCCGACTTTTAGTAATTTCTACATGTCTAACCTTGAAAATACTACCTTTGCAAAATTTACAAAACCATCAATATATCTACGATATGTTGATGATATCCTATTATTAATTAAAAATACTGATGAAATCTTACAACTTCAAAAACAGTTTCAAAATAACTCAGTTTTAAAATTCACTTATGAACTTAGCAATGATAACAAAATTCCTTTTCTTGATATATTAATTAACACTGACAACAATAAATTTACTATCTCACCGTATCAAAAACCCACTAATAAAAATCCCTCCACACTCAATTATATTAGTGAATGCCCCGACTATTACAAAATAGCCATCATAAAAAATCTATTATATCGTGCAAAAGTCAATTCATCTACAAATCAGATCTTCTACAGTGAACTAAAAAACATAAAACAGACACTCATCAATAATAATTTTCCCAACTACATAGTTGATGAACAAATACGTAATCTTCTTAAAAAGCTTAACATGGAAAAAACAACACATGATACTAACCCAACCAATCCTAAACATATCACTCTCTCATACCGTAGCCAGATGCACTCCAACTACCAACTAGATGAAAACGTCCTAAAAAAACTCATAAATACTAATATTTCTCCGACAGACTCTAACAAAAGAATTAAGTTTATTATATATTACACTAAATCCACTACATCTAATTCATTCGTCCGCAACGACTCTTCCCCCACCGTTAGTGATTTGCAAAAACCAATGTAGTATATAAATTCATATGTCCATTTAGAGAATGTATCTCTAACAACCTCAACAATATCTACATTGGCCACACCATAAATTCGCTCTCACGGCGTCTGACGTTGCACTTAAATGAAAATTCAAATATATTCCGTCATTTAGAACAACACGGTTATCAACGCACACTTCTGAGAAAAACGCTTGTTGATAACACGTACATACTTAAACAAGAAAATAACAAACAGAAACTAAAAATCCTCGAAGCAATCTACATTAAACAATTTAAACCTGGTTTGAATACAATCAATTTTGATATTTCCAACAACGTACTCAAATGTCTGTAATCAGACCAGGGACCACAACGCCACAATGCCACTATTTTGTCACTGTCTTCGGCCATCCGCCACGGTAGGGATGGACTTATATTTTCAATTCAATTCTCTTCATTGTTAATAACTTAAATGTTCTATGTTTACTGTGTGTTAATATTTACTCTTTGATAATGGCTTATGTGAGCCGAAAGCTTAGACCCGATAAAAAAATCAACAATTACTGTGATTTTTTGTTGTCTTTCAACGACATCACCATCAAGTATATCAGACGGTATGAACGGATCCTACACAAAATTAATAGACAAAACTTGTCTATATTATTCAATGAAACCTGCATGAATATATATATATATATATATATATATATATATATACTCGTACATAAACTTACATGCACACCTACATACATGCGCTTATACATAGACAAACTCATATACCCAGGTATATATATTTATATGTATATAAATGGATATTGTGTATATGTATGCGTGTCTTCATTATAACGAACCGTACTCTTCCACAACCTTGGTCCGATTTCAACCAAAATCGTTCACTTGTCGATCATGATATGAACCTTTAATCCACGCAAAAACTTTTCGAATCAATTTACAGGGTACGGCAGAAATCACCAAAACGCTTAGAATTTACGAACTCTTCTCATCTGAGACGCCTTATACGAATTCAACCAAAATTGGGTAAATCATAAATCAAGGTCCGAAACTTTGATGTACAAAAAAACTTTTTTTGAATCACTGTACAAGATTCGTCATGAATCAACGACAAACATAATTTCGGGTGGTCTTTGTGCACATTTATGCATTTCTGTAAAACGTTTTACTAAAACACAACCAAAATCGAATCACTGGTAGATCGTGGTGTGATGCCTTGATTTGAAAACAAAAGTTTCAATTGACACATAGAGTGCGGAAAAAAGTAATGGAAAATGTTACTTTTTGCGATCGTTTATTTCTCCGAAACGCTTAGTTGTATTCCAACAAAAATCGGGTCTTTCATATAACTTCTACCTTATCATATACCATAACAGTTTCACGTTTTCTACAAGGTGCCTCCGACGATGTAGGGAAAACGCATCTACTCATTCTGCATCATCTCATCACATTGCAGGCTCTCGTAACGCCTGCCCCCTTCTTCCAAATGTACTTACATCATTACCGTTTATTGGCAAAGTTGACCAAGCATGAATTCTTTGTTGAGAGAGATGTGACAAAATTTAGCATGGCATACGGACGAGAAAGTTTAAAGGAAAGGATTTTTTTTGTCGGAAAAGAATTCATTTTCCCTGGGATTGAGAACAGGTGGAATTCAGTGAGACACAGCTGGCAGATTAGGGGCCAGAGGTTAAAGTCGTCTTGTTGAGAGAGATGTAGCAATATTTAACATTGCATACGGATGAAAAGGGTTAAAGTAAACGATTTTATTTTATTTTTAAAAGAATTCATTTTTCTCAGGATTCAGAACAAGGGAAATTCAGCGTGACACAGCTGGCAGGTTAGGGACCGGAGGTTAAAGTCGTCTTGTTGAGATAGATGTCAATAGCCACTTGCTGGGAAAATTATCATTCTAAGTTTCCCTGAGGGGAGAGAAAATGAGAGAAGTAGTCAGGGAGATTGACATCATATAATAGCTCCTTCCAGAGGAGTGGGAATCTTACAGAATTGCAAGTGTGAAGCAGTGAAGCAGAGGACTGGTTAAGTGTTAGGATATTTGCATAAAACCCTCTTATGCGCTCTCACCATACCAGTAGAAATGGGCACCCATAAATACAAGTGCCCACGGGGACTAAAGTCAGTTGGAGTTGCAGAAGCCGCTGTCGGGGAGTTAAGAGATTTTTTCTTTCATAACGCTGTTGTGCCAACCTGATGATAATAATAACAACAACAGTTGTCGCTGAAGAAAAAATCTGACGATATCCTTGTGCCAATTTCGAAAGTACAAACAACAGTACTTGAAGTTCAATCCAGTTGTCGCTGAAGAAAATCTCCAACGATTATTTTCGAGTACACACAACGGTACTTAAAGTTAAATCAAGTTACCAAGACTGGCTAATTTTAGAGAAATTAGCCGAAATTTTCGTTCCGTCGCCAAATATTAGAAATGGGTTTGGAAAAGAAAAGAAAAAAAAAGAACTGTAAATTTTATTTTTATTTTGAGATAAATATCATCTAGTGACTTATTCAGGTGCCGTCTACATAATTGTGTGCGCGTATTCAACACCTTGGCTTAGCTTGGTTGAGATACCTCAGTGATAATTCAGCTTAACTCTCTTAAGATCAAAAATCGCAACGTGGGTAAGAGAGTTACTGTTGAAGAGGTCAACTTAAGGACCAGCTGCTGTGTTAACGCCATCAACGACCGACGGGTGTTAGATTTAATAAATTTAATTTATTTAACTTAAAATGTGCTAATTGTCCAAAAATAATGTGTCACGGATGTATATTTTATTTTTGCAATATTTTGAAAACCGAAAAGTAGCTTTTGTAAACAAAACTTTTCTCAAACCGTTAAAATGAACGATAAATGATGAAGTTTTGAAAACTCTAAAAACGTTGAAATCCCATTCAATATAATTTCTATTTGTAATACGCCAGAGTATTTTCCTTACTGGGAATAGTAAATTTAATCACTTAGCTTTCAATTAAAGTTAAAAGTAAAGCTTCAAGGATACTGCTTTATTTTGAAAAATTCAATTTAAAACTTAGGTATCTAAAATGAGTGGAGGTACCTTCACTAAATTGCTAAGCAAACAACATAGTATGATAAAAAAAAAGTCCCAAACATTAAAAAAATGAATTTATTTTTTATCAAAATGTTTATGTTATTACCAAGAGGAAAGGTCGAAGTATTTTAAAATTATTTTATAAAAATTTTCAATCCTTTCTAACACGTTCGAAATTTTGGTAAAATCTTTTTTTTATTTTCGTTAGCTGGGGAGGCAAATCGTTACGAGAGTTTTTTTTCCAGTAACAAACACATTAATTTTGAAATTCTTACAAAAATCAAATAATTGTCGGATTTTAATGAAACTTGCAGGACTTATTCCCAAGCAAATGAAATTATTTTCGAAAGCATTATTTTAAAGAAATCTTTGTACATATATATATATATATATATATATATATAAAGACAAAGTTTAGGCAGACACGTTAATAAGTAGTTAGGCTTACTTTTAAATTAATTTTTTTTAGCTTTATATTGTATTATATTTGTTTTGTTGAATGTATAATTAGCATAATTTTGATTATATAGTGGTATGATGGTATTTGGGATTACAGCGGATTGATTAACTATTATCTCTTAAATATTTTTAATTTTCTTAATTTGTTTAGTCTGTAATTTCTTATCCTTTCACCATTAATATACAATATTTATTTTTTATTTTTTATTTTCATTTTCTCCTATCATTTTTTCTAATTTAAATTTATTCCTCTTTTCTTTCTTCTTTCCTTTTTCGTTTATGCTTCAAGATACTTACGCTCTCTCTTTAACGCTCTCTCCCCTAAGCCCCTTTCTTTACTTTTCAAATCTACGTGTCAGCAGTCTAACTGACTTGCATAATGTATCTTTAAGTTTAAGTTGACATCCGCTCTTACGCGTGCTATTTGATTATATGTTAAGTATATATATGCTTATGTATGAATGTGTGTGTGTATCCGCCGAACTGATGTAATGATGTATTTTTTCTTAAATTTTCTCTTTTAAGGGAGGGATCTTTATTTTTATTCCGTTTTTCTTTGGGGTCTTTGTGTTATAGTGTAACATTCTGCCATCCCCGGGAACAGAATGCTCTACTGTATAAATGACGGTAACGAGCGGTATGACGAGGAAAAATGTCTTAGGCGAAGGCATTCACTATTCGATAGTCGATTCCGCTCCAACCTGTGGCTTGCTTATTTGTGTATTATTGTTAATTGTACCTTAGTACAATAAATCTGTATTTCTTATTCCTGGTGTGGAGTTCTCTTCTTCAACTGATCATTTTATACTGTATTCCTTTTCGGGATATATCAGTTTGTGAATTTCATTCGTGTAAAATCTTCTGTACAATAAAGACGGAAGCTGATGATGATTCACCTGAAATAGGCCATACTTCCGATTGACTATGAAATAACGTATCTACCTAAATATATATATATATATATATATATATATATATATAAGCTTTTAATTGCTTTAAATTATAATATAAATTAAGGACATTACACTCTGAAGAAAAACATTTTTTCGTTTAATAATGAAATTTTAAAGTAATTGTTTTCATTTTTTAAATTATAATAATTTATAAAGTTTCAAAATTCTTTTTTTAATTTTAAAGACTTTTAGACGTTGGGTTGGTATATTATTAAGTGAAGACTATATTTACTCATCGAAAATTGAAATGTTGAACCAAATCATCTAGCAATTGTATTTTTCAAATTGTGTGTGTGTGTGTGTGTGTGTGTGTGTGTGTGGAAGTTTTTATGTGTACATTAAAAGATCACGTCTGTCACGGTTTCTTTCCATTACAGGAAAAAAACAATTTTGTCACTTGTAATCGCTATGCACTTATCTCACAACTGTTGAGCTGACATCACATTTCAAATACGGGGAAAAGGTCAGAAAGTTCAACTTTGTGTTTAAGAAATCATTTTATTCTAGATTTCAAGCTATAAATAAGTAATACTTGTGTAAATCAGAATAATTCAATATTATATTTTTAATTTTTAAAAAATAATGTGTCACAGATGTATATTTTATTTTTGAGAGATTTTTAAAACCGAGAATTACCCTTTGTTTGTAAATGTGTCGATCGCTTAAAAATAGCCAAAACATTTAAAATTTAAAAAAATCTCAAAATTTTTTATTCCAATCAATATAATTTTTGTTTAAAATACACCAGAGTATTTCGCTTATTTGAAATAGTAAATTTAATAATTTAGCTTTCAATTAAAATAAACGCTTCAAGAAAAATTTTTATTCATAAAAATTCAATCTCATAGTTAAGTACCTCCACTCACATTTGATAACTATGTAAAATACATCTACTTTTTTGCTAAAAGTTAGCATAGCACGATGAAAAAAAATAGAAAAAAACCCCCCCTAAGTTTAATAAAAAAATGTTTTTATCGTCAAAATGTTTGTTACTACTAAGAAGAAAACCAAAATATTTTTACTCCTTTCTACCATGTTCAATTTTTTTAATCAGCTTGGGACAATAACTGACTATAGAAATTTTAGCGCATTTGTTTTAGTGAAAAACGCATTAATTTGGAAATTTTTGCAAAAATCAAATAATTGTCGGATTTTAATGAAACTTTCGGGACTTATTCACAATGAATGTTTTCGTGAAATTATTTTATAAAATCTTGTTAAAAATATTTTTTCATTTGCATCTGTTACCTCTCAGAAATCAATTTCATGAGATTTCTAGAAATTAAATTATGTCTACAAATTTTGTTTTTTTAGTTAAACGCAAGATTCTTTAGAGAATATGTCACCTATTTTTTCTTTTTCAAACAGTTGATATTTTTCCGAAAATGTTCTCTGAATAATGAAATAAAAAAATGCAATAAAACTATGACATTAATTAATTAAGCCTTTAATTGATTTTATAAATAAATATTAACGACATTATTGCCTAGGGAAAGATTTCCGATAAATAATGAATTTTGACAAGATCTTTTTAAAAATCTCTTTAATTTACAATTTATAGTTTCAAAAGACTTTTTTAAAAATTTCAAAATATTGTCTCCATTAGTCATTAAGTAAAGCCTATATTTATTAAGCGAAAATCGAAACGCTTAATGCAAATCATCGCTCTCGAAGATTTTTTAATTTTTTTATGTGTATAAAACAGGCCCATTTTCAAAGTATGGATGACCATGCATGACAATAAGATTTAATATAGTAAATTTAAAGTCAACATTCCTAAAATTAAATGACGGAAATATTTCCAACATGGTCCACACTGAAGTCATTCACACAATTTCTGCTACTTATCAAGTGTTCAGCAATAGCTGAGCCGGAAGTGTTCACAAGTTGATTTGCACGGACATCCATTTTGAGAATTCTTAGTGGCACATGTTGCTTAATTCTGCAATCCAATCTCTGTGACGTCCTTCCTTTGTAGTCATTACCACAACTACAGATAAATTTATAAATAACGGAAGAAATATGATGGGGAGGAAGTAAGTTCTTTTTCATTGATGGAAAAGCAGAACGAATGCCAAGATGGACCCTAACATGCAGAGAAAAATAACAAGAAGTAACTGCTCTAAAAACTTAGCTAATTGCTTACTGCATGAACCAATATAAGGATAAATACTGGACATTTTTCCACAGTGTACAGCTTATCCTTTGAAAAATTGTTTATTTTATCCCGCATCACACCATTAACAATATCACTAAGATTACCATTTTTGGACAAGGTGCTGCGGATAAAATCTAACTCCACGTCCAAGTAACTTTCCATGCAAATTTTTAATGCCCTATGTGTAAGGGTCTTAATTAAATTTATCTTTCGCTTTCTTGGAGAAAATGAGCCCCACCGCGTGTACAATCCCAACAACGTGGCATTTCGAAACACGGAACATTCGGACTCTTCTCAATTGTAAATTTTACGGACGGATGCAACTAATTCAAAATAGCAAGAAATGAGTCGGCCTCTCCCTCACTTTCAAACAGACAAAAAGTATCGTCCACGTGCTGATAATATATGGACGGCTTATTTTCATGCGTGAAAAGGGAAGACTCATAAAAACCCACAAATATATTGACTAAGGCTAGAGAGGATCCCATAGAGACCCCGTCTACCTGCCTATACACATAGTCGTCGAAACTAAATTCGACTGATGTTGTGGCAAACTTCCTTAATTCAATGAAGACATTCTGAGGCATGTCCGGACGAGTCAAGAAACTACGATACAACATATCACAACAAATATCTATAGTTTCTAAAACTGGAACACATGTAAACAATGAATACACGTCAAAAGAACACATAAATGTGTCAACGGAGTGGGTATTACGAATTATTTCTGCAAAAGAAAAAGAATCCTTAAGAAAATACGAACTTTAATAAATAAGTACTGGTTGAAGAATTCTAGCTAGAAAACTAGCAACTTTATGTTGGGACGACCCTACCATAGAAAGAATTGGCCGTAGAGGTACATTTTCCTCATGGATTTTTGATAAACCATAAAGACGGGGACGGATTGACCCTGTAGGTCTAATTTCAGAAGAAACTTCTGATGTTAGGAAACCTCGTTTGACCCAACTAACTAACTGCTTTTGAAACTTCGCTTTCACTGCGATAGTGCGGTCATGAGCCTCAACCGGACCCAAAGAAAGAAACTTCATATTGTCACCAAGAAGAGAAGAGATTCTGGAGTCATAATCGGAATGATTTAACAAGACCACACCAGCACTCTTATTCGGACGAATAATAACAAGATTATTATTTTTAAGCTCTTAACAGCTCACCGATGCTGTACACTCCACTTGGACTCAGAAAAGAAAACAGGAGTACTGGCATAATTATGTGCCAAACTATTTAAGGTATCCTTAAGATTAGACACAGTTTGAAGAACATGGAGTAAGTCGAAAGATTTGCAAATTCCGAAAAAAGATTTTCCTTCTCACTAAGCTTAAATGGAATGCAATAATCGAGGCAATGGGAAAGAATATTTAATTCTAGCTGAGACGGCCCGTATGCAGAATACTTAAACACAACACCCTGAGAAACTGGTTCTTCATTATGTCCAAATCGCTTACACATTAAATATCGTAAATTGGACTGTGTGTTCTTTGTCAGTCGATTTAAATCTTTGTTCTGCAACAAACCGACTAACCGAGAGAATCTAATTTGATCGAAAAACAACGAAGTAAGACATTCTCCTCAAAGAATAATCTAAGTACATGTCAGCTGTTGGATTCTAGTTTTATAAGAACGAATAGAATCCTTCATGAAAATCTCTTCAATTTTAAGGCCTGGATATAATTTAGCTATTCTAATTCTAAATAGAAAAGAAGAGGGACAAACAGGGTTATCGATACAGGCACGCAGAAATGTGCATATATATATATGATGTCCGATTATCACAACTCACTTGGAATGAGTTAAAATTTTTAAGGGAATACTACGGGGTGTCTTCCAACCCCAGTGCTTGGTTAGCAAATATTAAGCAGAGTAGAACAAATGGAATGCAGGACTACATGCAGAGGGTGGTATGCTTAGCAGAGAACGCATACGTGGGAGTGGATGGGAGTTGAATTCTTGGCAAAACAGGTGCTGGAATTTTTTTATAGAAGGGATACGCGTGTGATGAAGGACGAGCCACAAACATTAGATGCTGCTTATCAGAAAGCTCTCTCCGAGCTGAAATGGAAAATTTGACTCGATGCATGCTCGGAATATGAAGACGAGCCTATGGAAATTTGCCACTCGCGGACGCGGATACTGATAGAAGGTGTGAGTCCTGCTAAATCCAAAAATAGTCATGTGTAGGTATAAGGGGAATAATAAAAAAAGAAAGTGATGATAGAGAAAGATATAAAACTCCCAAGTGAGAAAGGGGTGAACGCATTATTAAGTGTTGGAATTGTGTGGAAGAAGGCTACATAGAAAGATTTTGTAAGATGCCCAACAAGCGGAACAAGATGGTACCAACGTACATAGATGGCAATATGGGCACGCCAAATTCTGTCTCTATTAGAATAAAAGGTAAAACTTATCGAGCCTTGGTAGATATCGGGGATGAAGTATCAGTCATAAACTGTGTGGTTTTGAAAAAGTTTCGACCGGGAATTGAAGGACGTCAAGTGATGATGGGGCAAGATATAAAACTTCCGAGTGAGAAAATGGTGAGCGCGTTAAGTGTTGGAATTTTGAGGAAGAAGGCCACATAGAAATATTTTGAAAACGGCGAAGTATCAATCATAAGCTGTGGGGTTTTGAAAAACTTTCGACCGGAAATTGATTTACAAAAGAATGACATCAAGTTACAGACTGCTAATGGATCCCTATTACACGTAAAAGGCTTTTGTGACCTGCAAATTCAAATAAGAAATCAGTCTACCAACTCATGTTTTTTTCGTTGTGAATTATCTCACTAGAAATGTTATACGCGGCCGTGATTGGTTGAAGCAAAATGGAGTGAGACTGTATTTTGATCTAGGATCCTTGAGAATTGGATAGGAATACGCGGCATTAGAGGAAGAAATTCATTTTCCATCTATTATTAGGTTGGCCTAAAACATAACATTAAAACCCCAGGACCTGCTCACTTGTATAAGACAAACTAAGTTTAAAAACGGAGTAACAAATATGAGATATAATAGCTGAGTAGTGGATACGTTAGTAATTTCAGCGGTATATCAGTAGCTAACACAGTAGTAAAAATTGATGAGTCTCGAAGGTTTCCGTTACTAATAAGGAATAACACCAACCAAACGGTTACCTTGAAGCGGGGGCATCCAACCGCTAGATTTGAAAGGGCAGGTAATATTACTGAAATGGGGCAAGTGGAAGTCCATGATCACCTACATCATGAAAGGACACAACACATAAAGAAGAAAAAATTAAAACATAATTCCTGTCAACTATTTACTACCCCTTTTTCCCATTTGGATCTTAGGTACCCGTTTTGGTCAGTCTTTGTCCTCTCAGTCATATTTCTTCTTTCCCTCCTATTTATGTTTTATATATTTTGTTATACGGTCTTGAGTTTTTTTTTCCTAGTTTCAATTATTTTGGTTTCCAAAAACCTATCTATGATAAAAAAACTGGTCTTCAGAGTTTTTATTGCCGTAAAGTAAGGCATTTAATTGATTGTTGATGATATGCCTCCGTGTATGACGGATGCAAATCGGGAGACTGTACATTAGTTTTTTGTTGCATTGTATAATTACTAGGTGCAACCCGATGCTATTTCTGCTTCAATCTTGAAGAGTATCCTGCTACGGTATAGAGTAAAACATATGACAAAAACAAAACAAAACAAATGCTTAGATAAATGGAGAAATTAAACGTTATTTTTATTTCTTTAACTGAATCATGCCTTTACTAATTCGGTCACGGAGGTTGCCTTATTAGAGCAAATCTTGAATTACCTATTTAAAGAATGCAGTTGTAGTACTTAAGTAGGAAGAATCCTTATTGAACGTCTTAATCTCAGTTGTTTATTTTTAATCTGTTTTTTTTTTTAATTTTTAAAAGATGCTCAATTCTGTGTTTTTCCCATAAATCGTTAATCCTTTTATCAGTCATAGTAGTCCGGTTTGTTTCATTCATTTATTTTTCTTATTAATTCATCATATGATCACTTATCCATTTTCGAAGTGTAAAGACATCAGCGTACTGTAGCGGAGATGAATTCTCGCCATAGCATGGATTCGAACTGACTATTCCATATACTGACCAATACCCTTGCATATTTCGACACACCAAAGGACTACCTTCATCACCCTAAAATCAAACAGAAAAGTAGTAAACGTTAACCAAATACAATAGAACGTGTTATAATTCAGACAAATTTCATGGGAAAAAGTTTGTGTTTTTAATTTTCAAAAATTTTTAACTCTAAGCAATATTTTGTTTGCGTGTGCGTGTGCGTGTGCGTGTTTTCCGGGAAAGGAAAAACATGAATTTTTTTAAATAGGAAATATTTATAAGTCTAATTTGCATCTCATAAAAAGGTTGTTCTGGACGTCATCTTGGTTGAACTGAAGCGACAACTGAGACATGTCTCAGATTCATCGAAGCCGGGACATTTTCCATTTAAATGACTTATGGGGATGACAAAATTGATCAATGTAAATATTTCAAAAATGAATATTTATAGAATATCTGAAAGAATCAAATCAAATATGTTTTATATAAAGAACAAAGACGCTTATTGTTACAGGACAGGAGAACCTGGAATACTGTGTGATGAGATGGGTGATGACCTATGTTTACTGGCGATTACAGCTCCAAGGATGCTTGCTAAAAAGGTTTTAGAGTAAGCAATCGGGAAGAAAAAAGCGATAGAACGCTTTTATTATGCTTAATGAGTATTGAAATTAAATGTTAGAAACCGATTAAGACAGTTAACTAATCCCGAGAAATTAGATGAAGAATTAGAAGGAATAATTAAATAAAAGTTATCAAATAACTACCACGATCAGCAAGGTCAAGTTTAAAGTAAGAACTTTAAGGCATAGCCGTTCAATAAATGGTTCAGTTTCGTTGGTATTTTTTATTTGAGACACCTCAAGTATCCAAGATTGATCCTGATCTGACTCTTTTAGTGCATTGGGGGTGTGCTTCCTAAACTCCGATAAATATAGGTTAGATGAATTTGTTGAATTAATGATGTCAAAATTTTGCCATAGTTCGAAAGATAAGTTTTAAAATGTCTTTTTGCAACCAGTTAATTCCTCAAATAATGGGTCCTATTTTATTATATTGGCAATTTTTTATAGTATGGCAATAGAAGATGATGTTTTCTTTTAAAATTCTAAATTTTTTATAAAGATAGAAATTTTGCAAAACGGTCTCTGACATGAAATGGTGTACAAATCAGAGCTGCCATTGAATCCTCCATGAAAAAAAATTCACCTATTAGCATTAATTGATCCTTGCTGAAAGTTTACAGAGACCAAACAGTGGATGTGGACATAAGCGGTAGGTTAATGTGTTTCAGCAATTGCGATAGAGATGTGTGTGACAAGCCATGTTTACGAGTGTTGTAGGAAAGCCCTTCTTCATGGCTTGTAAAAAATGCATAAGCCAGTGGGGGTAAGCCATGTTGAAAATAATGTTTTGTAGCTCAAAGTTTGGTAGTGTTGTACTCCTTATATCTGTTGTCGCTTCTGTGGAAATACATTGGAGGCATTACTTTTAAAGATTTCATTGTATCTTGGTCCGTAAAGTACACGTTCGTGTTACGTGTGACTTGATTAATTTTAATCTGTTTTATGTGTAAGGTGCAAGTTAGAGAGAAAGTTTTCTTCCAAACATCTACAGGCATCACGTATCAGTACGAACGTTCGTGCGGATAGGGGTAGAAATAAAGAGTCATCGAAATGGAAGATAATTTGGACCTTCATGCTGAAACTAACATTCCAAATATTTTTCACATTTCAATTAAGGGATAAAGAGTGGCGTTTCCATCACACTTCACTAAAAGAGTTTAATTCTTTGCATCTCACGAACATTTCAAAGATCAATCCCCAAATGTCCGACTTCTGAAAAATGAGACAAATGGTTAAGAAAGAAATACAATAATCAAACGATGAATTACTCACATAACATCCTGGTTGTTTTGGTTGATTATGATTAGCGCATAATCCTGTAGCATCTGAGCCAGCGAACTTAGCATAGCAAACGTCTCTGGGTAAGATGCTAACTTTTGTTTCCATAAGTTCATTTTGATTGTACCCTGAAATAAAAATGAAAGACAGGATAAAATATAACTACTTATTATTTTGAATTCCATGATATATCCACCACTAACAATCTGAAACAAGTGTAACATCCATCAGTCACAGTAGCAGTGTAACCCCCATCACATATTGTAATATCCATCATTAATAGTAACATAGATCACTAACAGTAATAATGCAATTTGTTCAGTCTAACGTATTCCTAATAGTAGTAACATGCATCACTAATAGCGACAATGAAAAATCTATAAATTGCAATAATATATAAACGCTAATAGTAAAGCATACTTTGTGTCTGACTTACAATAATGTACGCTCCGTGCAGTAACATATATTAATGACGAAATATTCATCACTTCCAGCAATATGAGTAACTAATAGTAATAACATAACGTCCGTTACTTTCAGTACAACGCATTACTAATAATTATAATATTATAATAACAAGTCAATCGATAGGATCGATAGGATTGATCTTGTCGATAAGTATCGAAATGAACACCCTCGGGATGTAGTGTGAATTTGGACTAATAGGGGCAGCTCGGATTCGGTGGTGCGTGCTAGCTACATCGACCGAGAGAGTCGACGTAGGGCTTTTAGGTTGTCCAAGTTTCCATTCGATAGATTACACGGATCATAGGCTCGTCCGGGTTCGTGTAAACTTAGATATGCCTAAGGTTAAGTTGGCTGGAAATTGTAAATTGAACGCGTCAGTATTTGATAGCCAAGATTTCCAGGAACAGCTGTAGGAAGCTAGAAATGCAACCAATCGGCAAATCGAAGACATCACAATGCCGGACAGGCGTACTGTGACCACAGACGCGGGTATATGTGGGGCTTTTTGAGATTACTTCCAGGATCTTTTTACCAGGGAGCCCCGTCTGAGCACTGCTCAGTTCGACGCCTATTTAGCTTACTTTTCCCGCCTTGAGGCGGTTGAAGCGGCTACATATGAGGGGCCCATTACAGAATCTGAGATCTGGGATGCGTTAAAATAGGTTAGCCAGGATTGGATGGTCTTCTCTACGAAATGTACTTGAGGCAGTCGTCCGTTTTTGTCCACTTGCTGGCGCTGATTTATAACAACTGGATGGAGAAGGGGTCTATACCTCGACGCTTCACCAGGGATGTAATCAAGTTGCTTCGAAAGAGCAAGAGCGGTAGGGTGACTTAGATAATTATCGGCCTTTAAGTATGTTAAATACTGACTTTAAGATTTTTGCCAAGATCTTGGCTAGCCGTTTGCAGGCTGTCCTTCCTAGTCTGATTGGCCCCGAGCAGACTTGTGCAGGACTATTCAGTACAACCTTCATTTGGTACGCCTGATCATCGGGAAAGTTGACAGTGAAGCCGCCCTAATCAATTTAGATCAGTCCAAAGCTTTCGATAGGGTTGACCATCAGTTTTTGGAGCCTGTCCTTTCCACCGCCGGTTTCGGGCCGTACTTTCGCTCTTGCATCCGACTGCTGTATGCGTCCCTTGGTGCGCTGGTGGAAGTAAATGCGGTAAGATCGAAGACTTTCGTATTATCTCGCTCCATTCGTCAAGGTTGTCCGCTTTCGCCTTTGCTTTACCTCCTTGCGTTGGAGCCCTTCCTTCGCAAGTTAAAGACGAATCCGGTCCAGCGCGGAATTTCCTTACCTCGGCCAGGTACTATGCTGACGACGTTCCGGTCTTTCTGTCGAGCAGACCCAAGATTGACGAAGTTAGCAAAGAGATCAGATGCTATGAGCCGGTGACAGGGGCCATGATCAATCGCGATAAGTCTGTGGGCTTGCGGTTGGGTGGGTGGAAGTGAGTTTCTCTTCCCGGACCTTTCCTCTGAACGAACAGGCCGATTAAGATTCTGGGTGTCTGGTTTGGTCCCGATCTCCGGTCGGAAATGAATTAATCGGAGGTTCGAGAAAAGGCTGAGGGCGTAGTTCATCTGTGGACTCGGAGGTATCTTTCCTTGAAAGAGAAGGCGGAAGTATGTGTCTTGCACATCTACCCAATTCTCCTTTACCGACTCTCGGTACTTCCTCTGCCGTGTGCAATTCAGTTGGGTCTAATATAGCTTTTGTTCTCTTTGTGAGGAGAAGGCAAGGCTCCCTAGGTGCGTCGGAGGATCTGTTACCTCCATCCTTCCTAGGGCGGTCTGGGCATGCCAAGCGTTCAGATTTGTCAACATACGCTTCGCATTAGGTTCCTAGATCGAATGTGTATGCAAGCGGATGAAAACGGCACCATCGTTAAGAAGACGTCCATAAACATTTTCCATCCTTGAGAAGTGTGCACTTGTCCGAGGAAGAGGCCGGCTTTACTACTCCCAGCGAGTGCTCCTTCTACCACGAATATCGGTTGGCTCTTCAGTTCCTCTTGTGGGTGACGGATGTCCTCTTCCACACCTAAGCGTTGTCTCTTAAGGCATTATATCGTTTGTTAGTTAGTGGGGGCGTTCAGGATGAACTGATAGGCGAGCTCGGACTGACGAAGCTGGAGACTCGCTCCATATGGCCTTGGGCGCCCGGGTTGAAATGTCTCAATAACGATGAAGCATCACTCACCTGGCTGATGATTCGTAAGGCACTCTGGGTAGGCAAGAAGTTTCATGCAGCGGGCTAATAATCTGTTTCAACCTGCGTGCATTGTGGGCTGACGACGTGAATCGTCGATCATGCCTTCTTCCACTGCAGTGTTGTTGCCCAGCTGTGCTAGTTTCTTGAAGATCTCATGGTTCGTACGTTAGGCGGAAAGTTCTTTGTCCTTGAGGCTAAATCTGTTTGTAGCAATATTGCACCTCCGTTATCTAAGGCTGAACACTATGTGTTCGTTTGCTTACTAGGGGTTATGCGAGTAGGGATTTGGACGAGGCGACAGAATGAATTCTATGGGAATGGCAAGTTTACCTCTTCCCAGCTGATCTTGTTCTTTAAGTATCAGCTTAATGTTAATATTAGGACGGAAAGGAAACGACTCGCTCCATCAGAATTTGGCAATAGGTGGGTGAGTCTTGTACGTCTCTATCGAGTGAAAGTGGCTGACCTAGAGTGATTGTTTGATGTCGGTTAGGCGTAAGGAGTTTTGGTGTGCTTGAGGGAACATGGGCAGCTCCTCCCTGATAGGCTACAATAGGAGTTTTTGTATCTTATTTTTTATTAAAGTTAACTTAGCTAACTTCTGAATGCTCATTGGACCCCTTTACTTTTTGTCCCCATGTTTCTTTTAGTTTAAATCATTCATCCCTTTCCCCTTTTAGATGATCAGGAATGTTAGTTCTCTGGTGGATGCGTGGCGTTTGTTTGATTTTTTTTTCGTTTTCGAGTGAGCTTTTTTCGTTCTTGTTATAATGTTGACATGTGTGAGTGTTAGTGTGAGTGTTTCCTGACCGGGTGAGTGGTACTATTATATTCTTGAAGCCATGCATTATTTTTGTTCAGTGAACTAACTTTTCTGTCACATTTAAGAGTAGTGGAGGGGCTTTATTAGTAATATGATTCTGTTTAGTTTCTTGTAAATATTTTATGTCATTGTATATAATCATTGGGGTAATTTTTAAATGTTGATATTTTCTTCCCCCACCCTCCACTCAGAATTGTACATATGGGAGTCAAGTAGGACTACACAGAGTATCTGAGGTATTGTGGTGGGCGTAGTAAGAATGGTAAGTAAGAATGTAGTATTATGGTGTAAGGATTATTGTAGTGTGCCAGGGTTGACGAAAGTGAATAGCTGTTAAATTATGACAGATGCTGACCAGCCTTTCCCATCTCCGTATTAGGCCTTGTGCCACATTTGTACATACTTGTGCAATAAATATTGAGTGAGTGAGATCTCAGAGGTATACTATCAGATTTTTTCAACAGCTATTTTGCAACGTATTGACGTGAGTGTTTGAACTTGTTTTTGACGTCTTTGTTCTTGTGTACTACTGTTCATATTATCTTTTGTGAACCTTTTTGTGTTGTGAGGGGGTCCTAATGACCATTATGGCCGAGTCTCCCCAGGTGTCTCCTACACCAACGGCTTCTCCCTGCTGACATCAGATGTCAGAACACGCAAGTTTATCGGTGTCAGTAGCGAAACGATGGAGGAAGCCCTAAAAAAACTCAAAATTGGAGTAAAAATCCTTGCGTGGGTAGGACGTGTTACTGAATTCGGAGGATGAGACCAAGTTGTTGGCATGCAATGTCCTGATCACTAAAAATATTAGGCTACAAAAGGAATATATGGGCAACCGGCGAACACGTATTATCGTTCACGGTGTGCCAATAGATATTTCGAGCGACCACATGGGAGTCTATCTTACACAATTTGGTGCAGTGGAAGAGGTGTCTCGTGTAGCCAGTAAGTCGGGGGTGCCGACCGAAGATATTTGTGTACAAGTGACACTGGATAGAAACAATTCTAATGGGATCATCCTACATCACGAATGCTGGTGTCCCACAGAGCTCTATACTGGGCCCGACGCTCTTCCTTATTTTCATCAACGACCTGCCAGATGAGATCAAGTCCCAAGTAGGCATCTACGCAGATGACACTACAATATACTTCCGCACCAGTAAGAAACATCTCGTGGCAGACAGACATAATCTCGCTGCTGACCTTGAACGGGATCTACACTCTGTGGTGAATTGGGGCAAGAAGTGGCAACTTCAATGCGTTTAAGACCATGCTGTTGTCTGTCAACCATCACAGGCAACCTCACCTGCCTCCCATAAGCATGGACCAAGCGAGTCTCCCTGAGAGCAACACACTACGCCTCCTCGGCCTTACCCTCTCCTCAGACCTCAAATGGAACCACTATGTTGAATCTATAGCTAAATCTACTGCTAAGAAGGTTGGGTCACTATGTCGATCCAGGATGTTTTTTCCGCCTGAATCCATCCTGCATATATACAAATCAACCATCCGTCCGTGCATGGAGTACTGCTGCCATTTATGGTCAGGCGCCCCTGCCGTTCTCCTCAGTGTTCTTGACAGGCTCCAAAGGAGAGTCTGTAATGTGATAGGTACTGATCTGGCGGCTCGACTGCAGCCACTTCCCCACCGTAGAAATGTGGCCTCCCTTTGTCTGTTCTATAAATACTTTCATGGCTTCTGCCTCCTCAACAGGTGTTTACTCGTACAACCAGATTGGCAACTGGGTCCCACCTATTCACAGTCAGGTTAGCCAAATGCAGACGACAATTCTACTCCTTCAGCTTCTTCTCTCGCACTTCCCGCCTGTGGAACTCGCTCCCACATTCTTGCTTTCCTGACGGCTACAACCTCCAGAAATTTAAATGCAATGTCAATACTCATCTATTAACCACTGGACTCTAGCTGTCTCCCCACTTCCGTATATCCTTCCCTTTCTCTCCACCTATGTATCTGTCATCGCACCTGCATTCTCAGCTTTCTATTGCTCCTTTCTAACTAGTTTGTACTCCTCACTCTTTTCTAATTAATCTTTTTACATTTATGTAGCCCCCTGCACATCAATGGCGTTTCCGCCTTGCTCGGGGTGAAATGATTAAAACAAAAAACTACCGGATGTATTGATATGCAGAGGAAGAAAGCTGTTTGTGTTCGTTGAAGGAAGACGTCCACGTTGCTGGACGTCTTCTGGTGCTGCAGAGCATTTGGTGAAGGAGAGCCCTACAAGGAATCCAGAAGCAGCACCAGTAACACCGGTTACAGTAACACCGGTTACACCAGTAGTAGAAAAATCAACGCCAACAAGAGGCAGTAGCAGCTGATTTGAATGAATGGACGGCTGTTGTGCGGAGGAGAAAGCAGTTTCCCTTCCTCCTCAGTAAGACACTCAACCGCAAAGAGTACATGGATCGGAAAAGAATCAACAGCAGCAAAATCAGGAACCGGCAAAGACAATGAAAAAAGAAATAAACATGCCTCCACTTTGTTCCTCATCATTGAAAAGAGGGAGAGAGGATGAAGAAGATGGGGAAAACAAAAGAAAACAGGACGGAAAGAACCCTGGTGTCTGCCAAGGTTCAACCCGCTCCTGCTTTGCCTGCTAAAACCCACAACTAAAAGCCTAGAAGTCAATAGTATTCTTCTGTTCGAATAACTTCAACTCCCTCCTTTAAAGCATCTCCAACATCATTCAAACACTCGTTCAAACCAGATAAACTCTTCCTAAAACCAGATAGATCCTCCCCGAAATCAGACATGAAAAAAAAACTGGATTTAATCTACAAAACTGAAAAGGTTTGCCAGGTTGACAGACAGGCGCTAGAAAGGGACCTCTACTCTCGTTAGGCGCTTTTAAGGGCAATATTTAAATTGTCCGCTGTGATAACACTGGTACGTAATATCGGAGGCAACCTGAGAGTATGGGACTTTATAGAGGGGGGCAACAGAAGCGTTCCCTAAAATTAGAATGTCTCAAATAGGGACAGCAGATTAAAAAACACTAAGCTTTGCGCTGGGAGGGTCCCGATAATCCTTCACCTCTCGTTATATAGGGCTGTAAAACTTACGTTACCTACGGACGTCGGCGGGATTGTCACGGACGAACAAATTAGTCCGATATCGGTACCGGAAGTCTGGGACGATATGTCGGGATCCTAACACCTGCAGATTTATGCCCAGTCTGTGTCTAAGGGGTAACACTTAAAAATATTTATTAAGCCAGCCGGTTCGAATGCGAAGGGCCTGAGAGTTCGGAGTAAGGCGGCCCGGCTGCTTCGTGATCTTTTGCCCTTCGGCGTGGATGTAGCTGCGATCCAGGAAACTCACTTTGTTTGCAATGTTGACGCCAGTGTGCTGTCTAGCGACTTTGTTGTCTATTCAGCATACGGGGACCAGCGGGCTAGAAGTGCTTCCTTGTCGGTTAAACGTACCCTGGGTGCAAAGGTGGACCTTGTTCATGTCGGCGTGGGGCACCAGTTGATCGTGGCCAATATTGCCGTGAAAAGTAGGTCGTTTCGGACCCTTGCGGCTTATGCGCCCAACGACCGTGTCTCGTTTTTCCGTCAGTTGGTGCCTTTCCTAGTAGATTCTTCGCACCTAATCTTAGTTGGGGACTTGAATGCTATACTGGACGCCAAGTTAGATAGGGAGCAGGGAGCTAGAGGGATGTTAAGTGATCGTAGCTTGAATTCGGTCTCGTCGATAGATACCGGGCCGATCACCCTGGTGGTGAATGTGGACGTGGGCTCTTAGTTGGCCGTCTACTATCTGGATAGAATGTTAGTGAGAAGGGTCAATCTAGATTTATTAGATTGTCCCACGTTCCACTGGGTAGGCTACACGGACCACAAACTCGTTTCTGCCCTGGTAGCGTTAGACGATAGGCCTAGGTTGGCTGGACACTGAAGTTCAACGTGTTTTTACCGGACAAGCTGAATTTTCAGGCAACGCTAACAAGATGAGTGCAGCTGGAATTAGAGGTGGTGGTTATCGGGAATAGGTAGTTGGAGAGGTTTAAGAATAGCATTAGGTCTTTTACCGCTGATTATAGCCATCGACTCGCCTAATAAGGTGAAGACGTAGATTCTTCTGGGGAGGGATTCCCTAGATATAGCGTTAGCTAGTCAAGCCTTGGATCGCTTGGCTAGCAAGCGGTACTTGGGTCAGGTAGACATAGGTTAAAAAAAATGTCTAACGAAGCTGTGAACATGGGCGCTGAATTGAGCAAGGAAGAAATCCGTCGAGGTGCTGATCGATATCTTCGATAGGTCAAAAAAACCCTAGGGTCATACTTTGAGGTCGACCGACGATATGTCCAGGGCGTTTCGGCAACATTTCGAGAGCCGGTTTACCAAGGAGTCTGGTTTCCGTGAAGAGGAGTTTCGTAGCTATTTAACTGACTTTCCTCGTCTTGGGCCGACTAAAGCAGCTAGCTTCGAGAGAGAGAAAGATCACGGATGTCGAAGTCCATTTGGCATTGAAAAGGGTCGGCATGGGCAAGTTTTCGGGACTTGATGGTCTACGCTATGAATTGTACTTGAGGCTGTCACACATCTTTGTACCGATTTTGTCGGTGGTCTAAAACAACTGGTCCCGGCAGGGTTCTGTGTCCGACCGGATTTCCAGGGGTCTTATCACGCTGTTGAAAAAAGTCAAGGGTGTTTGGGGTTTAGATTATTACAGGCCCATAACTCTGCTGAACGCAGAGTTAAAGATTTTAGCCAAGATCCTGAGGGAGCGCTTGCAAACTGTTGCCAAGATTCTGTTGGGACCCGAGCTGACTTGTGTTGTGAGAGGCCGAACAATTCAGAGCAACCTCTACTTGACCCGCACGATCGTAGAGGATGTAGAAGACGACGAACAAGCCGCGCTGATCGATTTTCAATGCATTTGTTACGGTCGACCGTCGGTATCTGGCAGCTATCCCGCAGGCCACTGGATTCAAAATCGACTTCTGCAAGTGGATCAGCCTAATGCATCGCTCTCCCAGTGCTGCGGTACAGGTGAACGGAAAGCGGTTGGGCGCTTTTCCGGTGTCTCGGTCGGTTTGTCAGGGTTGCCCGCTGTCGCTCTTACATTACGCTTTGGTGTTGGAGCCCCTCCTTCGCCGGCTAAAGGACAGGACATACAGTCCGGCCCTACACGGAATCGCCGTTTCTGGTGGGGCTCGAGCCAGGGTTTCTGCGTACGCCGAAGACGTATCTATTTTCGTGTCGTCCTGGGACGACATTGAGGTGGTACAGAAGGCGATTGAGCGGTACGAACATGTGACAGGGACTAAAGTTAACCGTGACAATTTTGGCTTGCGGTTAGGTTCCTGGAAGTGTGTTGCTCACCCGGGGCCCTTCAGTTGAACTGACGGTCTCGTCTGCATTCTTGGAGTGTGGTTCGGGCCGGATCTTCAGCTGAAGAAAAATTAGTCGGAGGTACTGGCAAAAATCGGAGCGTCGGTCGCGACTTGGCTTCAGTGACGGTTGTCTGTGAAGAGCAGGGCTGAGGTGTGTGCTACATACATCTTTTCCATCATCCTTTATCGGATGTCGGTACTCCCTATTTGTGATGATCATAAGATGGCGATCGAGCGCTTGTTGTTCGACGCAAGCATATGGTCAACAAGAGAGTCTGCACTAAACGTCCGTCTCAAGTGAAGCTGGGAATGCCACACGTAAACTGTCACCGACACGCCTCGAGTTTGGCTTTCCTATGCCGCATCTTGACAGAGGATTCGATTTTGGAAAGGAGTGTCCGGGAAGCTTTCTCTTGCCTTACTATCATTCCTGAGCGCCGTCGGAGGCCCCGAAACCAATCGAAATTCTTACTCGAATGTCGAAGTGCCTTGCGGGCTATTCCTCAGTCCACTGACTTTTCTCAGCCTAGGAGGTACTTGTATTGTGTTTTAGTGGAGGGATTGCGACGAAAGACACTCTACGTGATTGGCTTGGCTTATCGATGGATGAGTCATGCTCGTTTTGTTCTTAGGCGCCAGCGGCGGATTACCTCAACAACCCTGAGTTTTCGCTTAGCTGACGATTGATTCGGAACTTACTATCTCTCAGTGACAGAGCCTTCAAATGGTGCGTGGCAGATATGCCCGATTGTCATCGGTGTGACCTTTGCTTAGAAGAAACAGCTGCGAACGCCTTCTACTATTCACCTCAGGTGCGCCGCTTTTGGGACTTTGTCGGCTAGTTGACGGCTCGTATGACTCCTGATCAGCTTGTGTCCATCGATCTCGCGTACACGTGTGATAATGTGTCACCCCGTATTCTGGGGTGAAACGGATGATATTTCTCACGTTGCTGGACGTAGCTTTATTCTTATCAGCATTTGATTGTATTCTTTAAGCATCAGCTTAAGATGAAGATCAGATCTGATAGAAAGAGCTTGATATCGACAGATTTCAGTAAAAGTTGGGTATCTGTAGCAAGTCTGGTCCGCGTGAATGGGGCTAGTCTTACGGTACAACGTGGCAGTTTCCTGTGAACTCCAATCTGGTTAATTTAGTTGTCTTTTGTGTACCTAGTTATTGTGAATGAATGGGCCCCTAGCCTGTTCCCGGCTTTCTCTTTTGTTATGATCGAAGTCAAGATTCCCAACCTCCCCAGTTTGTTTTGGTCCCATTTTATCTTGACTGGGCCAGTCTTTGATTTTTCCCATTCCATTAATTATTTTATCCTCCCCCACTCCCTTAGCGAGTGTGCTTCTTGATTTCGCCGTTTGGCGGAATACAGCAGCCACTCTCTTTTTGTGGGATGGTTGGGTCTTACTATTTGTTTATAGTATTAATTTTTTTAATTATTTTTCGCTCGTTTTGGGTATTTCATCCCCCTCCACTTCTTTCATTTTCATTAAATCTTTTAAATATATTTTCTATTGTTGTATATAGTAACAAATTTTTATGTCATGGGTTTGTTTCCCCTTTTTAGGTGCCCCTTGTAAATATCTGGTATTGTACTGTGTGAAGGATTGGGAGTTGATGGATGGGTTCCTTTGGTGAATGTGCAAATTGTTAATGAGTGATAGGGTCGCGAAAACTTTTAGCTAGGTATAAGATAGTTAATGAGTACCACCCTTTACCCCCCTTTTCGGCCTTGCGCAACATTTTGTACTTTTTGTGCAAATAAATATCAAGTGAGTGAGTGAGATCTATCACCAGAGATCTACTGATTACGCCTACGTCTCAGGACACTGCATACGACGATTACGATTACGACTATGGACTAGATTGTTCTACCCGATTACATTTGCCTTAACCACTAAGCAACCTCGGATTGATATATATCCCATTCCGGGACATATCACAAAGATAACCATTTTTCCAGATTACATTACCTATTAATATGTTTGTCATGCTTGATTGAACCCAGTCATATAATAACCAACTCATAGTTTCAAGAACACTCAAGGAGTTGATAGAAGTGGAAAGGCCCAGAAAAGTGTAACTAAAAATCAAATTGACTACATAGCCATCAATTCATGAATGTATGAGATTCATAAATGCAGTTTTACATTGTAAAACCTACCTTACTTAACTTTTGTTAAGAACTTACCCAGGAGATTGTTCTTAACAAAATTAGACAGGGAAAGAAGGAATGGATTAAATTTCCGACATGATGAAGAGAAGACAGCGTAAAATGCCAAGATATGGCACAGAATATAGGAAAATTGCACAGAGAAATGAAAAATTCAGACAAAAAGAGGAATAGAAAGAATAAGCATCACAAATGAGATATACATAGAAAAAAATAGATAAGTCGAAGAAAAAATACATGATTTACATCAGGATGTATGAAATAAAATAAATAAATAAAAAACAACTGAAAACTGACTGAAAAAGAGCAGAATTCCATAACGTAAGCAACTCTTAAAATTTTCTGTTTGAAAACAAAAAAGTGTTTTATCACACATTTTTATTGCCTACATGGCTGTAAATTAACTGTCTTCATTGATCCAAGAAGGTTATATTTACACCAAGGTCAGTCATTACTATGATTTACTCCATGAGTATTTTTTCTATAATCTCATGAAAAACTTATCTGCTGAAAAAAAAAAAGAAAAAAGTGATTAACTTCAGATCATTTCCTTCTAGAAAAATTTTGTCATCCTCAACTTTACAAAAAAAAAAGTCACATAACCAGACCTCCGAGTCGTCAAATGTATCAAGAGTTTCATACTTCAGCGTACAGAAGGAAAATAATGTGAAACTTGCAAGGTGGCATTTATGAATCCGATCTTGAAAAACAATTAACATTAACAATAGTGTAATTGAGAGAGTCAGAGTCAGTCAAAATAGAGTAAAGACTCATCACAGTGCATGAAAAGTAAATAATATACAAAAGCATGAGTGCACACAAAGTTACTTGTGCAACCTGATAGACACCGTGGAGATATTTGATGTAATCTAGAAATTTGATCTACCAGATAACAAGCAGAAATTCATTCAAGCTACTGTAGAGGTGCTGGTAATGTATGGAGCCATTGTTTGAACATTAACAAAAATTTTACAGCCTTATCTACACCCGGAGAGTGAGAGCTGTACTTAGCAACTTATGGAGACAAAATTCAACTTAATCACACCTCTATAGATTCATCCTTGATATTTACATAATCTTAAGGAAACGCAAAATGTTTTGCTAGCGTAGCAAGAACTCATGAGTGATCTACTTCTCTGGACACCTAGCCATAGAGTAAAACGGACTGATCTCAAAGAAATTGCTTATATTGACCAGCTATGTAATGACACAATATACCACCATAACGAGGTTCCAACCTTGATGCGAGACTGTGATGGTTGACGCAATAGACTCATGAATGTTCGAGTTAGCTCGATCGAATAAATAAAATAAGCCAATTAACCCAAAGGCAAACAAATGCATGCATATCTGTGACGGCAGATCGGACGACATTAACGGAACAACGCCTCTCGGAAGATAATGCGTATACACAGTCCATATACAGAGCTACCACTCCCAGAGCTACCTCACATAGCCGCCACTCTAGTTGTCAAGCGGACATGACAATCATCTCACCCAAAAGAGCTGAGGCTGCAGCAGAAATAGTCGGAAAAAGGACAGCAGTAGAACTGGAAGGCACCATTGATAGCACTCGTCAGCACTTAAAAGATCTTGAAAGTCAACAGGATGTGAAAATCATCCAAGTAAAACCAAAGGCAGGAAAAAGAGCAGAATGCATAACCCTGTACACATTGATTCAAAAGCTAACGACCCTGACCATTTCCCAAAATGAAAAATATCTGCTCTCTTACTCGATAGTTGCCCTTAATAGTGATTTAAAATGCAGACGTAAAGCTTACAGAATCTGCAGTACGGATCATCCGTCTTTGAACCTGTAGATGCAGCAACTGGCACCTAAGAATCAACTGAAGAGCAATCTTTAAAAGTCATAATTTGAATTCAGATCCACCCACTGATTTCTTCGATTTGGCCACAAACCCAAGTGATTTTAAGCCCAGTTTCGACCTTTTTGACACACACACACACACACACACGCACACAAAACAAAAGAAACAAACAAAGAAAAGAAGGACTCCGATGAAGATGGTATATACCAGGCATGGCTTTAAGAGACCACATAAAAGACAGTAGCTAAGAAATAAATGAAGCAAATTGCTACATCAAAAGAAATTCCTGTTACAAAATCAGCGACTTCTGCTTCGAAGAAAGAAATGAAAAAAGTGACTAAAAATCCTAAGCTGCTTCTAAGCAGTGGCGGTACCAGGATTCTCACGGGAGGACGAGTGAGTATTGAGCAGACAGAAAATAAGGTTGGCCAAGATCTAATGCTAGAGTTTAGAGGCTCATTGTCCGAGTTTAAAGCGAATGTAAAATACCCGTAGATGCGATGTTTGAGTTATTGTGCCTACAAAAATTTGGTACACTATTTTATTTATCGAATGAATTAGATAATAGATAATAGATAATTCACTCTAAATATGACTTTTGTAACCCTGAAATTCTCGCAAAACAAAATGAAAGATATAATCATAAAGTTTATGCCAAAACAAAAACATAATGATTCAAAATAAAAATAAGAACAAAAGCAATCTTTTTTAAACTGTAAATTTTGGCGAAGTTCGGTGTGAGGTTGCTATGATCTGTGGCCACCGCTGCTTCTAAGAAAGAAATTTAAAGAAATTTAAAGATTCAAAATCATAAAAATATCTCCAAAGAAAAAAAATAAAATAGCGAAAATGACTCCCATAAAAGATATCTGCTATCAAAAATTAACAATAAAGTCGGTCGATGAGAAGGGTCAGAGAACGCCTTAACCGACCAAGTATTATTGAGCGATCTGTACAAAAAGCTTGTAGTCCTTGGAGAGAGAATCTGGGAAATTTCATATTTGAACATTCGCGATTCCTTCCAACGATTCACCAATTATCACCTACATCAACACGAGAGAGAGAGAGAGAGAGAGAGAGAGAGTAAATAAAACTAAGAAGTCACATATACTTACAACTCGTTTCATTTCGTCCCCAACCTGTTGTATAGCAAATCATGTAAGGTTCCCATGGATTAAAAGGAAGACATGCGGGTCGAATATAATCTGTCATTTGTACCGGTGTCATCAATTCCAACAATGCAATATCGTTTCTTCTGTACATGCTTGAGTAGTTTTGATGTACTTTGATTTTCCTAACATTTACTTTCCGAAGTGAAGAACGAACTGTTGACCCAAGGCCGATCGTATAATAACCTGCTGACTTACTGAAATTTAAAATGAAAAAAGAAAAATATGTATTTGCTTGTATCACATTATATTTGTTGTCTATATCAATCTTTTCATATCTATCTATGTATCTGCTGTGGAGTAAATTATACATCCCGGTGACACAAATGAACTAGTCTCGACGCTTAAATAAAGAACTCAAAGTGAGTCTAAAATACATCGTTAGAGTCAGTCTAAAGTATCTTTATAGACGTCACGGTAAGTAGCCTAAACAAGATTTAATGTCATAACTGATAGAAAGCGAGTTATAACAGTATTTTAATCGGTTCATATCTATATATCTATGACACAGGTCACTTAACGCGTTACAAATGTTTAATTGCATGAAATTAGTGGATAATGATCTAGACGGACTTGTTGTAAATACGAAATTAAAAGTAACCCTCTTCTCTTCTTCACTGTTACAAATATTCACAATTACGCGTAAAATCAAAATTTTGACAAACAGGAAAAAGATTGACTCCGTACTAAAAGAAAAAGACAAAGCTAGATTTCGTAATCCGATGTTAAATTAATTTTCTAACCAATGAAAGGAAGCGATTTGCAAAACTGAGAGAAAGGTTAACAAGCCTATATTTTTCGGTATAAAAAGAAAGTCGAATCAGTCAGTCAGATGAGAGCAGAGTAACGACACGCTAAAATGTGACAAAAGAAACTTCAAATCACTGACCCGGACATAAAGTCCCGTCACATATTCGTTCTCCTATTTCTCGTGTGATATTTTCCTTTAACTCTTCTTCTTCATCCTCAACATTCTTGCAGTCAACAAGGAAGAAGACGATGACAGCAACAACACGATATTCAACTGACTCCTAAATATTAACTTCGATAAGTACCATTTTACCTTATTGCTATACATTCTATTCACTTTCCTGCCGGCCATAAAAAAGGAAAGGAACACAGACTTTATTAGTAACCTGATTAATCTTTCTGCATACACATTCTGGGACTTACAACTAGATTTCTCTTGGAACATTTAACTTCTACAAATTGATGTTAGTCGGTTTTGTTAATAAAATTCTACTTATAATATATAAACGAAATACTTATATTTTTCCAACATCCACTTTTCAACATCCAACTTTCCACCTTCTGATAATTCCAATAATCTTAAGTTGTAGGGAATTTGGTTGTTTAATAGGCCAATTTAATAAACATTCACTCATCTTCCGACCTCAAACTATTGTATAATAATTATTAACATTCTCAGAAGAATGGGCTGAATCGTATTAAAAATGAAACGAGAAAACAAACGAGATAAAAATTATCTTTTAAAGAATAAAATAAATTCAAGAACGGTTCCAAATAGAATCAAACCGAAAATTACCCAACCAAGATTCAGTAAAATTGAGCAAAGCTAAGATACCTCACACTATTCACTTCCCGTCAATAAGTTCTAAGAAATTAAATTTGAGTTTTTGTTTACCTATACTATCTGTCCAAAATGCGTATATGATTAGAGAAAAGAATGACCCAAAATATCTTAAACAAAGAAAAGCCATCTGAGTTATACCTAAATCCCAAACTTGGTGCTTGTTTACATTAGTACTATCCAATATTATACTAGTGTTTACTATTTTCTTCTATTACAAAAGATTCTTATTGATTAAATTGGGTTCTCGTTTTTGCAGTTCCAAGTTGATAAACACTTTCTGTTATCGAGAATTCTTGACATTCTGCGACGAAGAACGATTTAGAGGACTAAAAAGAAAGGATAAAAACAGACGTGATTGCTTAAATGTCAGCTACGCGTATGAACATACAGTGCGACCATCGCCAGATCTTTCCACCGACTAGCTAATGATTACCCCATGTTGTATTACAATTCTCGATCTCATCGGTGTGCACCTAAAAGTGGGAAAGAGTTATCTGCATGCTGATAAGGTAACAAAATGAAAGACAAACGCTGTTTCGAGAAATAAGATTTTATTCAGATTAACCCTCTTGGGCCATTCGTATCATATTTGATACAGTATTTCCCTATAAGGAAACATTTGGTATTTCCATATAAAGAAACATTTGGTATTCATTGACTGAGCAGTCAGTACTGCTTTCATTTGAAATTTATAAAATATTTCTCTTAAAAAATTTTTCAGGAAAATATTTCTTTCAAGGCTTGTTTTCATACTGTATCAAATATGATACGAATGGCCCTAGAGGGTTAAGGGCTTGGCCTGCTTACTTGGGTGAGTAGTACGTGACACTTTGAATCTCACTGATACATCCTATTTCTTGTTTTGTTGTCACATGGTCTCCAACCCCCCCCAATCCATCTTTTTACTCTCCTGTTTTTCCTTAGGTCAGAGTGGATGCCGCTTAGAAGACCAGACTTTAAAAAGGGGGCCAGTCATAAAACAGAAACTATTGAGATCAAAATAAAATATCACCTTCCTCTTTTATGAGGTTGTTCGTAATGTCACATTTGTATCAGTCTTTTTATGAATACAGTTCTTCAAATATTTATCGCTTAAGTCATATGGAAAAAAATATAACACTGTCGAAAATATTTCAAATAAATAAATCTGTATTAAACGATTACTTATCTATTTGTTTCGAACCTGCAAAACCCAATGCAACAATGTTATCGACTACACCCACACTATACGGCTTACCTAAAACACACAAATCCACTATACCCATCAGAACCATTGTGTGTGTGTGTGTGTGTGTGTGTGTGTGTGTGAGAGAGAGAGAAAGAGAGAGAGAGAGAGAGTATGAATAAGAAACTTTTTTGTTGAAGACGTGGTTTTTTTTTAATCATATATTGATTTGTTAGTTTACGCAAACGGGAAGTATTTTTCTTGAGTTTTTATTAGTCCAGTCAATTGCTATCATTTTAAATCATATATAGTCAAACCACTTGACCATGATGATCACCTAGACGGGTGCTTAGAATTTCATGTTCCGCCCATAGGATCCGGGTTTGGATTTCACCTTTGTTGATTTGTCTTTGATAATATCGACATGAGGAAAAGATCCCAGCATGTAACACAATAGTACCTGAAAACCATACCACGGGTTTACTCAAGCCTTGTGAGTGAAACTGGTTTGACAGAACTGATCAGAAGTCATCAATGGTAGTGACCAAGAGTTTGAGCGTATTGCCGTTGTTAAATTTTTGATCGTATTAGATTATGCATTATTACTCAGAAATTATAACTAAGACGCGCTCAACATAGATTTAGTGAGTGTTGAAGAGACACAAATGTCCCTGAGCAGTCACTTGTAAGAGGAATTAGATTGTCACTCACACAAACGGGTGTAGCTAACCATTTAATTTTAAATGTTGTAATACCTGATAAATATAGGATTAAAACAATCTGAACTGAATTTGAACTTACCTAAATCGGAAACAGTAAGCCGCAGTAAGTACGTATCGATCACTAAGAAGTACACCACCACAGGAAAATCTTCCCTTGTACATGATTGCAACCTGCCAGGGCCATTCTCCTGGTAGGGCTTTCTGACCATATCTAATAACTGGATCGTATAAATTCGCACTCCGAGTACCACACTCTAAATAGCAAAAAAATCCACAACAATAAAAATGCCAACAAAAAGAAAATTAAGAAAATGAATAAGAAGAAAATTCATTGATATTAGCCTCCATCGTATTGAACGTGTGAACTTAAGCAAATTGATAAAACTGTGTCAGAGTTTCATTTATCTGCATTTTTTCTTCTTCACATGGTAGTTTACTGTGATCTCCCACATTCATACATGTTGTTAAAGGCAACATAAACCGAGTTCTACTAACTTACTGCAGGTACCTGACCGTATTTTCAACCCTAGCCAGTCTGGAGAATCGCTATGCTAGTATGAAGTATCACTTCAGTTTCCCGTGTCATGCCCGTAAACGAGTTACGGCTGATCCAAACCGAAATAAAAATAAAAAAAAATTCGAGAATTTCAGTTTAAACATGAAGGCATACTAACAATGAAAAACAAGCAGTAATCAAAATCTATCAGAGATGAAAACGGTAACTGATAAATTTTTGTGCATTTTGTCATGAAATTGTATCTCCAAATGTCACTGGAATGCATTATCTTATCTCCAAATTTAACCATTCTCAAAACCAAATCCTCTCACTAATTCTAAAATCGATCAGTTCATAGTAGGTACCGCCCACTCATTTTTGATACCTAAAATTTAAACTGAATTTCTAGAAATAAAAAAGTTCTCTTGAAGCTTTAGTTTTAGCTTAATTGAAATCTAAATGATTGAATGTACTGTTTCCATTAAGCATAATACTCTGGTGGACTTTAAACAGAAATTATATTGATTGGTATCTTAAATTTTGACATTTAAAAAAAGATTTTTGGCCATTATTGAATGATCGGCACATTTGTAAACAAATTTAATTCTCGATTTTAAAAACCTTGCAAAAATAAAATTTACATCTATGACACGTTATTTTTAGAAAATTAGCAATTTTAAATTTAAATTAATATGATTTGAAACAAATATTACTTGTTTATCGCGTGAACTTTAAAATAGAAGCGTTTCTTAATCACGAAGGGCTTATCTTTCTGATCTGCGAACTGATTGATGACAGCTTGTCATCATTCATTTCACACCTCTGGCTAAGTATGGTGAATCAGAACTGACATAAATTTATGAAACCTAAGTGAACCTTTCGTTTCTGGGATTTAACTACGTAGAAATATAAAAATCTCAAGTTAATATTTTCAGTAATTATCTATTATTTTATTGAATTTTAGTTACTTTAACTTTATAGCCTTACGCTTGTAGATGCTATCTGAAAAATAAAAACTAAATATCAAAACTAATATAAAACTTTCTTTTAAATTGATTTTAAAATTTAATAACAGAGAATGAGATTATATAACATAACAGAGGTAACTCAATATATTATAAAATGTTATGATATTTATTAATTTATATTGTTAATATCTATTTTTCTTATTAGTTTTTATTAATAATAATTATTATCTTGATGTTTATGGCATGATCAGGTAAAGTTATCTTATTTAATAATTTTTGTAGTACTTTACTGTTTATTATTAACTACATAATTGTTTGCAATATTATTTTATTTAGTTATAATCTAATACTCCAAACAATAAAGCTATAAATTAATAAATGAATAAATGAAAGTATTTTCTTTTTTTTTTAACGTTCGATAACGCAAATTAATGGAGGTACTTACATCCACAATTAATTTTAAAAAATGAAGAAACTATGAATTAAAGAAATAAAATTTACTTTAGATTTTGAAAGTGTAATTTTTGAAGCATGTTGAGTGTTGAAACATACAAACGAAACATGGAAGCAAAATAAAACAATTTTAATTTGCTGAAAAAAGTTTATATAAGTTTTTTCTGCAAGTGGAACAATCATTTAAGCACGTAACCTTTTAATGATATCACACCAGTGGCCTACCATAAAAAACATATCTGCGCAAAAACAGGTTTTAATTATTTTAAAAATGTTAGTGAGTGAAGATTTGTATTAAACGTTTTAATTTTCGTTTAGTAAATGCAATCTTCACTTATTAATTAATAACCTAATTGGTACGACGATTGGAAGAAATGTCAACAGATTTTTGACACTTTGTAAATTATTATAATTAAAAAGAAAAATTAAATCAATTCTTGTAAAAATTCATATTTCATTCAAAATCTTTTCTCTTCAGACTATGACCTCCTTAATATATATTGTTTATAAACGCAAGTTTATCTGAAAAAAAAAAAACAAAACAAAACAAAAAAAACAGGATAGTTTTATTGAATTTCGGGGAAAATTTTCTGAAAAGGAGCAACAGTAAGAAAAAGTAGGTGATTTACAATTCCTAAAGAGTCCTGCATTTAACTAGTAAAAATAAACAGTACGATTGTCAATTTCAAAAAATTTCAGGAAATTAAGTGGAGGAAGAGGAGTAACATATGATAAAAATATGTTTACCAAGATTTTATAAAAATAATGACTTCAGAAATAATTACAATCATTTGTGAATAAGTCCTGAAAGTTTCATCAAAAGCTGACCATTATTTGATTTTTGCAAGAAGTTCCAAATTAATGTGTTTTTCAGCAAAAAGAAATATTCATAATTATCTCTGGTGCACTGCTGACGCAAAACAATAATATTTTTTATCAAAATTTCAAACGTGTTAGAAAGGAAACAAATTTTTTTAAATAACTAAAAACTATTTTATCTTTCCTCTTAATAATAACATAAAATTTTGACGGTAAGACTAGGGTTTTATTAAGTTTGGGAGCTTTTACCTGCGTTTTTACTATGCTGTTTTTGCAGTGAATTAATGGAGGTACCTAGATGGTGTCTAAAATGGGTAACGCTATCCAAAATTTCGAGATAAAATATTAAACTTTCAACTTGAAGTTTAGAACCATTCGAAACATTAGTTTTCATCAATTTAAAACTCAATTTGTGAGCCTGTCTCAGACAATAAATAGACAGCACAAGAATTTTCTCTATGCAGCGCGAAACAATCACAAATTTCCGTACATAAGATTCTTCATATTAAATATTGTCAAAAAATTCATTCTTTGAGACTGCACGTGACAATCGTCACTCACTACACGATAGAACAAGACACTTCCCATTAGCATTAATTCAAAGAATTTTTCTTCTATCATTCACACTCTTCAAACAAAACTTTTCAGTTATACTCACTTTCCTTTACAAACATATTACAAACTGCTAAGACTTCATTTCTCTGTAAGCTTGTTTAATATTTGTATATAAAATTGTTATTTGTTGCAAAAGACTTGAATGATTTCTGCCTCGCCTAATTTCTACACTCAAGACCTACTTTATATATCCTTCTTTTCTTGAACACGGGCGTCGGTCATTTATAACTGATATATCCCGAAAAGGAATTCAGTGCAAATAGATCAGTTGAAGAATGGAACCCAACACCAGGAATACAATATACCAGATTTATTGTACTAAGGTACAATTAACAATAATACACATATAGGCAAGCCACGGGTTGAAGCGGAATAGACTATCGAATAGTGAATGCCTTCGCCTAAGACCTTTTCTGTATTAATTAGCCTTCCCACGCAAGGCCAGATGTGACACATGGTTATTTTATAGTGGGTATTCCCGGCCATATAGCCGGGCCAAAATATGTCTGTCTATTTTTCCCCAGTCGTGGTTCTACCTTTCGGCGGAACCATGACTGGGTTTGTGCTCTCTGCGCGGAAGCAGAGAGCGCCCTCTACCCGAAAGCAGAGAGCGGACAGTGTCATAGAGCAGTCAGGCGAATGTCTAAGACATTTTTGTATTTACTAGCCTTCCCACGCAAGGCCAGATGTGACACATGGTCATTTTATAGTGAGTATTCCCGGCCATATAGCCGGGCCAAAAAATGTCTGTCTATTTTTCCCCAGTCGTGGTTCTACCTTTCGGCGGAACCATGACTGGGTTTGTGCTCTCTGCTCGGAAGCAGAGAGCGCCCTCTACCCGAAGGCAGAGCGCTGACGGTGTCATAGAGCTGTCAGGCGAATGCCTAAGACTTTTTCCATTTCGTACTGCTCGTTACCGTTTTTTAACAAGTAGAGCACTCTATTCTCGGGGATGGCAGGATGTTCCACTATAACACCTACCCCCGAACTAAATTCTCCCTAGAATTTTGCTCTTAATATCTTTTTCTCTTAGGATCTGGACATAGCCGTTTAGTCCTTTTCCTTTTTCTGTTACTTCTTCTCCTGTCCGTCCCTGTATCTTCATTTTAGGAGAATCAGTGGTTCTTTGTGTAGGTGTTACTTCCGTAGCTACTCCATTGTTAGCGGGTGGTTTAATCTGGTATGTGTCATTTACTACCTCTATTGGTATTTCTTGGTCATTTGTAACGGTTTCGATGTATCGGTGTCTCAGATAGTTTATGTGTTTTTTACAGACAAACTTCTCTCCTTTAATTATGTAAATAACTCTCCTGATTCTTCTAATAACTAGATAGATGAACATTTCTACTCCCAAAACCCAAAGAAAGATTAAGAGATATTTAGAAATAGATGAACATAGCCAAAAGTGAATATTTCAATTTAAGCTAAGTTAAAACTTAACAAACAATTTTTTTTATATTTTAATAGGTTTAAACAGACCTTTATATCGCCCGACCAATGTTCCTCCTCCTTCTTTTGAACAGGAGTAGAGACTCATCCCTTGTTTCTATTTAGGGTAAGGTTTCCTGTTTCCTTCTTCTGATGCCTTAATAATGGTGGCAGTCAAAAATTGTTGGTGATATGAGTTGATAGTGACTATGTCTCTTCATACTGAAGCTACCAGGTTGGCAGTTTTTAGGTTGTTGCTTCTCGACTGGTAGTTTAGAACCTGAACTTTTCAGTAACGTCTAGAGAAGCTGCTCTGATTAGCAGTCACAAAGTATCGAGGATCTCGCAGTGACATGTCATGTATGGAAAGGTGTTCTTTCAAGAACTTTTGGTGAGCAACCCCGAGACCACATTATGCTGCAGTCTTCGCCAATTCCCAGTCATCTCGTTATCTTAGGCGATCGACAGCTACTATTATTCTTGTTTTTCCCTATTCTAAATGACATAACGTGACTAAAAGCATCAAACGAAATAAAACTAAATCAGCACAGCAAAATCACGTAAACCTTTCAACCTTTCTTTGACTATCTTCACTTCTATTGTCCATGTGCATGGTAATGGTGCTTATGTTCAGGAACATCTTTTTCTGACTAGGGAACTTACTCTTGAGTTTACAAACCGTTTTTAAATGTACTTCCGTCTCTGTCGACTAAACTCAGGCAACTATTTCTTTTCCTTTATTGTTCTCCTTCCTCTCATGACTATTGCGTGCAATATAGTATTTCTGACAATATAGACAAAAGTCTCTCACTGCACCAGTTTTCAAATATCTTTGTGTTCAGTGAATTCAATGTTTACCATGTCAGGTGGCTTTTTCAGTGACCTAGCTGGCATCTAGACCTATCACTCAAACTCTCACACAAATGGTAGACTACTCCATGAGTCCCTCCAGTTATCCTGACGGACACACTTCCTTACTTAATCTCCTCTTTACCGCTACCTCTGACTCATATCATGCTATGCAGCTCTGTCCTGTAAACAACTCAGCAAAGTGAATCAGTCACGATCATCCTGCCAACAGAATATCTTTCTGTTATCAACGAGTTGATTGAGACTCATTCCTTGACTTCCTTCGCGAGGTCTCTTGTAATGATGTTTTTAACTATCCCGTTAAAAATATATGCCACTGGGGTCTCTTAGGTGAAAGCCGGCCTCGGAGTATACGTTTCAGCACATAAATACCAAGTGAAACTACAAGCATATTCTTGATTCTCACTTGCATGTTCTGCCACAAGAATCGATTCTCTCGGCTCTACCAGAGACACATCTCTGATTTTATCAGATATCTCTTTGTCACTACTCGTAATGAGTGCAAGCGTTTCCCTCAAGTACGCGTGTTAGTTTATAGAACGAAACAGTGTATAATCTCTCACAAGTTTGATACTATAGATTACTGGCGGCTCTGAAAGTGTGCTAAACAAATCCTTAATCTCTTCTTTCTTCAATCAATTTGTAGAATTGACATCTACTGTAGCTAAGACAGAGTCCTTTGCTCGGAATTTTTCTTCCAACTCCACTCTTGACTCATCTGGTGCACCTCTTTCAGATCCCCCCCCCCACATAGAACTGGGGCTCTACTGAATAATATGCGCATAACTCCCTCAATACTACCTATTCTTCGTCTTCGCATCTTTTTCACTCCCAGTATCCTCCACCTCCTGCATACTAGTGGTTTTGCCACCTTGCTTGGGGTGAAATGATTAAAAATCATTATAACTGATATCATTTTTATCATTTCGCCGAGGGAAAATCTAATTGCTGCAACAAATAAAACAATGATTCAGGATCTTCATATTGTTGCTAACTGAATAAATAGATTGATGTTTCTTACTCACCTTTGCGGCCACACTTGAGACTTAATAGACTGCATGATCTACAAAACAAAAAAATTAGTTTTTTTTTTCAAACAAAAAAGAGAATCGGTGTTTCTTTCTCGGTTAGTGATGTTATGGTATAATGAGATAATAAAAAATAATTATTGGAAAGAACAATAAAAACTGAACTGTGGTGAAAAGAGGATAAAGTGAAAAATTTGAACTTGCACGAACTACATCTGACGCTTCCACTCTCAGCCAAGATCAATACATAAGAGCGACGTTGATTGGCTTAAATAAACCAGTCACTGCTCCTCTTGTGCATCTAGCGACAGTTTTAGATTTGTACCAACTTTAAGAATTCTATCAAGTTTTTTCTAATCGTTATCAATTAAGACGTGCAAACGAAGCAAAGTCTAACGAACTATCTCACGTCCACCAAGATGAAGAATATACTGGAATATCTTATGCTCACCAATCTGGTACGAAAAAAAACTCAGTAAAGAAATTGTTTCGTTTTTTTAAAAAGCGGTAGGTGGTTGTCATGTACAGTGACATAATGAAACGAACTACAATATTAATTACCACGCGTACATCGAAATAAACTGAATTAAACCTGAACAAGAATATGACAATTATTTATGTTGCATTCAAGATATAAATAACAATTTGGTCTAATTGAAAACAAGATGATATCGAGATATATTAATATATCCCATATAAAAAAAAAATATAATTTTATGAATGACTGGATTAAATCGATGATGTACAAAATCAGTTTGGCAAGTATGGTGAATTGTATCTTCACGCATAATCTGCAATTGTGGCCTTGTGGCAGGTTATGTTAAGCTTAGTGAATACTTACAGATGGTTTTTCAAGCTAATCTCGTTGACTCTTTTATGCATAGTGAGGTTTGTCTACATAGAGTATCTCACTATAGTGGTCATGTTCCAGACAAATTTATGATTGGTAAAGTTTCAGATGCTTATCATGGAATGATTGTTCGCAGCCAAATTTCACAGACCATTGCTTCATTGCTGGTGAGTTTGTTGCTCATCTCAAGTACTTCACAAGCTTGACCTTGTGCCAGACTAATCGAAACTTAATAAAAATCGTTTTCTAATGTTTGTATAACAGACTTCCTACAATTTTTGACTTGAAATTTGGAGTTTATGTAATATCTTAATGTTTGAATTCAAGTGTACAGAATTGACTTTATAGTTTTTCAGAAATAAACTAATGATCAAAGCCCACTTTGATATAAAGTTAACTCCCTTTCATTATCTTACTCATTAAGGATTGTTTTCATTTTGCATCCTCCTTATCGATTGAATAAACCAGTTTGAAGGAAACTGTTAAACATCGTAATCCTATCTTTTATAGGAGAATTGATATATGTATATTTATTTTAGTCCGGGATAAAGCCACAACCGTAAAACATCTAGTAAGGGTCGAACTCATTACAACCCTAAGAGTCTATTTTCTGAATGAAAAAAAATAATTTTTACTTTGTCTTTATAGTATGTAATGAATATCTAATTTCAAACATATTTGAATCATTAGCAATTATTTGGATCGGAGCATCTGTTTTTATGTAGTAATTAAAGAACAGAATCTATAAAGGTTGTTGTTGTTTGATGAACTTTTCTAAAATCATTTCACTCCGAGCAAGGTGATAAAACCACTGAGACGCAGGTGGGGGGGGGTTACTGAGTATAAAGAAATCTATAAAAAACATTATTAAGAAGAGAGGCCAATAAAAGAACAGCAATTAAGTTGATAGCTGACGATTGACATTACATTTTAATTTTTAAAGATCAAAGTTGACTGGAAAGCAGGAAGCTGAAAGAGAATTCAACAAGCAAAAGTGCAAGAGAAGAAACTGTTAGCATAAAATCTTATATATATCTCATAATAATATTTTATTACTTTAAAAATAATTAATTTTTAGTGTAATAATAAATGATTAGTCTAGGTTGTTTTTCGTGTAACACATTTTTTAGAGAATTAGAAGAACGTGTACTCGTGTTTTATAGACTACGCGAAGGCAACCGAAAAAGTACGCCACAAAGAGATGATTAGCAACCTTGGCTTATTCGGGAAAGACATTAGAATAATTAAGAATCTATACTGACAGTAAATCGTCTGCATACAGACAGAAAATAAGTTCAGAAGATATACAAAAATAGAAAGGGTTTGTAAGACAAGGATGTCACTTCTCACCGGATTTATTCAACCTATATAGCAAAGTAATTCTGTGAGAACTAAAATTCTGGATTAATTATTCACGGCCCCAATCTTAGCAATATGAGATATGCAGATAGATAACACAGCGCTGGTAGCAGACACGGAAAGAAAACTACAAAAGCTCTTACAGAAGTTTTCCTGCTGAAAACATGGATAGAGCCTTCCGTAATTCTTTTTCTTTCATTAAAAAGGTAACTCCAGAAGGCTTTTGACATCAAGAAGAATGTTTCTTAATATTCAGGCGAAAAGGCACAGAGTTACCAACGTACTACAAAGAGCCTAAAGAGTTTTGAAGTTCACAAGTGAAAATTCTCTTACGGTTAGACAGCAAAGAAAAAAAATTTCCCCAAATTCTAAGGTAAGCACGAACACTGTGAATATAAAAAAAAAATTCCAAAGTGCTATATGTCCCAGAGATGCTCGTGGTATAAGTAAAAGTAATTCTTTTCATTTTTTGCTAAAATGTGGTTACACCTTTCTTTTTATGCATTTTTGAATTGCTTTCGCTTTTTGTCACTTTTGAGATTGTAATCGTTTTTTTTTAATTTTTGATAATAATTTTTGCAACATAATAGAATCATTTAGATCTGGCATGAAGGTAAATTTTTATAATCTAGCAAATTTCAACAGTCTGCCAATCTAGTACTGCGCTTATATTTTGTTATAATTAATATGGTTGAGTTTTGAGAAATAAATGAGAAATTACAATTTGAAGCATGAAGTGTTACTTTCAAGAAAATAAAATTAATAAGGTACTAATAATATCATATGTCAGGTAAGCCATCATATACTGTGTAAGCATTGGAAAAACGATTTATTTTTCCGGTTCTTATTTTACCCATTATGGGAATCTTTCTATCCCTCCATGATATAATAGCCCCTTATTTTACAGAAGGAACGGAATGGCTAGAAGAAAAATAAATGACAAACATGCTTAGTTCTCAGTTTTATAATGTTAAGTATTACAAAAAATGATTTATACGTATTTACATCTGTCTCACACAGAGAAATATAATATTTATCTACACAACAAGTAGAATGAAAGAAGAACGAAAAGATGGTCTCACATATAATAATTCTCAACGGGAATTGGAACTGCGGGAGATATTTTCTATATCTGGTGAAGATATATTTCCATAGAAAAATCGCGCCATAGACTTGTACGCTGCACCACGTGCGGCTGGTTGGAGGAGGCAAATTCAACCTCCGTCCGAGCTAGGTAAGGGCTCTGTTCGTGCTAGAAAAGCGACTCCTTGGCTTGGGTGCTAAAAGATTTCTTATTGAATCGAGGACTGATTACTTTTGTCACTGTATGAAGTGACGTCTTTAAATAACCGTCATGTGACCAACTTCACCTAAGGGAGATAACCCTATAATGTGTTACTTTTCTTTACAGGATTATCTTAGACAATATTTATATGGAAGTACAATATAGCAGTATACAAAATATTTCTGACGGCATTTGAGTAAAATGAACTGTTTTTTCTTTTGATTGGAACCAAACCAAAGACACAGTAACAACAATTATTGCCGAGTAAATCATATGAGAAAGAATTCCTTACATTTCGACAGTTATGTAAGCAAATGTAAGTACTTACGCAGGGGAAGGTTTGAGGCCAGGTAATACAGAATGTCTAGCATCTGCTGAAAACGAAAACAAGATTCCAGTTCCTTGAGTGTTGGCAAGACCAACTGAGGCATTTCTATAATAAAAAAAGAATGAGAAGAATTTTGTTATTGTCAATAAAACAACCGTTTTAAATAGTGTGAACGTAAACACTAAAGTTAGCTTCCAAATATTCATTTTCTGATCAAAACAAAACAAACAAATTGTAAAATTACGGAAGCATTTAATGCAAAAATTTATAATAATGAGATTATAGAAAATGACTGATTTCGGTAGATTGCTCTCAATTACTCTTATTTATATATTGTAAAATTTAGAAGCATTTTATGTGTTTACTACTACGTACGAAATTTATGGACCAAAAATATAAAAGAATTTAAATTAAAAGATTGTTGTGGCTTGAGGCAGGTCAATAGTAGTCACTGGCCTTATTCAAAAGAATAGGGAGAGAAAGGGACTGATACTATGTAACTATGCTAAAGGTTAACTTAGTTGATGGAAAAGTAATCAGAGTTAGTCGAAATAAATTAGGTTATTAATACCAAATATTGGTTATTTGATAAGGTCTAAGGTGTTTCCTATTGTGTATTGAACCCAAATAATCATTAACAATGATTATTTGGGTTCAGGTATTTCCGTTTGTAATAAGTACTTGGAGTCCAAGTGGATTCTTTTGAAGCTGTGACAAAAAAGTATAAGTGTTTTATGTTTTATATTTGTAAAAATTATATCTTTGTACACAGTTTGTATATATTTTTTAGATATAATTTGATTTATTTCAGAAATTGTTAATATATTGTTTGGTTTGACTCTTTTAAAAAGATCCTTTTAAGTTGTTTAAGTTGTTTGATAGTGTTTTAAATTAATTTCGTTAAAGTCACGACGGTTTGTTAATACATCTTTTGCTGTGTATGGTTCTTGGTATATTATACACTGTATTTTTTCAGATATATGAGTGTATCATATAAGTATACAAATGTGGATGTTGACTATAACAAACTTTGTTTTTTTTTGGGTTTTTTTTTTTGTAATTCTCACACCATTCTTCAATGGAATGTTTAATGTTGCCCAGTTTTAATAAGCAAAATCTTGATAAAATGCTGCTATATTTGGTATTTGAAAGGTTCTTGTCTAAATATTCATAGCTATTTTACCAGCTTTCATTACCAACGATGTCAATACAAATGCACAACTAGCAACGCATAACGCTTTTAATTTTCTTTGAGATGGAATCAATTCTGTTCATAATTTAATAATGGGTTTGTTCTTTTCTGTTTTTAGTGATAGTGGAATTGTTATGACGTCTAAGAAAAAGATGAACACTGCAACTATGCTCAACAGACTTTAGTTTCAGTTTGTAGGTAAATGCAAAGTCTAGTGTGAACAGTATTTGACCAAAGCCTGTATGCTTTAAGTTTTGGTTACGATAACTTTGTGACTTCATGCTAACACAACGATCAGCCGTTTCCGAAGAACCTCGTCTACACATTTCTTTGCATAAATCTTGAGTCAAGCCGACATATAGTTTTTCAGACAATTCTCAATAGTGCTGAATTCTTGGATTGTCTCCTCACAAAGATTTTAAGTCACATCCATGACCACAGTCACACACACACACACACACACACACACACACACATCTATATATACTATACATGTGTGTGGTTATAGGCATGACATGACTTGCCTATTGATCAGATTGGAACTCTCTGACAACCCGTCTCGTCTAACTAATAGTTAAAAGTCATAAAGCCGCCATCATATCCTCATCAGAATTTACCAGTCGCCATCCATTGCCAAGTAGACGATCTTTTTTTAGGAAAAAGGGTAGAATCGGCGTATTCTACCCCCTCCCCCAGTCAACAAGACCAGTTGGCTAGGAATGCCTTCAGTGAGCGCTAGAGAGAGAGAGAAAGAGAGAGAGAGAGAGAGAGAGAGAGAGAGAGAGAAAGATTATAATGAACAGACGAAAAAAACGAGCTTTGTTCTTTTTCGCAAAAAGGATAAAAAGAAATCAGTCAGTAATCAAATATACCGTCATTATCGAATTAATACAATCAAACATTCACACTATTTTAATTGTAGACTGATATTTTCTCTGTTTCTGCACTTTGTGGATAAATGAAATTCATTGTCACAGTGTAAGTAACGAGTCTAGTTAGAAAAAAAAGCTGGCATATTTTTCTTTAAACACTTTATTCCTGATGATTTTAACTTGAATACGTTTAATATAATTTCCTGGAATAGAGAAAAGAATACACAACATGGGGTAGTCATTGGCCGGTCAGTGTAAAACTAGTTGAGGCTACCGTTGTACATTTACAAAAATCTATTTTAATTTAATGCTATAAAATCATGTCTATGTTGTAAAATTCTAATGCTTACCCTTTTCCAACGTATTGGCAAAGTTTGTTGGCAATGTCTTGCTCTTTCAAATTGTTTTCACATACTGGTGTGTATTTTCCATTCACCATGAACGACAAAGTCATATTGTCATGCTTGACTGAAATAAAAACAATGAACCAAATTTAGTTGACATACCAAGTAATCAGCAAATTTTCTGAGGTTACTTGAGAAGTTTAATCTACACCCTCACTGATGCTGGGGGCTGGGAGGGGTCTATCCCCCAAAAAAGTCATTTGTATTCCCCCTCGGTGGAAATTATATGAACTCATTTTAGTATGCAAATTCTTAATTGTGACCCCATAATTTAAATACCCCACAAAAAACAAAAAACAAAAAAAAAAACCACTGTATCGACAGACTTACGTTAAACCATCAACTTTAATAATTTAAAATGTTCTCAGTTTTCATAATTATTAGACGAATATTCCCAAAGTTCAAATAACAATTGTTTTGGCATCAACTTGCAGTTTTCTTCGACAATACTTGGTGGTTTCTAGTGATGATGGGATATATAAACAATAAGTTAAATTCAACGATCCTTCAATATATTTTTGTTTATTCATTTAAATCAGAGATGACGAATATTTTTGATACTTACAACAACGATATTCGTCAGATCCATCTTGGCAGTGATCAACTCCGTCACAAACTTTGTTTGCTGGAATGCACTTATAATTAAGACATTGGAATTCATCGGAGTTGCATTTGGCTAAAAGAAAAACGATGGTTAATGTTAAGCGTTACAAAATTTGACGCTATACAATCGAGAAAAAAGCAGACGTAAAAATGTAAATTTATTATCCAGCACATATTGGGAAATTAATGGATATTATCGATTCTTTTTTTTAACGAATCAATTCTACAAGGAAATTTTTTTTGCACATCAAAATAGACATTAAATGTAATTGTCTTTTTTTAAAAAATGTCATTGTATAAATATAGAATTGTACGTACACGAGCAATAGATATGTTACTTATCTTGGTACAAGAAAGAAACAAATTAAAACAGGTTTGTATTTTGGTAACATTTACTCATCTGAGTAGACATACTGCGAGACAGGATGAATAACTATTTTTAAGGCCCATGTCATGATCTGACCTGCAAATAATATTTTACAGACTCATATGGGCTCGAGTAAATAAATATATAATATAAAAAAGTTAAAAAGAAACATTGACCGTTAGTTTGATAGAATATTGTATTTTATAATGAAAAGAAAGAAACATATATATATATATATATATTAAAAAGGATTAATTCAAAGAAGTTGAATGGCCATTTCGATATGAAGATCCCCACGGGGGATAACACATCACCTCAGCAACAGAAAAATCCTTTCAGAAACTGGAGAAAAATTAGTCTATTTTTCCTTTTAAATAGATTTGCAAGTAAATTAAAAAAGAAAATGAGTATAAAAAGGAAAAATTAAGGAAAAGAAAAAGAAAAAGATAAAATAAAATAAAATCAAATAAACAAGAAAAGAAAAGAAAAGAAAAGAAAAGAAAAATTGACATCGTCTGGGTTCGCAAAAAAAAGGGAATTGTAACTAAAAATTAACAGACAGCCGTGTTAAATCGACGTAAGTTTAAGCAACACGGAAAAAAAGGTGGGAGATAAGAGAGATAAAGGAAGGAAGGGAGGGAAAAAGAAAAGAAAAGAAAGAAAATTTTTTTTAAATATTACAGACGCTGGACAAATTCAAAAACCTAATTTCCCAAAAACGTTGAAGTATTAGAAAAAGGCCTTTACTTAAAAAGGCATAATTATTTATAAAAGGGAATAAAAAGATATAGGATTTAAAATAAAATTATTTTTTAAAAATTAGGTCATTTAAATTAAACTAAATAAAGACAACATTAGGTAAAAAAATTCATTTACAATTATACATACATATAGAAGTACACACATACATACATACATATACACACACAATTCTACGATTAAGAACACATATATACATACACATACACACACATACATTCAATTTCATACACACTTATAAACACATACATGCGCATACACATATATATATATATGTGTCTACACACCTATATACAAAAAATTCATATACACACAATATATATGTGTGTACACATACATGCACACATATACATACACACACACATACACACATAAATACATATTACATATGCACTCACACACATACCTATAAAAATATAAAAATATATATATAAAAAATAAAAGAATATTATGAAAAGGAGCATTTAAATAGCTAAAAAATTTTTTTCCAAAAATACATATAGCCCACATACATAAACACACATATATATATATACATATATATACAAATATGCATATCCACACACAAAAACATACACATATACATAAAAATTATAAAAAGAAAAATTAAAAATTAAAAATTAAAAATTAAAAAATTAAAAATTTAAAAAATTAAAATTAAAAAAATTAAAAAATTATAGAAAAATTTTAGAAAAATTTAAAATTTAAATTAAAAGTTAAATTTTAAAATCCGCCCTATGGCGGCACTTATTAATAAATTCCCTCCTAAGGTTCAATAGTAAGTCCTGATGAGGATATTTCAAAATCAGAATCTTCTCCAATAAACATAGACGACACCTATCACGAAAATTTTTCAGGAGTACAAGCTGAGCCTATTAATTTCCAGCTGATTATAGGGTCTTGCCCTACCTCCTTCATTTCCCAGAACCTACGTGATAGTGCCGTCTGGAATCTTTGCTTAGGGTTCGAAAACGAGTACTTGTGATTATACAGCCTCTGTTTGAAAGGGTCCGCGGACATGCCAATATAAGTCCGGTAATTGTCTTTGTTATTAGATGGAGAAATACGGGCTTCATAAATTACATGGGTGGATTTACATTTGCCTTGCACCGGGCAGGCATCCACAGAATTACAATTACATTTATCGACAATTCCGGATTTAACATCGGTATTATTTAGGTTACTTAAAATTTGTCTATTATGTGAATTAATTCTATCATCTATATTAGAGGTGCAAGAATAACTAATTTTTAGGGTGAACCTATTAAAAATTTTATTTAAGGGATTGTTATTATTATTAAAATATTTATCGATTAATCTGAGAAAATACTTACCAATATTTATATTAGTTAGCTTACAATAAGGAGGGTTAAACCAAATTATCTTCCTATTTCTACATTTTCGGGTGTTTTTAGTTTTAGATGGTTCTGGGTTAATAGTAGGCTTATCATACGTTAACTTATTAATAAAACAGCTTTTCTGAAGGGCCTTATCGTAAATTTCTTTACTTGCGTTGAAAATTTTCCTATTGGATGATAAAAGGCTAACCCTATTATTTACTATCTTGGGTATTTGTTTCATAATATTCTTGGGGTGGTTGGATAAACTATTTATATAGGTGGGAGAACTATTTTCCTTGAGAAAGGGTTGGTAGGAACCTTCACTTAAGTTAAGGGTGATATCTAGATAGTTTACAATTTTGAGATTGGAAGTAACCTCAACCTTAAAACCTAGAAAATTTAGGGCTCTGATAATTTTCTTATGTATTCTATTAGTGTAAGGCTCTTTGGAATTGGGAATACATATCAGTCCATCATCCCGATATAGGCCTATTAGTTTAGGGTCTAAAAATCGACTTAAAATATCGAAAATATAAATACCTATTAGATCTGCTACCTGGGCAGAATCAGAGGCTCCCATAGGGACATCAAAACTATCTTCAGGCCCTTTTGTCCAAGTAGAATTATCAAGGGTGAGAATAGATTTTCTGGCTCCCAGTATAATCCTATAGTCACTATCCGAATGGTTTGATAATATCAATGACAAATCTAAATCCACTTTCCTTAAATTTGATATTGTGGATTTCTATTCCTCTATATCTAAAAAACTTCTTGTGGATTGTTTAGACTTTGCTAGGGGTTATGTTAATATTTCGGATATCTGATATCACTATCACTATCTGATATCTGATATCACTATCCGAAATATAATATGTATTTATGTGTGTATGTGTGTGTGTGTGTGTGTATGTATATGTGTGCATGTATGTGTACACACATATATATTGTGTGTATATGAATTTTTTGTATATAGGTGTGTAGATACATATATATATATATGTGTGTGTGTATGCGCATGTATGTGTTTATAAGTGTGTATGAAATTGAATGTATGTGTGTGTATGTGTATGTATATATGTGTTCTTAATCGTAGAATTGTGTGTGTATATGTATGTATGTATGTGTGTACTTCTATATGTATGTATAATTGTAAATGAATTTTTTTACCTAATGTTGTCTTTATTTAGTTTAATTTAAATGACCTAATTTTTAAAAAATAATTTTATTTTAAATCCTATATCTTTTTATTCCCTTTTATAAATAATTATGCCTTTTTAAGTAAAGGCCTTTTTCTAATACTTCAACGTTTTTGGGAAATTAGGTTTTTGAATTTGTCCAGCGTCTGTAATATTTAAAAAAAATTTTCTTTCTTTTCTTTTCTTTTTCCCTCCCTTCCTTCCTTTATCTCTCTTATCTCCCACCTTTTTTTCCGTGTTGCTTAAACTTACGTCGATTTAACACGGCTGTCTGTTAATTTTTAGTTACAATTCCCTTTTTTTTGCGAACCCAGACGATGTCAATTTTTCTTTTCTTTTCTTTTCTTTTCTTGTTTATTTGATTTTATTTTATTTTATCTTTTTCTTTTTCTTTTTCTTTTTCTTAATTTTTCCTTTTTATACTCATTTTCTTTTTTAATTTACTTGCAAATCTATTTAAAAGGAAAAATAGACTAATTTTTCTCCAGTTTCTGAAAGGATTTTTCTGTTGCTGAGGTGATGTGTTATCCCCCGTGGGGATCTTCATATCGAAATGGCCATTCAACTTCTTTAAATTAATCCTTTTTAATATATATTTGCTCTGTAATATTTTATTACATGGAGCTCTCTTCCTGTATCATTTTTTAATATTAAAATAAAATTTTTAATATTAATTAGGATCGGGTTTTTGGAATTTACCTTCCTGCTTTTTTCCCTTGGATTGAAGTATCTGAATTAATATATATATATATATATATATATATATATATATATATATATATATTGTGTGTATTTTGGCAGCATTCTTTCATTAATACAGGTTTCATTGAATAATATAGACAAGTTCTGTCTATTTATTTTGTGTAAGATCCTTTCGTATGATCTGATTAGCTTGATAGTGTTGTCATGGAAAGACGACAAGAAATCGCAATAATTGTTGATTTTTTATCAGGTCTGACCTTTCAGCTTACATAAGCCATTATCAAAGGATGAACATTTAATATTCAGTGAACATAGAACATTTAAATTATTAACAGAGTGGAGTTATACAGAGAAAATTAAACAGGTCCATTTTTTGCGTCGCATACGAAAGGATCTTACACAAAATAAATAGACAGAACTTGTCTATATTATTCAATGACACCTCTATTAATATATATATATATATATATATATGTGTGTGTGTGTGTGTGTGTGTGTGTGTGTGTGTGTGTGTGTGTGTGTGTGTTTCTCATATTATTACTGTTTTTTATATTCACCATTGATTCATTTTGTACAGCTTATCAACCGCTTGCAGGAATTTAAAGCCATATATTTACATTGTAAGAATCTTTTGTTGATAATAATGGTTTTTGAGATCCAATTCTTACTAATTAACCCATATAAGGGATAGAGAATAAGTTGATTCATACATTTCCCAAGAGTATTTGTGCGTAAGTGAATTTAACGAACCCGACTGGAATTAAAACTTGGTACTCTGATTAACAATTCCAAGCCATTTTCCATTATGCCACTCGAACACCCAAGTTTACAGTACCTGGTATTCTCAAGCGGTCACACATCAAGGCTCTACGTTGTTTAGTTTCTGTTATCATACGAAAACCGGTGTTTCAACGTGATATGGCTGTAAAACTGTTTTTGTACAAGAAAAAACTTTCATCGCCTGAAGTTATCGAATATTTATACACGCTTTTCAGTTCATGTTTCTGGAATGACAAATTATTAACGTGCCACGTGTGTATGTTGCAAGAGGTAGAAAAATGTGTTTATCTCTTACGTGGCCGGAGAAAAAGAAGCGAGGCTTTCAAACATAGCTCCGCTTGTCATTCTAAGCCTGGGATACTAACTAGTAGAATTAATGCAGCTATCTCTATATAGAAGTGTACGTACTAAAGGCACGTGCTTTATTAGAAATACATTTCCCAAGAAAAACATAGGAATTCATGGCTTGTAGATATTACAGACAAAAGGAACATGTGGGGAGCCATGAACCCATATGAATTAAAAAGACATAACACTTGGAATTAGAATAAAGTAACATTCTTTGTAGCATTGAAGAATAGAAGAATAAACCGTAAAGCTTACTGCATGACTGTTCATCTGTTCCACCTGGGCAGTCCTTCTCACCATCGCATACACTCTCTTTATATATACATTGTGGATTACTGATAGCTGTAGAGTTCCTTGCATTGCTTGCAATACAAGGGACATGAGTTGATTCACAAGCTGAAAAGTGAGATATAAAATCAAAAGTGAAGAATTGCAATAAAAAAGACTTTTTATAATTTATATTTTTATTCTATCTTCATCGACACTTTTCCTGTTTCTTATGAACAGATTTGCATTTTCACCAAAGAGAAAAAATGTTTAATTATTGTTATTATTTTATGTTTTGAACTTTGTTAAATTATAATATGTATAATTCCTTCGACAGAAGGAAGAGAAATTTCAAAAGAAAACAATCCAATAAAATGAATGATTTGTGTCAAGCTGTCTTGCGGTGACCACACAGGTTTTTTTTCCATTTGGTCAAAGTCACTAATAAACTGAAGATTTAAATAATAGAGAGCAGTACGCTTCCCAGTCTTGCTAAATTACTGAGAAGTGAACCCAGCCGGATATTTTCCAGTGACAAAATAACGTAAACTTTCCATTATGAGTGGGACACACATGGTCGGCTTAAAGAAACCTACTGAGCATGTTTGGAAAATGTTGCGCACGCACACACACACACACACACACACATATATATATATATATATAAGAATGAGATGGCAATGTTCTTTCTTATTTATTTCCTTTTCCTTCTTTTTAAGCGAACATCCGGTGTTTAGATTTCTGTTTGCATTTTCCCTAATAAACGGTCGCTGACGAAGCGTATGTACTTCGCAGAAATGATCATACGGCACATGGATTTTCGAAGTTTTATTTGAAAAAAAATACTCATATTTGGCTCTGCAAATCAATAATTCTATTTATATTGAGCCCTCAGGCTAGATCAGTTTTAATATTAACAAGATTAATATTAATAAAATTTTCTTTGGGATTTTATCTACATGCCTCTTTTTGTTTGGATTTAAATATGAGATGACAATATATAGTTTTATATATCAAGCACAGTATTAGGAAATTCTATGACAAAGTGGAAAAAGTTTACTTGTTTTGTCCGTCAGGACTTCATCAAAATAAATTTGTTATATTGGTAAGACTACACATGCGCACGACAGAGGGATGCTAGAAATTTTAGAATTATTATGTTTTTCATCTATCTGAATGAATTTAGAGTCTTTTTGTTTTTCTTTTCTTCACTTTTGTAAGTAGGTATTCCATACTGCAGTATTAGAAGATCTTCTAAGAATAGTGAAATGTTGTAAGAGACAGGGCGAAAATTTACTGTAGATGACTTTGCGATTAATTCATTCTTTAGACAGTTATGTTGTAATAAGTTATTTTCTCCTTTGATTAGAGTAGAATATTTTCTGTCAAAATTAGGGTCAATCCAGTTACGGTGGACTACCAACGCATTTGACGTATTATTTTCTAAAATGTCCCCTTTGGGTTCATATGATCTTTTATTTTGATTACTTGATGTTTATCCTATGTATTTGTTGTGACAGTTATTACATATGATGGAGTAAACTACTCTTTCAAGTTTTAGCTTATTGTTTTGTTTACTACTAAGTCTTTTATTGTTTGGGTTGTAGTAATAATAATTTTTATGTTGAGCTTAGATTCTTTTCGATTGTAGATGTCATAGAGTTAGTGGGCAGAGTAATATTTTTTTATTCCTTACTTTTTCCAGGAGTGACAGTTCCTTGATTTGTTTGTATCTTATGACCTTTTTGTTTCCCACTGAATATTAAATAACTAGGTTGTTGGAAAAGTTTGAAAATGTTTGTGTAAAAAATCCGAGCTGCATATTCTTTGTGCTCTTAGGAAAAATTCGATGGCTATGCCGGATTTTATTTTGTTGTTATGATGAGAATAGAAATTTATTTTCTCGATTTTGCTGATCGATTTCGAGTGGACACTGTTTTATACTTTTGTTAATGTGGTGTAATTTGATATCAAGAAATAGTAAAGAATTGTGTTCTTCCATTTCGAATGTGAATTCAAGTGTATTTTAGACTTTGTTCAGTTGATCTTCTAGATCAAGTAAATCAGTATCACAAGGATATATAATGGAAGCATATTGATTGTTTGAATAAAATATTTTTAAAAAAACCTCCTTCGAGAAATTCTAAGAAGATACATGCCATCAATCCATTGAGAGGTGATCCCATTAGTAATTCAAATTTTTGTTTGTAAAAATTATTATTAAATGTAAAGTATCATTAATTGGTAATGAAATGGCAGATTTTTGTTGTAGCTGTTGGTAGAGAGAGCTTTATCTTTGATTGTATCAGATGCTTTTTAAGAATTTTTCAACTGGGGAGTTGGCATAAAAAAAAATTATATCTAAACTGGCAATGCCTTTATTAGTCATTTTTACTTCCCATTAGTTTTTCAACGAGGCTGTCTGAGATGAACTGATTGTTTCTAGGAGAGGGGTTAAAATTTTTGTTGCGGTTAGCGTTGTCTATACATGAGATGATCGGGAGCATTGGGTTATAATAAAAGAAAGTGGGATAGGTCTTATTCAGCTAAAATTGCCATACAGTACAAGAACTATTGGCTTACTAAGATACATGGAAACAACAAAGGACTGGATGATACATTTAGTAAAACACTAAATAAAAAGAAAACATATTCAGTCAAAAAGGCTGTGAATACAAACGAGATTAATATTTAATAGATTCTTTAGAAAACAAAACAAAACCCAAGAAACAACTTTTACAGCAAAAATAAATAAAAAAATAAACCGAGGATAAAGCTCTTGTACAGATAAAACAACGCTGGCAAGACAAACCTCTGCACGACCAATATCCACAACGTGATAATAAACCAGATGTTGATAAGATTAATACTCATCGATACGGGCATCTGGATTAAAGGCTGAGATGGAAAGCTTTATTTTTGTAGCGCGAGACCAGAGGCTTTTCGTTAAGAACTTTCAGACAAATATACATAATAATTTGGACACAAAATGCAGGTTCTCTGACAAATATCTGAAAACCATGAATCATGTTATCTTAGGATGTTCTGCAACTGTACCAAATGAATATAAAATTCGTCGCGATAGAATAGGGAAATATTTATACTGGACAATGTGCAAATACTTTGGAAAAGATGTTAACAAACACTGGTATGAATATCATCCAGCACTGGTTACAGAAATAGAACACGTCACAATCTTATGGGATTACATATATTTACATACAGAAGATTGAAGCAAACAAACTGGACATAATTGCCAAAAAACAAAACGAACAAACTTTACTATCAACTGATAAGGATGCTCAACAGACTATAACATAGAAACCAAGGAATTTGAAAAACTGTCGAATTATAGAGACCTGGAAAACGAAATAGAAAATAAGAATAATACCAGTCATAGTACGTCTGCTTGGGAAGATAAAAAAAAGAACACAACAACACATTGAAAAAAATCTCAGCTGAAGAGAAATATAAAAACTATCTTGATAAGTACAGCCCACACACAAAGAAGTTCGTGTAACACTAGTAATGATAGAGAAGTTAGAAAAATAAATCATGCGATGTAGTCATAACAGCACACCACTACCCACCCTAGGTCTTTCCGCAGACTTGGAAGGTAGAGGGACCACAGTAGAAATCGAAATATTGTTATTATTATAATTATTATGACAACAACAACAACAACAACAACAACAATACTGAACAAGTCCTAGTAAATATATGCAAAATCATTAATCATTAAAGGATTTTGATTTTAAATAGCATTGGACTTACGTGTGTTGGAACAGTCAACTGCTGCAGATATATAACAAGTAGAACTACATCTAGAGCAAATCCTTTTGCTGCACATTCTCAGAGACCTTTCATATCCATAACAGGAAATGCTTTTTATATATGTCTTTTTGTAATACCAATTTTTTGTTGGGAACTTATTTCTCGATTCACTGTTAAAATATAAAATAAAACATCAAATAAATAAAAAGCTCTTTAATGTTTGCTAAAATATTTTCTGTTGGTAATCATTTTGCAAAACATATCTTTGAGATTTTAAAAAAATCTGATTTTAAAAGAAAATTATAATATAAAAGTAGATATTTTAATTTATGTCTGAATTTCTGTGAATTATCATTATTGTCCTCATATTTGTTGTTATTATCACATTTTTTTAACAATTTGCCCTCCTAACTTTATCATGTATGTATGGATCCGGTTAAATTCAGAGTATTTCGAACTGAAACCTTTATTTCAGAAAGTTCTCATTCCACTAACCATGTTTAAGGACATCTTGTATAGTTCTTATTTTTAGTACTGCTCAATAATTATTTCATTCATTTCCACTGAGTCCAAGTACATGCTGTCCCAATTGTAAGGGGTTGAAATCATAATTAATATGGCACCAAATTTACGAACCCACGCTATAAACCACAGCTATTGTCCCATGGAGGAAAATGGATAGAAATGTTGGAACCTTAAACCTAACCTACCTGATGGTGAGTGATGTTTCTGACATCAATTTAAGCTAAACACGGAGGAGAATATGACTACGGATTGTGTGTATTCTGCAGTTGTGGCAAAGAATATAAAGGCGAAAGTAGCCATTTCTAATTATTATTTTATTACTTCCAAAAGATTTTCTTTGTTTTTATTGCTTTCGATGTACAGGGTTGGCTGAAAAATTAATGGTCTGACTAAAATACACTCGTGGAATATCATAGTGATCATTGCGTTTACACACTTCTTTCATCGGTATTGCAGTAGTTGGGTTCCATTGTTGAAGAATCTTTCATCTTGTTGGACAAAATTTGTCAACAGCAGATAACATTATTACTGCGATGTTGGTTCCTGGCCAAGTGTTATTTCCTGTTGGGGAACAGATGATAAGGCCAAATCGGGGGTATGGGGTGGGGGGTCTGATCAACCAGTTCAAAGCCACAGTCACGCACATCAGCCATTGAAACCAAGGACTTGAGTGCCGGAGCCTTGTTCTTATGAAACAATGGTCCTTTAGTCAGATTTTTGGACGTTTTGTCCTGATAGACTTCCGTAACTTCCTCAGAAAGTTGGCATAATACTCTCCATTGATCATTTTGAAGATAGTCAATAAAATCAATGGCTTTTTAATCCTCTATCAAAAATAGAACATCACTTTCCGTTCACTTGAAACGACCTTCTTGGACCAGGTTAGTAAGGATGTTTACATTGCTTGGATTGTCTCTTTGTCTCTGGTTCAAAACGATGAAACCAAGACTCACACTGAGTAAGAAAACGTTCAAGCAAACGAACTGGATCTGTCTTATACAATGCCAAATTTTCCCGTTATGTGATCTAACAGATGCACTTTTGACCAGGTATCTGAAAAGGTAGCACCCACCGAATAGAAACCTTCATGCCAAGTTCCTCGTGCAGAATATTCTCAACATTCTGACGGTATAGTCTAATAGTATTGGCTATTTGATTTATAGTCAACCGCCTACTATCCATCAACACGTAATGAACATGATCACTGTTTTCTTTGGTAATGGTAATTGCAGGAACATCACTCTAGTGTACTAGTAATGTTAATATGAATGTCTTTGGGGTCTAAACCCTTTTCTGTAGGTACTTGATAACACCACGATACTAAATTTAGTTTATTTTCAAGAGAAGTTTTACGAGTTTGAAATCTTCATTGAACAATCAGATGTTTGTTTACATGGAAAGAAGCAATTATTAACAAAAGGAGTTGAAATTAATGCATGAAAGATTTCACATGTCTACAATAAGTTTTTCATAATCAGGTTATGAAACTTTAAGTCCATCTTAATATTTTCTTTTGTCTGAATTAGCATATCGTTTAATGACAATCACAAATTTTATATGGCATTAATATCTTGAAAGGTTAGAGTTCATTCCATTAATTGGTGTCTTTGAAGCCCTTTTTGGCAGGGATAACAATGAGCTTCGCATAACATGAAGGAACTTTGTCTTGTCTAAATATATGCTTTAGCTTGAATCTTCTTGATTTAATCTGTATTACAAACATCTTGCCCAAAACTTTAAAACAATTTTTCGATCATTAATTTCAATAAAATTTATAATTTTACTGTTTACATTCAATCACTTTTACCTTCGTATCTGATCGATTATTTCCACAAAGATCAGCCGATATCTAAGCCATCAGGTTTAGCCAATGTCTTTCTATATCCACAACTAACATTTTCTGATAAGAAATCAATTTTCAAATACTCTTTCTCTAAATTACAAGTTTCTTTTCCTAATGTTTATTTAATAGGCTATTTGTTGACCAATGATTTTCAAATTTTCATCTTTTCTCTTTCTTTACATTCGCAACTTTGACTTTTTCAGATATATTCTTGTTAGTATAAACGCATAGGGGCAGTTAGAAATGGTGTAAAGGTCAATGACCTCTGTTCAATATTTTTGCGGCTTGTAACGTTGTTTCCATCACTCGGTAATTTACTCTTTTATTTAAAATTTTACTTTTCTCATGGTCATTTTTTATAGATTTGAAATTAAGAAACCAAATGTCAATAACTATAGTATTATATATATATTGTTTTCTAAAACAAAACAAAATAAATTACTGCATAACAGTCAAAACACGATGAAAAAATTAATAGCAGCAAAAATATAAACACTATTGAAAATGTCTATCGAATTGGCCTAAAGTGCTTGGGACGATAAAAATTATAGAAAATTTTTGTTTCTTATCTCCAACAAAATAGAAAAATGTTAGGATTCTGGAAAAACTTAATTAAAAAAATCACCTAAATCTTCCATGTCCGTCGTATTCAATGAAAGATGCAAGAAAGGTTGCTGCTTAAGTATACATATATATATATATATATATATATATATATATATATATATATATATATATATATATATAATATGTTGACCAACTCTTTCATTGCATAATAAAATCTCGTATGCCCAAATAAGCTAATCTCTTTCTAATAAAAACAAATATAGTAAACTCAAATACACATGAATTATTTATCATATAAATCTATGGATATCATGAAAAATGTACGAACATTGTTTCATTAATATTAACATGAGTGTGAAAAACATTGATTTGCATAATAAAAACTGACATTGTGTGGTAAAGCTTTCATTAATAAGAATAGAAGTGTTCCAAAGCAAAGATTGGCTTTGATAGGTTTTCGGCAAGTTTTCAACCCTTTGCAGGTTCTTTAAAGCCAGAAAATATTTTATATACTGCAAGAATTCCCCAAAAGAAAATTCTGTAGCTTGCGACCAGAAAGTAAAGTTAACTAAATAAGTCAAAGAAGTAGATAAAACAATAGAGATAATACTGTGTGATATCAAGTCTACAAAGTTAGATTATCTTGTTACCTTCATGAACTATAGTTTCAATACCTATAATATTTTCTTCAAGACCATACCCCACTTCTACTTCGTCGTCTTTTAAATCCTGTTGGCTGACTATTTTCACGAATGACACAGCACCTAACCCAATCATCAGGTTCATCCAACGTAGCTCTTCATTAATCATGAAAATTACTCTAGAGATATCAATTTTCATAATCAGAAAGTGAAACTATGTAGACAAGTCAAAGGTGTAGTTAAAACAATTGACATAATAGTGTGTGACAATCAGTTTGCAAACTTAGAATTTAAGGATAAAATTACAATGAATTTTATTTTCACTTTCCAAAAAGATCTGAATGTCAGCAGCATGTCAATTTATTAACTCCATTACAGAAATAAAGAAGAGAGAATCTGTCAATATTGTGTGTATTAATAATTACAATAAAATTTACTTAACAGCAGTTTAACATTTACTTTCTTTACCACATTTTCTTCTTAATCTAGTATGTCGGTAAAAATTATAAAATTCTCTGTTTGGTTTCGATTTCGAAGTTTTGCTTTATCTGAGTATAACATAGAGACAGAAATAAAGGATGAAATTATACCATATTTCAAGTCGTCAAACTAACTTGGATAACGTGATTTTAGGGTCATACTCTACGCTTCCTAATGGAATGTACCTCAAAAGTAGAGACAAATGTTTTGCAAGTGTAGATGTTACAATTGGATGATCTTTCTCCTTAATGTGGCATCATCATAAAAGTTATTCAATCCTGACGGGACTAGATTACGTGCTTTTTCTTCATTCGACCACATGTACCAGTGACGTATATTTTGAATATATTTCCACTGTAACGTAACTGTAATTGCTGTTACTGAATATATATGTCATAGTAATCTTTACAATTATCTGATAATTCTACTTACTTAAAACCCAATTCTCTGCAAACAACAGCGGCATTTCTCGTAGTCCATGTTCCACAAATTAAATTCCACTGTCCATAGTAAAACATCTCAACATCACCTTGCTGGACATTTCTTCCCCTGACCAAACGCACATTAGAATATGTTGCTGAAAAATAAGACGGTAATATAAAGATGTAATTTATTGTATTCATAACTGTGCATGATTCGGAAAAATCTGTTAGAAAATCAATACTTACAATAATTTAAAACTATCTTTCAAATAATATTCAACAGTTTAATGTTGAACTTATCAAGAATGCAATATTCGTAAGAAATTCAAAGATTAATAGAATTTTTAAATAGCAACACTTTATTTTCAGAAAACTATCGCATAAACCTTTCAGTTTTTATTGTGATATAATAAACCTGATAACAAAAATTTTACACACACACACACACACACACACACACACACACACACACACACACACCTGACGCCATTTCGGTCGGGTTTCAGTCCTGGGTAAAAAAGCAATCGGAGTCTAACCGTACTGATGAGCTGTGATACGGCGAAACAGATCTGTCTGCGGATAACAATATATATATATATGTGTGTGTGTGTGTGTGTGTGTGTGTGTGTGTGTGTGTGGATATAAAAAAATTATATATATATATACAACGCTAAAATTTTCCTTCTTTGATGCCATGCGCCAATGGCTTAGGGGTTAGCGACTCCGGCTGACACAAAATCGGTCGAGCTTCGATTCGAGCCAGAAGCAAGTGTATGTCTAACCTCACTGATTAGTGTGTGATACAGCGATGTGGATGACGAATATATATATATATATTTATATATATATATATATATATATATATATATATATATTCTTTACCGTTAATGTTATCTCCCCCACCTCTTTCTTCTTCCCCCTGTACATTTTCGCACCTTTTTTTGCTTTCTTCCCCATCTCTGCATTGTCTTACTTCTTCCTCTTTGTTAAACCCAGACTCCGTGTCACCAATGGTTGTATATGCTTATACTTTACTTCCTACCTAAATTCGGGATGTATTTCTCCTTGAGCCGTCTTTCATTGGTTCTTTCCTCATGTCACTTTATTTCTTTCTCTCTTGTTTTCCTCTTTGTTTTTTATTTCCTCTGTGTCCTTACCCACTTTTGTCGATTCTCCTTTTTTTTCTCATTTTTCCTATCCTCTTTACCTCGTACGAAGAGTTTTGCCAATAAAAGGAAGTGAACTTTCATAAATTTTCTTTAAAAAAAAGTTTACTACCTAATAAGATATTGTTCTTTCAATGTCGCAAAAAATTGTACACTTTTGTAGTAGATTGTAGTTTGTACATGTTCTAAGGTATAATTTAGATATATATATATATATATTTTTCTTTAATCCGAAATAGTAAAGTAGGAAGGTAAATTCCAAGAACCTGATCCTAATTAATATTAAAAAATGACACAGGAGGAGAGCTCAATGTACTTAAGATTACAGAGCCAATATAATTTAGAGAGCATTTTCAAAATTCAAATGTGTTGGATGCACATTTCGACATGAAATCTCTAATAGAGATTTCACATCGCCTCAGCGACATGGTTCCACTTCATTTCTTCATTTTGGAAGGGAACCATGTCGCTGAGGTGATGTGAAATCTCTATTAGAGATTTCATGTCGAAATGTGCATCCGACACCTTTGAATTTTGAAAATGTTTTCTAATTTATATATATATATATATATATATATGTGTGTGTGTGTGTGTGTGTGTGTGTGTGTGTGTGTGTGTAGACTGGCGTATGAATATGAATACATAGCTCAGAGGTAGAATCACCGACTGACGCCAATTCGGTCGGGTTTCAGTCCTGGGAAAAAAGCAATCGGATGTCTAACCGTAATGATGAGCTGTGATACAGCGAAACAGATCTGTCTGCGGATGGCTATATATATATATATATTAGTTCTTTCATAAACGATCAGTATCAAATTATATACTGGAAAAACTAAGTACTGATTATCATTTGTATATTTGGTTTTCTTAATATTAACACTTTGTGAAGATTAAAAATTAATAAATTATTCAAATGATAGATTTGAGTGTCTTTAATGTGCCTGAATCCCTTTCAGACTTTAAAAGGAGTCGTTAAATTATCAAAGTTCTTGACTCTTCTCTTCTCAAAGTCGGAAAGAAAAGGAGTTTGCATACATTTGACATCGGTAAGGTTCTTTTAAGATACTTTTCGTTAATCCCTCTATTGAGATGAACTTTTAGACATCAGTTATTAGGTCAGTGTTTTTGCTGTTTGAAGGGGACAACACTAAATAATTTTCATTGCCATACTCAGCGGAAGTAGAGTTTTTCTTGCTACGTTCCATGGGCATGACACCTTTTAATCCTATCCGAGTAAAAAAAAATAATGTAGTCTTCCGCCGTGATAGCAAGGAAAGAAAGATGCATCATAGACGCTATGTGGTTCTATGAAATTAAAAGAATGGAAGAATTTTTAAAAAATATAGTGAAATAGAAGGATTAGTCTTCAATTTTTTATTCAGATTTCTAAATTGATTAATTAGAGAGAGAGAGAGAGAGAGGTAGAGAGAGAGAGAGAGAGAGGTAGAGAGAGAGGTAGAGAGAGAGAGAGGAGGTAGAGAGAGAGAGAGGTAGAGAGAGAGGTAGAGGTAGAGAGAGAGAGAGGTAGAGAGAGAGAGAGAGAGCAAACGGAAATGAGGTGGGAATAGAGGAGGGGAATGTAAGGCTTGTGAAGAAAAAACATTGAAGAAGCTAAAGAATGTGAGAAATTAAAATATGTTAGTACTTAATAAATGCCTCATGCAATAATGGGTAATTATTAAGAAATTCATTTGGGTTTGTGAAATGAAGATAGAAGCGGTGAAAAGTAGATAAAGAATATACTTCTGAAAAGATGTTCTCTCCTAAAATGGCTTCTTCAACACTAACCATCATTTCACGGTTGAATCAATCAATTCTTCAAAATAACTGTGGGATTCATACTAGAATAATTTATTAAGTTAAAATACAGAGCATGAAAATACACGACCGTATAGCTCAAAGTAACACAGCACAGTGACAATTGGCATGAAGATGATTTTCTTGCTCAAACAAGGAAGGCAATTTAGAAACAAGAAACTCTTCATCTCAAAAATGGCCGTCGAACAAAGGTCGCAATATCAATGATTATCAGAGGTACTATTTCCCGTTGACAAGTCCCAGGTATTACTTTATTAATTTCAATCATTTTCAAACGTTAGAAGATAGAAATTTAGAAATTAAACATCTTACTGCAGTTTTGCTCGTCTTCTCCGTTCGCACAATCCTTATCGTGATCACAGAATTTAAATTTAGGAACACAAACTGGTGATTTGCTGCATTTTCTCCAACCTTCTTCGCATTCTGAAGAAAAAGAGAATATAATATTTTTAAAATATCTTTTTTAAGTCTTGCCAAAATTATAGATTGATTTTCTTCAAACTGACAATACGAAACTTTAAAAAAATCAAGAAAGTGAAAAATTGCAGAAAATCTTTTGGTAAAAGAAAGTATCCATGACTCCAGATTGGATATTTTTGAAAGTTGATGTATTACTAAACTTTAATTTTTGCTGTTTAAAACTTTTAAACTATTTTCAAAATCATCTTAAGCAAAAGCCAGTTCAAATTTTGGGTACTACTTAATTAGATTATTTCACTCATAAAAAATAAGAACATTTTGGGGGCAAATAATTTTGGTAGATTAGCATCTAATAGACCTTTATTAGTGTACGACATTTGTCGAAATAGAAAAAATATTGAATTTTATCATTTCAAAAGCGTGTTCCTGTTCATAATATCAATTCAGTGTAAAGTCGATTCCTAACTTTTATGGGGTTATCTGAACTTAAATTTTCTGCATACGACTACATACGCTTTTTTTTTTACAAAATATTTCTTTTAATAATGAACAAACAGATAAATACATATTTAACTCAAGAAAAAAGATTTACAAAAAGTACCTCAGTTTATTTATGATTTAGGATAAATAATTATTAGCTCCTAATGTGCATCAACACCCGCCAAGAAAGTTTTAAAAGATGTAAGAATTAAGGAAATTTTAAAAAAATATGCAGTTATCAATGATGGAAGCACACTTTTGAAACTGCGGGTTGTAAATTACAGTTTCTGCGAGATAACTCGGCAAAAGTCAAGGATCGATTTTTCACTTTTCGGTTTCATGAACAAGACCCCAATTCTAAATCAATAAAAATCAAAATTTCTATTTTTAATAAATGCTGTGGCTTGAACAAAGTTTACTCAATGCTAAGATACAATATTTGCTATTTGTATCTCAAAAAATGATTTGAATCCCAAATTTGCAACCGTCAATAATGAAAACTAAATGTGAATATAATTGAAAGTTATGCACCAGATGAGTGCATTGAATGCACCAGATTTCAATGCACCAGATGAGTGCACTGAAATCATTTTGATGATAATTAAATAAAAACTAATATCGAATAATTTAACAGCGTTAGTAAATAAAGTGTATTTACCAAAGATTCCGCACGTTCCATTTGAAAGATCAATACTGTCCAATGCTAAAACATTATACGGCATTGAGGCTGAATAGTTTCCATTTATGTGACAAAAAGTGATATTGTGTTTTCCTTGGCTCAGTTGGATCTGTGATTTCTGCCACGTATTGATGTTATTTGGTCTTATTTTCAGCCTTGATACGCCATTGTCAAATATTTCAAATTCTCCAGAACCATGGAAAGAATAGTAGAAAGTCAAGCAAGCATCAACTGGTAGCGTCACTTCGGGGGCATGGAGATCGTGTACAGTATCATTTGACTGTCTACTGAAGGATGATACAAAGAATTTGCCTGAAATTAATAATATGAAAACAACTTATAATCTTTGGACACAAAACAAAAACCTGATGATAATTTCCAAGTCTCCATATCTGAAAGGCAATGTCGACGGTTCTATGCTAAAAGGAACAAGTCAGCGTTGTGTATTGCATCGATTCTATATTTCAGGGACTTGACAAAATTGCAGTAGAGGGCGAGGTAAAACAGACATCACAAGAACAGAAAAATGGGAGCCAAAATGATTATAAAGACACTTGAGAAAACAAATCGAGGGAATAGCAGAACAAATTGCAATGAACATGACTGTAAGGGAAACCTAAAAAGAGAAAATGAGTTGTTTTTAATACCAATACCATAAGAAACAGAAATATAAACACGAAATTAAATAAAACACAGAGGAGCAATAGATGTAGAATGCGTGAAAAGTAAGGTTAGTCAGTGCAATACATACCATCAGTCAGGGCACCTCGAAGTAGTCTAATGGTTAGCAAGCTTGCCTTTGTGGAACATTACAACTGTGTAGTGAGTTCGATCTTCACTGGTTACCCCCATATTTTCGGCCTTTGCCACATCAAAGTAGCGCTTAAACGTTGTGTAATGGTTAGAAAGTTTGTCTTACTAGAATCGTTACAACTAAGTAATGAGTTCGATTCTCACTAGGCACCACCATACTTTCAGCCTTGTACCACATCTACTCTTAGAAAATCACCATAACACCGGTCAACATTTTTATTTTTTACCCAAGTGTTGTTGGACAACGGGTACATATTTCTGGAGGTTTTTTTTTTTCACTCTTATTCTAAAAATCAAGTCAGTTTTACTCCATCACATCAGGTTTTCTCTGTACAAATGCTGCCTTTTTTGCTCAAAATAGGCCAAAATATCTAATTTCGTTGTAAAGTGCAAGGACCTAATAATATGAAACACTTGAAAAGTATTTTTTAGGTTCAAGTAACATATATTTTTTTTTAATCATCTCACCCCAAGCAAGGCATTCCACTGCCACTATTGCGCATGGGGCTACATAGGGGAAGGTAAAGAGAAGGAGTGGTTAGACATAGGGAATGTCAGGAGGAATGAATGTTAGACATAGGGAATGTCAAGAGGAATGAATGTTAGACATAGGGAATGTCAAGAGGAATGGGAGCAGGTTTGTGAGTTAAGAGGACCTTACATTTAAACTCCTGGAGATTGTATCCGTCGGGGAAGCAATCATGTGGAAGGGAATTCCACAGTCGGAAAGTGCGAGGAAAGAAACTGTTGGAGTAGAAGTTGCGGTTGCATTTTATCGGTTTCACTGTAAAAGGGTGGGATCTAGTTGCTAATCTAGTATCTCGTGCAAATTCGTATTTAGGTGGCACTAGTGATCTAAGTTCATCGGAGCAGAAGCCGTGAAAGCATTTATAGAAGAGACACAGGGAAGCCACGTCGCGCCGGTGGGAGAGAGACTGCAGGCGATCTGCCAAGTCGGTATCACACAAGGAAAAGTATCCTAACAACCTCCTAAGTGTATTTTTAGCGGTTTCAGTCTCTCTTCTTTTTTTTTTTACCTAGAAATACTTCATTTTCTGTGGATTTATTACTTAATGCCAATAATCCTTTTAAGTAAACAAAAATGAAAAAAACTTCGCATGTCATAAGTTCTTATATGTTCAACTTTGTTTCGTTCACATTTCTGTCATAAGATGTCGACATATATGTTTGATTAAGTTTCATTTTCTCTTAGGTTTTTAATGGTTAATATATTACTTATTCTTATGCAAAATTTTGATCTGTATTATCTATCCCGGAATGCTCAATCCAAATGTTTAAAAATAGTAAGTTTATCAATTCTGTATCAAAATCACAAAACACCAAGTCTCTTAGGTCAGAAAATTGAAAAAATAGCCCAGAAAAATGTGTCTATTGCCCAACAATATTTGGGTAAAAAAAAAAGTTAACCGGTGTAATTAAGGAATGTAGTAAATTAGTTCAGAAAGACAAGAATAAGCAGGACAGGGGGGGTGAGAATAACGCATGGGAAACTGTACAAGCGATTATACTGTTGCCACATGAACTAATGATGTAGGAACAGATTCAAATCTACACAAAAGAATGGAACATAATAACCTCTGTAATTCTGAGTTTTAAATGGATCACCCATTCCAGGCAAAGATAATGGATTACGTAGGTACAAACAATAATAATATCTATGCTTGATAATGAATTCCATAGTCACGCTGATTCACAGAGTAGACCTGAAAGAAAGTGAAAAGCTAAACTTTGCCAAGAAGGTAAGGAATTAAAGTAATATGGAAGTGACAGTCGTGCCAACATTTATTGTAGAACTAGAAACAGTCCTGAACAGACCATTAAAATGACTGGAGGTACAGAAAATTAGCACAGTTACTAAAAACAGCAAGAAAAGTAAGAATGCTGATGAATTTATGAGACTTGCTGTCACTTGATCTCCTGTCTAAGTTACAGGTCAGTACTTAAAGGAAAGAGAATTTTCTTTCAAGGAGATTCTCTACTACTATTTGTCGCATGTTATCAGGAAACCTAATGTTAAAAGACTGGAAAGATTACTTATTATCCAATAGATATGAAGTCAATCACTTCGTGTGTGGAGGGGAGAAAATCATTTAGGGGAAAAAGGGGAAATAATTAAGAATTCTGATCAACAGAATTAAAAACTGAAAGTGACGACATCAGAAAGAAAATTTTAGAAATGAACACCATTTTTAATAGATACCTCCACTCATTTTCGATACATATGATTTAAAGTGAATTTTAATAAATAAAATAAAATAAGTTTTTGAAGCTTTAATTTTAGATTTAATTTAAAGTTAAATAATAAAATTTACTATTTCCAGTAAACAAAATACTCTGACGTATTTCTAACTGAAATTGTGTTGATTGAAATCAAAAATTTTTGTGTTTTCATTGTAGCGGCCATTTTTCAAATTTGGACGAGATGGTAACCAAAAGTTAAAAAAGTTAATTCTCGGTTTTAACAATCTTGCAAAAATAAAATATACATCTGTGACACAATATTTGCAAAAAAATTAGCAAATTTAAAGTTAGATTAGTCTAACTTGAAACAAGTATTATTTGTTTATAGCATGAAATTTAGAATACAAGTGTTTCGTAATCACGAAGGGCTTATCTTTCTGATCTGCAAAGTGATTGATGACAGCTTGGTACCATTCACTTCATGCCTCTGGCTATGTATGGTGGACCAGAACTGCCATAAATTTATGAAACATAAGTAAGCCTTTCGTTTCTGGGTTTTAATTACCGAGTAATGTTAAGAAATTAACATAATATTTTCAGCAATTATCTATTATTTTGTTGAAGTCTAGTAAGTTTCGTTTTATAGCCTTACGTTTGAAGACGGTACTTGAAAAATAATAAAAATTAAAATAATATAAAACTTTTTTCAAATTAATTTTAAAATTTAATAACAGAGAATGAAATTATATAATGACAGAGGTAACTCAATTTATTAAATGTTATTGTATTTATTAATTTATATTTTAATATCTATTTTTGATATCATTCTTTATTAATAATAATTCTTCTTATGATATTTATGACAAGGTAAAATTATTTTATTAAATTTTTATAGTACTTTAAATTTTATTATTATTTACTACATAACTGTTTGCACTATTATTTCATTTAATTATAAATCAATAATCTAAACAATATATATAATTGTACACATCCGTAAATCATTTATAAGATTTTTTAAAATTCCTTCAGCTTTTATTCAATTCAATTTAAAGCTAAAAAATAAAAAAAATGAAATCTTTTTCAAAGTTTTTAAACATTAGGCATCACGAAATAGTGGAGGTACCTACATTCACAATTGTGCTGTTTCTTATTTTATTTTACACACACACACACACACACACACACACACACACACACACACACACACACACACACACACACACAATAAAAATTAATTCACACCACGTGTATCTCAAAAATGCAATTGCACGGGAATTCGCCCCTTACCATACCCTGTGGGGTCAAAAACAAGGACGGCGCACCCAAAAGCTCGGACATAGTGAAAAGCACACCACATGGTCAAAAATATGATTTTTTGACCAATCAGGGCTCGACATAAGAAACACATTTCTTGATCTTCCCGGAGCTTCACCATCCAGATAAAAGGAAGGTAGAAACTTTCAACAGACCAGAGCGAGAAGCAACCAGCTGACACCAAAAGGTGTCAGCTCGCAGCACACACACACAGAGAATTCAGCAGTTCACACACCAGGCAGTATCACGTATCAATGAACATTCTTTCACCTTCTCTTTTTCTCATCTCGCTCGCTACACATCGTCCTACCTTTCCCTCTCACATTCCCAGTTTCTTTCTTTCTCCCTTTTTTTTTCAGTTTTACGGACAATTTCATTTTTCTACAAAAAAATAATTCTTTTGTTTTTTTACGAAAATAAACAAAAGTTTATTTTCCTTTATTTGTAGTGCATTTTTCTTTTTATTATTTGTTTGAGGGACTTCTTAGCTCCTCTACATATTGGTTACCGACGTGAGCCACTACATTTAAAAAAAACAAAACAAACAAAACGCAAAGGAAGAAGAACATAATGGAACCCCAAACAGACCAACAAAGAGACAGGGAATTTAACAACCTCAAGTCAACTGTAGAAAAATTGTCTACACAATTACAAGACTATCTACAAACACGACGACGGTACCCCCGCGATAAACGACCAGGCTACAGAAAGCGAAGTTTCAGCAGAGGCCGGACTGGGAACCGCAATAGAAAAGATGAAATTTGTTACTACCACAAAAGGTTCGGTACTGAGGCGAGACGCTGTACACGTCCTTGTTCTTTCAACAACGCGAATGCGGGAAACAGAAAATCCAGGCAGTAGAGACGACGGCTGTTGCTGGACTGGAGTTTTAACAAAAGGTCGTCTGTTTTATATCCGTGATAAAATTCATGGATATAACTTTTTAATAGACACGGGAACTGAAATAAGCGTGATACCACCAACACAAAATCAGGAGACTATGCCACAGTCTTATCATCTTCAAGCAGCTAACGGTACCAAAATACCAACTTACGGAGAGAAATCACTTAATATCAATCTCGACATGCGACGGAATTTTTTCTGGAATTTTACCATAGCCAGTGTAACAACGCCTATATTGGGGGCAGATTTTTTAGCCAGATTCAACCTGTCTGTCGACATGACTAATCGCACACTTGTGGATAATCAAACCAAGATTTCAGTAAGAGGAATCACCTCGAAATACCAGTCTACTGGAATCAGCTCTGCCTTACCCGAGGACCAGTACATCCGTCTGCTACTACGAAAATATCCACAACTCTCCCAGCCATTTAAAAACACAGAAACATAATGCCAAGCACTACATCAAGACAACTGGACAACCTGTCTATGCTACCCCCAGACGATTGAAACCGGACAAATATAAGATAGCAAAAAACGAGTTTCAACATTTATTAACAGCAAGGGATCATCCGACCCTCGAAAAGTGCTTGGTCTTCACCGCTACACATGGTGCAAAAGTCTGATGCTACAACATGGCGTCCTTGTGGCGATTTTATAAGATTAAATGCTAAAACGGTCCCGGGTTGATACTCTATTCCACATATCTACGATTTCGCCATCGGTCTGCAAGGCGTCACCATATTTTCCAAATTGGATCTCGTAAAGGCGTACTACCAAGTTCCAGTGGCAGAAGAAGACATTCATAAAACTGCACTGACCACACCATTTGGCCTTTACGAGTTCGTACGAATGCTTTTGGGCTTAGGAACGCCTGTCAAACCTTCCAAAGGTTAATAGACGAAGTTTTTAGAGGTCTGCCATTTATATTTGCATATGTGGATGACGTTTTAATCGCCAGCAGAAACCTCGACGAGCACAGACAGCACTTAGAGCAAACCTTTGAAAGATTACGGTCTGAAAATAAATACAGCGAAATGCATTTTCAGCCAACCAAAGGTTAATTTCCTCGGACACTTAATTGACAAGGACGGAATATCTCCACTACCCGAGAAAGTAAGTGCAATTCAAATTTCCCACAACCAACATCAGTCAGACAAGTACGCAGATTCATAGGCGTAATTAACTACTACAGACGATTTTTACCTACTGTTCTACATTACTTGCACCGTTAACAGATTTGTTAAAAAACAAAACAAAGATTCAACAGTTAAAGTTAGAAGGGCCTACCTTAGAAGCCTTCAAACAAGCTAAAACTCGTTTGGCCAACTTTACAAAACTAAACTACGTAACGGACAGTGAGGACACAAAACTCACGCTTACAACAGATGCATCTGCAATAGCTGTAGGAGCAGTCATACACCAACTTGCTAACAACACAATGACTCCTATATCATTTTTTTCTGCTAAGCTAAGCAAGACACAGACGAAATACAGCACCTTTTCAAGGGAGCTCCTAGCAATTTACCTTGAAATTAAACATTTTAAACACTTGCTGGAAGGAAGGAATTTTTACATTTACACAGATCACAAACCATTAACATATGCACTACATACACATGTAGATAAATATGGTCCACAAGAAATCAGACATCTCGATTATATCGCCCAGTTCTCCACGGACATCCGATATATTAAGGGACAAGAGAACATTATAGCAGACGCATTATCTCGATCTACAATAGCCTCTTTAAATTCCAGTTCTTTAAGGATGGAATTAATCGAACAACAGCAGAAAACAAATTAAACACTTTCAGTTGTACAACAAAAAACATCCTTACAACTAAAAGAAATGCCCATATCATTTGGTACAACAAAATTTTCTTGTGATGTATCACAAACAAATCCGCGTCCATATATACCACCGAGCATCAGACGACAAGTTTTTCAACATTTTCACAATTTATCTCATCCAGGAAAAAGAGCCACTGTAAAATTAATAGCAGACGCTTTGTTTGGCCCAATATGAACACGGACATTCGCAATTGGACTAAAACTTGTATACCTTGCCAAAAGAACAAAACCCACAGACACACGAAATCACCACTTGGCACTTTTAGCGCACCTGATGCTCGATTCACCAACATTCATGTCGACTTAGTAGGACACGTACCCACCTCAAAAGGACATACACATATTCTTACTATAGTTGACAGATTTAGCAGATGGCCTCCAGCCATAGCAGTCAAAGACACTTCAGCTGCAACAATAGCCAGAGTTATACTGCAGGACTGGATAGCAAATTTTGGAGTACCTTCAGTAATCACACAGACAGAGATTCACAGTTCCAATCATCACTTTTTGCTGAATTTAACCAATTGTTAGGAACGAATCACATCAAAACAACTGCCTATCACCCTTGTGCAAATGGGATGGTTAAAAGATTCCGCAGACAGTTAAAAGCTTCTCTAGCTATGAATTTAAATAATGCGAACTGGACAGACAATTTACCACTAATCATTTTAGCGATAAGAAACACGGTGAAAGAAGATTTACAAAGCACACCTGCAGAGGTAGTTTTCGGATCAGCATTAGCCCTACCTGGACAGTACTTTAATCAGAAGACAGACGTTTCACCTACAACAACGTTTGTAACAGAATTAAAACATAAAATGTCTCTTCTCAACTTTGCACCCACCAAGAAAACAGAGAAAAAACTTACATCCCAAACGATATTCACACCTGCAAATATATATTTTTCAGAAATGACGCGGTTAAAAAACCACTCTGTCCAAATTATTCAGGACCATATCAAGTTCTGGACATGCATGAAAAATATTTTACTATCATGAGGAAAGAAAAGTAAGATAATATCGCTATTGATCCAGCGTACATCGAGGAACAACCTCATACAATACCTCCACAAAAACATATTCACACAGAAAATGTGGAAGCTCAAAAACAAAATACTGACATCACACCTACAACAAAAACCGGCAGAAAAGTCCACTGGCCGAAACACACATACACACACACACACACACACACACACACACTAAAAATTAATTCACACCACGTGTATCTCAAAAATACAATTGCGCGGGAATTCACCCCTTACCATACCCTGTGGGGTCAAAAACAAGGACGGCGCACCCAAAAGCTCGGACGTAGTGGAAAGCACACCACATGGTCAAAAATATGATTTTTGACCAATCAGGGCTCGACATAAGAAACACATTTCTTGATCTTCCCGGAGCTTCACCATCCAGATAAAAGGAAGGTAGAAACTTTCAACAGACCAGAGCGAGAAGCAACCAGCTGACACCAAAAGAGCATCCGGACAGCTCGCAGCACACGCACACACAGAGAATTCAGCAGTTCACACACCAGGCAGTATCACGTATCAGTGAACATTCTTTCACCTTCTCTTTTTCTCATCTCGCTCGCTACACATCTTCCTACCTTTCCCTCTCACATTCCCAGTTCCTTTCTTTCTCCCTTTTTTTTTTAGTTTTACGGACAATTTCATTTTTGTCCAAAAAATAATTCTTTTGTTTTTTTTTACGAAAATAAACAAAAGTTTATTTTCTTTTATTTGTAGTGCATTTTTCCTTTTATTATTTGTTTGAAGCACTTCTTAGCCCCTCTACACAATTAATTTAAAAAAATGAGGGAACTAGGAATTTTTATAATCATTTTACCCCGAGCAAGGCATTCCACTGCCACTGTTGCGCAGAGAGTTACACAGAGGAAAGTGATGAGGAGTGGTTAGATATAGGAAATGTCAGAAGGAGGGTGATAGATGGGTAAGGATACCGTGCATGAGGTTTGGGTAGATGGGAAGAGTGTTTGAAAGAATGGACGCGAGTTAGTGTGTTAGGAGGTGTCTATTGACCTTACATTTAAACTCCTGGAGATTGTAGCTGTCGGGGAAGCAAGTATGTGGAAGGGTATTCAACAGGCGGGAAGTGCGAGAAAAGAAGCTGTTGGAGTAGAAATTGCGGTTACATCTTATCTGTTTTACTGAAAAAGGGTGAGACCTAGTTTCTAATCTAGTATCTCGAGTAAATTCGTACCTACGGGGCACCAGTGATCTAAGTTCATCGGAGCAGAAGCCGTGAAAGTATTTATAGAAGAGCATGGAAAGCCACGTCACGCCGGTGAGAGAGTGACTGTAGCTGGTCTGCCAAGTCAGTGTCGATCACATTACAGATTATCCGTTGTATTTTGTCAAGAACCCCGAGGAGAATAGCATGGGCACCCGACCAGATGCGGCAGCAGTATTCAATACACGGGCGGATGATAGATCTATATATGTGCAGGATAGATTCAGACGGGAAAAACTTCCGGGCCCTGTACAGAGAACCGACATTCATAGCAGCGGATTTAGCAATGGATTCGATATATTCATTCCACTTGAAGTCCGCTGAGAGTGTGAGGCCAAGGAGGCGTAGTGTTTTACTCTCAGGGAGGCAAGCCTGTTCCATGCTAATGGGATGTAGGTTCGATTGTCTATGATGGTTAATTGATAGCAGCTTAGTTTTGGAAGCATTAAAATTTACGAGCCATTTCTTACCCCAGTCCACTACGGATTGGAGGTCCTTTTCAAGCTCGGCAGCGAGGATCGCTTTGTCGCTCAAACCAGATTTTTGATCGAGGCGGGAGTAAACTGTAGTGTCATCGACGTACATGCATACTTGGGATCTTATGTCCCCGGGGAGATCATTAATGTAGATCAGAAAGAGAGTAGGACCTAGGATAGAGCCTTGAGGGACACCCGCGTTCGTATGGTAGTTTTGGGAGGCATGTCCGTTTAATATCACCTTCAATGTGCGGTTAGAGAGGAATGACTGGATTAGGTCAAACAAATGTCCAGTTATACCATAGCTCCGCAGTTTGCGTAGAAGGCTAGCATGCCAGACTCTGTCGAACGCTTTGGAGATATCCAAGGCACGGTTCGGACTTCGCCATTCTTGTCGAGAGCATGGTATATATACTCGGTGATGGTCGTTAGCATACCAGCAGTCGACCTGGTGACGTAGAAACCATACTGTTTATCCGAGAGGTGCCTGTGGGCTGTGAGATGCTGAACCACCTCGGCGTTGATAATAGCTTCGAACACTTTGCCAAAGATCGGAAGAAGGCTGATAGGGCGGTAATTTGCGGGGTCCAAGGGTTTTCCAGTATTCTTAAATATAGGAATTACAGAGGAAGACTTCCAATAGGCAGGAAAGCAGGAAGCAGATAGGCAGAAGTTGTAGAGCTTAGAGAGGACAGAGGAGAGTTCAGGGGCACATTTCTTCAAGACTATGATTGGGATCACATCCCTTCCGCTCGCTTTGTGAGGGTCAAGTTTTGAGATTATGTTCGAGACCAGCGAGGGTGTAATGTAGACGTCATTCAGTTCAGCCTCAGTTCTAGGTGGGAAGTCGGGTGGAGAAACTCCAGACGAATCCAGTCTCGAATTGGTGGAGAATCTGCGAGCAAAGCATTCAGCCTTGTCCACTGAGGTGGTGAGAACTTCAAATTCATTGATTAGGGTGGGTATTGAGGACTTATTCTTGTGAAGCACGATTTTACAGAGTCGCCAGTAGTCTTTGGCGCCGAACTTACAGGATGATATGCGTTGCTTCATTCTGGCAGCAAACAACATCTTAGCTTCGTTAAGTATCTTGTTACACTTATTACGAGCTGAGGCGAAAAGGCGCCTGTTTTGGTCCGAGGCATAGCATCGATAGAGCCGGAAAAAATGATTCCGGTGGGCAGTGGCGAACGAGCAAGAGGGCGAGAACAAGGGAGACGAATGGGATTTAAGCTGAAATTTCCTGGCAGGGATAAAAGCATCGATGCCAGCCTTAACCCAAGAGGAGACCTCGGATGCACAGTCTTCCACGGGAAGACTACAAACGTTGTTCCAAGGTACGTCACACAGGAAGTCACGGAACGAATCCCAGTCTGCTCTTTGGTAGCAGTAGGATATTCTGCTGGTTTGAGTTTGTTGAGTAGAGTGGGAGTGGAATGAGATGCTGGCGGAAATTACGGCGTGGACAGAGTTTCCGAGAGGGCAGAGCTGCCTGGTTGTGCAAGAGTCTGGGATAGAAGTGAAGCAAAGGTCTAGTAGTGAGTCCCTTCCGTTAGGGTTATTGGAGAAACGCGTGGAAAAGTCCACCACTTGCGTTAGAGATTGGGTAATTGAAAAATTCATGGTGTGGACCCCAGCAAGATCGGTGACAGAGTTTTCTAGCCACTTGGTGTGGTGGGCGTTAAAGTCAGCAAAAAATAAATAAATAAATAAATAAAACTTCCTTTAAATTTTTAAAAGGTGATTTTTTCAAATCACCCTGTCTGTTGAATGTTGAAACGACTTGGTTGTATGTCTGTCCGAGAACGGACTTGCAGCTAAGAAAAATTACACTGTGGGGTGCCAAACTCCAGTGGGGTATCCTCCCAGACTTTACCTCTCCCTTGGAAGAGGGCTGAGTTTATTACCCGGCGCCTGAGGTGTTTCCAAAAAGGTGGGCGCAGTAGTAGACACTGAAGTCTATTCCAGTAGATAGCTCTGACAGCCGGACCAAAGAGTCACGCTGGTGACCTTCTCATTTTGTATATGTTTTGTACTACTGTTCTTTGTTAATATATTTGTTTAACTCAACAGTAAGAAAAACTAAAATAAAACGAATTTCCATGATGGAAGTCAATTTCTAGAAGTTTCAGGAAAGTAATTGGAGTGGGGTAACATATGTAAAAAATGTTTTTCTTTTTACCAAGATTTTATAAAATAATGTTTCAAAAATAATTTCAGTCACTTGTCCTGAAAGTGAAATCAAAATTTGACCATTATTTGATTTTTGCAAGAATTTCCAAATTGGTGTGTTTTCCACCGGCCCAAAAAATGAGGTGCGTAATAATACGTTTGCCATAGTAAACTCTTGTAAAATTCTAGTCACTCACTGATGAAAAAGATAAGATTTTTAAACAAAATTGCTAACGTCTTAGAAAGGATTAAAAAATTAATAAAGTAATTAAAAATACTTTGATCTTTCCTCTTACGGCCTAAACATTTTGACGATAAAATTTTGTTTTATTAAGTTTAGGACCTTTTAACATCATACAATGCTGTTTTTTTTTTTCAGCGAATTATTGGGGGTACCTAAAATGCTTAGGAAACGAAATTTATGTACAAGATAACAAGACATTTAGAACCAGGACTGTTATAAATACCTCTGTGTACTCGAGTCTAACTCAAGTGGGAAGAAATTTAAAAAAAAATAAGAAAGGAATGTTTTAGAATAATAATAAAAAGCACTTGACAGTAAATAGCAGAAAGCTGACAAAAGGGACATACACTAGATGATTTTTTCTTTCATTGAACTAGCAGCGTTCCCCTGTATTCCTAGTGGAAAGGTTATAATTTTATTGCAAATGACTTTTCAGTATCAGAGGTACAGTGTTTCAAGTATTCATTAAAATAGGCATAAATTCACTGTATGATACAAATGAAGTGAATAAACTGACACAAGCAAGATAGTTAGCTAGATAGATAAATTTGTAATAGTTACAATAAATAAATAAAGTAAAATATTCCTTTTTCCAGCGCAATGATATATATATATATATATATATATATATATATATATATATTAACGAAGATTAACGAAATTTGGTTATAAACAACCGACAATTTGAAATGAATTGTTTGAACATTATGTTATATCGATCCTGCCGAATGACACACATTTTCGTAAGAAAAATTCATTGTAAATAATCCGGCCGGTAGATCTACATATATAATACTGTTTAATTAAAAAACAGAATATGTACTTAAATACGAGTATCGATAAAAAAATAATGTTCAAACAATTCATTTTATATATATATATATATATATATATATATATATTGGGCGTGTATAATGATATACGCGCTAAAAAGTCTGTCTTCTTCTACCGAACGCTCGGTGCCCAGTGGTAGAATCGCCGACTGACTCCAATTCGGTCGGGTTTCAATCCTAGGTTAAAAAGCAATCGGAGTTTAACCGCACTGATGAGCTGTGATACAGCGAAACAGATCTGTCTTCGGATGACTATAATATTTACGCTCTCACACCCTGATTGAGTACTCTGAAAGAATGGGAGACTTTGAAAACACTAGCTACTCCAGCATATACGCATCGCTCATTCAGTAATGAATTAGAGCACTCTAGCTATTGGGCGTGTATAATGATATACGCACTAAAAAGCCTGCCTTATTTTACCGAACGCTCGTAGCCCAGAGGCAGAATCGCCGACTGACGCCAATTCGGTCGGGTTTCAATCCTGTGTTAAAAAGCAATCGGAGTCTAACCGTACTGATGAGCTGTGATACAGCGAAACAGATCTGTCTGCGGATGACTATCGTATATATATATATCAAAGAGGAGACGGAAATACCTTCAACAGCTGACTTAGATCCCAGAATTTCAAAACAAGGTTCTTCCTCTTTCATTCATTCATTCATTCATTCAGTTAAATGCCATACGTGATACACGCTTGGGCATTCGTTTCTTTCGACCCATGACTGAGTAAGAAGAAAATTTCCCCGCAGTAGTTTGCCATTTCTTCTGCGGTAGATTGCTTTCCCCCAAAAGTTTTTGTGCATAGGTGAATGCAACAAATTCAATGGAAATTCGAATTAACCTGAACCCGATCTTAAAATCGGAAAAATAACAAAAAACGATTGCTGATGCTTGCAGGCTCGGACTTCAACATGAATACCAACTGCACGAAGAAAACTTGGCGTTTCTTTATGTTTATAAACAATGAACATCTTATGAGTGAGAGAATCACTTTAAACTTGCAACAACGTCTTCCTTACCTGAATACAGGCCACGAGAATTGTCTAAATCGGGATATTTTTCGTCAATTCCATTGCTGACTCTCCATGTTCCAGGTTCGTACTCATAGCCACAATGATATGAATCTTCAGCATCACAAATGAAGGATGAACCTGAAACAGACAATTACAACATCATGTTTTATAAGAGAAAAACAATACATTGTTGCCATGAAACATAATTTGAAAAATATAAAATCTATTTATGTGAAATCAGTTTCGTAAAAGTCAGTTGAACATAAGCATGTATAAACATTTTATTTTTATTGAAATTTTGTTGAATGTGGTGGCAAGTTAGGGAGAGTATTACACCCTTGTGTCAATTCATGGAAAAAACTAATTTAGTTTCCTTTCTTTCACCATATGACCAGTTTTAAACCCATTGGTGTGACAGGGTGTAATCGATTTCTATTCTTTTCTCAGATTAGATGATTTGCAGTTGTGTGCAGTAATATGAATCTATTTTCGGGGTGTATAATGAAATTTATTTGGCCTTAAAAATATCGCGTCATCCTTGATTGCATTAGATTTTTATAACGTTCAGACACTATTGTCTTGACTGTCGATTAGTTGTCCTACGGCCATTGTCTGTGATGGACGTTACTCCAAAGAAGCGTACAAAAATTGTAACATTGCACGAACACTCGCATGTAACACTTGCTAGCCTTACAGAGAGATGCGGATATTGTTGGTGTCAGCCTTTCAACTCTCAGACATGTCATCAAGGCGAAGAAAATAAAAGATCCCTCAGTCCAAAACGTAAAGCAAATTGTGGTTGAAAGAGAAAAACATTGCCAAGAGACGACATATACGTGGTCAGGGAAAGTGTGAAAGATCATAGGAAAACATTATTTGTTTTGTTTCATTTAATATTGAAATAATTAATATTTTCTATTAATTAGGTTGCATATATAATTTTTGTAAGGATACCATACAAATTGCTATTAATTTTATTGATGAAAATGAAAAAAATCTTATCTCAAAATTTTGATATATATAATCATTTATCATTATATATACTTATTACAGTTAAAGGAGGAATACTTGTTCATGGTTTATATCGTCAGAAAATGAACTCTATGAGACTATTATCTCTGTTGTTCTAGTTTATTCAAAGATTTAATTCTAGTTGATCTATTCAAATTTCCCATATGTCCTGTGGATAAAAATATCCTGCAGACTTGTACATACTTTACGATACCCCCAAAAAGCGTATACATTTGTGACTTATATCATTCAAAATAGAAAATATGCTGTTGTTTTTGTAAGATAGTTACTTTCTGAAGGTATTAAAACCAAGAATCAATTTGTCGAAAACACGCAAAATGATATTAGTAAAAAAAAAATGAAGAAATCAGTGGTTAACTAACATATTCCTTAAATTAATTCATCAGCTAACAATGAGACAAATATGTATAAAAGTTTCTACAAATGTGTTCTTGTAAAAATTGTTGCAATAAATGATATACTATTTTGTGTATAAAACTTTCAACAAAAAATTGTAATAAACTAAATTCATCTATTTCACATTCTCTTGAGGAGGAGTATAAAAAGTTTATTCTGTTATTTTAAAATGTTATAGGCTTATTTAAATGTATAATCGTCTAGATTGTTTTTGATGGGCATTCTTTTCAAATAAGTGTATTTGCATGTAAGTCAGACGGTTTGTGTAAAATTTGTTACACATGTATATTTTTTCGGCTCGGCGGTTAAAACCCACCAAAATTCGTGAAGGATCCATTTCTAGTATATGAAAAATATTTTTCACCAATGAGGTGGTAATAACATACTGAATAGTGGAGCAGTACTGAGCCTACTTTTTGAATAAGTCAGGCTATGGTCAGTAGATACGAGGAGAGAAGGCAGGTCAACATCAAAGAAGGCATTGACACCAAGAGAATATCGAGTTGTTACTGTTACCAACAAACCACAGAGAGACAAAAGAAATTAGAAGTTCTAGTGAAAATTCGCCTGGGATTGGACAGCCTAAAACGAAAGGATTTCTGAGAAAATTTCTCAAAAACGAACTGTATAAAAGGGACATTAAAAAAATTACTGTACCCCAGAGACGCCCGTGTGGCAATTTGCAAGTAGGTCTTTTAGTTTCTTGTTTAAGGTGGTTTGCACCTTTGTTTTTTAAGTGCCTTATTGTTTTCTCTTTTCGTCATTTTTTTTTAAAAAATCTTGTTTTTTCCCCGAGTTATATTTTTTCACTGGTGTTCCTGTATCATAAATTGTTATTTTGCCTTATAGGCAAACAAAAAAAAATTCTGTTTGTCCTTTTTTCGAACTGGATGTATTACGTAGCATAGCAAAGACAGCACACTGTAGCGTGATTTTTGTAAGGGCAATATCATTAAAATGTTTTAAATGGAAGAATAAAGTAATTTCTAGTTCATTTTGTTACTTATAAATATTGTCCATTGTACTTTCATGATCTGAATTTTGGATATTTGTGCATTGGTTCTAAAAGCTAAAAAGTAAATTACATCCACATTGAAATAGAAAAATAAATGATAAAAAGGCGTATAAAATAATGACAACTGTAAAATAAAGGTGCATCTATTTTGTAAAAATAAATTTTACCTCTTCTTAAATAAAACTAAATGATTGAATTTACTATTTCCAGTAGGCAAAATAAAAATGAACTGGTGATTTCTAAACAGTGTCTCATTTATTATTTCATTTGCAAATTTCATATATTTACGCTCTCACACCCTGATTGAGCACTCTGGAAGGATGGTAGCTACTCTAGCATCTATGCATCGCTCATTCAGTAATGAATTAGAGCACTCTAACTACTGGCGCATGATACATCATACGCTAAAAGTCTACCTCCGAGCGCCCATAGCTCAGAGGTAGAATCGACGACTGACGCCAATTCGGTCGGGTTTCAATCCTGGGTAAATGCAATCGGTTGTCTGATCGGACTGATTCACTGTGATACAGCGAAAAGCGAAACAGATCTGCCTGCGAATGACTATATATATATATATATATATATATATATATGTGTGTGTGTGTGTGTGTGTGTGTGTGTGTGTGTGTGTGTGTGTGAAAAGTATATGTATGTAATTATAAATATCAATATATATATGCAATTTGTTATCTATATTATATTATTTATATATTATATATGCGTGGTACTTATTTGAAAGCGCTCAGTGATAGAGCTCACACCTATCTATATGAATATATATATATAGTCATCCGCAGACAGATCTATATGTATATAATAACTAGAAAAGGAATTAGCACTGAGCTTATCAAGTGATTATTTTAAAATTCTTTTTAAGTGATTAGAATGAAGAAAATGATGAAGACTAATACTTAATTTTAACCAGATTATCTTTTCATCCCTCGTTTTCCCTTTCAGTCCGGATCAAAAAATTGTCTTTAATAGAAAATAAAATAAATCACATCATTATTTCTTTACGACTAAAATTACATTATTTCTTGACTGCAAACCCATCATGATTAGAAAATAGAAGCACAATAATGGGAAATAGATAAAATGTTTTTAGAATCAACAATTATCGGAATTAATCCTTGAAAAGTATTGTGTTTCATAACTAACGATTTGCTTGATTTTCAAAGCTATTTTAAAATAATGTTCTCGTGAATTTCAATTGAAAATTGAATACATACTGCAGTTGACTTCATCACTGTTATCTGAACAATCTTGGATTCGGTCACATTTACTCTGATGGGAAATGCACTTTTCGTTACTACCACAAGTAAAAGAATCATTTGGACAAACTGGAAATCGAAAAATAATAAAAGGTTAACATAAGACAATCATATCAACATTCATATTTGTTTAAGAAAAATGAAACTTAAAAAATTATTAAGTCAATTTCCGATGACACATTTTTAAATATCGGTAAGAAAACAAAATTTGAATTGAATCTAAGCCGAAAGTATTACTGATACGACTAGTATGGAATATTTAAAATAAAATCATTTTATTTCGGAAAATTTTTTGTCAAAAAATAGAGAACCTTTAAACGGTGATATTCGACACAGTACTCAAGTTTGGTGTAATTTCATACCTTTTGAAAAAATAAAAATATATTAACGCGTTTCTCAAAAAATAAAGAAGTCAATCTAAGCATAAGTATTAAAATTATCCCGTTGGATTTTATGAGAATGGAAATGTAATTACTTACCAATTGGACCACATAAGCCATTCTCTAGAATGACATTATCAAGTGCTATTCCCAAAGCTTTGCTATAACCAAAGAACATCAAGGATATATTTCCCCCGGGTATTTCGAATTGACCAAGCGTCCATGTTCGTAAATTGGAGTAGGAATAATTCCATGCCGTTTCGTTTATGCCGTTGCTATAATTCACCTTCACCCAGAGACGTGAACCTATGTCACCAATGTGATGAAACTGGACACAAGACTGAGAAGTCATTTCGAAAGGAGACGTAAGAGGCCACATTCCATAACGTAAAACCATTGAATATTCTACAAATAATAAAAAAGCAAAGAAGACAAATTAATTTGGCCAACACAGAAATAATATAATAATGAGTGTGTAATCACAGATAATACTCTAAATATTTTATGATTATTTTTAATATTAATATTTTACGATTATAATGTGATAATTATCAGCATAATCCCAATAATAATAATAATAATAATAACTATTATCATTATTTTTATTATCTTCTTTTTCGCACGGTTTTTCGTTTTCAACTGGAATTTTGCATTGTTGGTATCCTCTAACAAGTCGTACGACCTGTAACATATAGTACCTTTCGCAGAATATTTGAATTGCCAAGCAACACAAACTTCTGAAGTGATAGGTTACGAGGCTTTATTTCGATTTTCTTAATGTAGGTCTTTAGGATCGGTAGTATAGATCCTATCATCCTAATGATAACTGCAACCATAGTAGCCTGAACACACACACACATTATATATATATATATATATATATATATATATATATATATATATAGTGTGTGTGTGTGTGTGTGTGTGTGTGTGTGTGTGTGTGTAATTTGAAAGCCAGTTATTTACGCAACCATGGTTTCATTCTTTCGGTATCTTCAGACGATTTATAACAACTTATTCTCTAACGTTTTTATTATTTTTAAACGAACAGCAATATTCAAAAGCTTTACATTATACAATGTATATGTATTGAACAGTTTAATACAACTGGTCTAATTTAATTATGATTAAAAAATGGTTAACAATATAAACAAGTTTGAGTAAAAAGAACTGACAAGGTCTGTCTGTTTAATTTTTTTTTTTTTCCAAATTTTGTATAAGGTGTTGAATATTGTGCTCGAAGTTGCGGATATACTGCTCGAAGTTCATATTTTATTTGTGTTCAAATACTTTCTACTTTCGCAGTCATTATCAAGAACTAATGTGGTTTCTGTGTGGTAGTTCGAATTTCTTTGTCTGAATTCTGGTATTCTTTGAGAAGCTGAACGTTTCAAATGGTCTCGTCTGACGTCATATGTAACAGCTATTGGGATAGAGACCACACAAAGAAAAAGTAATTTATTTATTTTAATTTATATTATTTATTAATTTCCCAAAATAACGCTTAAATTGGCTTCTGTTCCTTGTGAACACTACGATAAATACCTTGCTACTCCTTGCTTTCCTGCTTGTTGAAAACTTTCTACTGTGTTTCCTGTTTTTAAAATCTCACTCGAACCGTTTGATGCCTCTAACAAAATTTTGCTCTTGTAACGAAAGTGCTATCGTTTAATCGTTTTAGAGAACTGTTTTTGTCTTTCATCAACATGGTTGATGCTAAACTCTAAGAGAGTGACTCATTGCACCTTCTCAGACTAACGTTTTCACTGACATGAAGGGGAACAATTATATTCCTAGCAGCAGACCTAGCTAGGTCTGCTGCTAGGAACGTTGGTTCACTGTCTCTTAGACAATTTTTTCTCGTTTGAATCTATCTTATGCCTTCATAAGTTTATCATTCGTCCATTTGGTCTCCTACTTCTACTATGCAATTTGAGATTCTTGATATAATTCAAAGAAAAATCTGTTATGTCATTGGCCCTGCTCTGGCATGTCGGCTTCAGTTCCTTTCCTACTGCGGTAACGTAGCTTCCCTGTCACTTTTCTGGAAATATTTTCATCGTAATTGTTATGTTTAGACTTTTTATTTGGTACCTAAATACAAATTTAAATACAATAATAGATTGGCAGCTTGATGAAAACTTAACTGAAATGGCTGGATGTAACCATAAATTGTATGCTAACAGTTTTTTCTCTAACTTATCGCTTGTGGAACTCTCTTTCGGCTACTTGATATTGAAAAATTTAAATTCAGTGTTAATTCTTGGTTTCTGTTCTTTTATTGTATTTTCTTCTTAAATTTTTTTATCAAATTCTCAGTAGCCATCTAATGTCTAAGTGACTTTATCGCCTTTCTTTGATTGAAAAGATAAAACGCGGTTATAGTAAACATTAGAAAGCAGACATTATGCCTTGCCTTTCTTTATCATATATAAAATTGACGTTCCGGAAAGACTGCTTAATTACTTATAAGTAAATAAGGACTATTCACTTGTGTGAAATATATGAACAAATTATCAAATATAATATATTTAAATTTGATAATAAAAAATTCGTGAAAGTACATTTAATTCATACAGTACATGCCAATTAATATGGCAAGTAAACAAATAATGAGTATAATAAATAGATAAAATATACAACTTCAAATAAAACTGCAACTAAATAAACTAGATACATAAATAAATATAATAAAATTAATCAATAATATAATAAAAACAATAATTGAATAAACAATAAATAATGATCAGTAGAATAATTTTCTGTAAATTCTATTGGTTTTTTATAGCAATAAAAACACGTCCGTTTTCTTTGACAGACCGCCTTCTGTTATTATTATTGTTATGTTGTCATTGTTCATCATAATTCGATTTCTGCTATAGTCGCACTCCCAAACTATCTGCGGGAAAAAGTAAGGTAGGTCGTGGTGTGTTGTTATGGCTCCATTTCATGTTTTTCAATCTCCCTAACATCGCTAGCGTTACATAGACAAAGTTATCCTTAGTGTGGGGGCTGTACTTAACAAGACAATTTTTTGTATATCTCTTAAGGTGGGTTTCAAGGGATTCTTTACATATGTTGTTTTGTTCCATTTTTATATCAATGCAAGTGCACCTACGATCACTGGCACGATTCTAGTCTTCAATTTCCACATTTTTTCTATTTCAATTTCCAGGTCTTTATATTTTGACAGTTTTTCGAATTCCTTGGTTGTTATGTTACAATCCGCTGGACAAGCCATATCAATTAATAAGCAAGTTTTTTCTTTCTGGTTTTTAACAATAATATCCGGCCTATTTGCTTCAATCTTTTGTCTGTGTAGATGGTGTAATCCCATAGAATGGTGACATCTTCTATTTCTGTAACCGAATGTGGGTGGTGTTCATACCAGTGTTTGTTCACATATTTTCCATAGTGTTTGCACATTGTCCAATGTAAATATTGCCCCACTCTATCGTGTCGATTTTTATATTCATTTGGGGCAAGTACAGAACATCCTGAGATTAGATGGTCTATTGTTTCTTGGTATTTATCACAGAACCTGCATTTTGGATCCATATTATTATGTATAATATTTGCCTGAAAGTTCCGAGTGAAAAGACTTTCGTCTTGCGCTGCAAGAATAAAGCCTTCAGTCTCAGACTTTAATTCAGATGCACGTAACCATCGATGAGTATTAACTTTATCAACATTGGATTTATTGGCACGTTCTGGATGTTGACCATGCAGAGGTTTGTCTTGCCAGCGATGTTTCATCTGTTCAAGAGCTTTATCCTTAGCTTTCATTTTCATATTTTTTGCCGCAATAGTTGGTTCTTGGCTCCTGTTTTGCTTTTCTACAGAATCAACTAAATGTAAATCTTGTTTGTATTTACTGTCTTCTTTTATTTAATATTTTTTCTTTCTGTTTTCATGTATTGTATTATCCAGTCCTTTGTTGTTTCTATGTATGTTAGTAAGTCAATAGTTCTTGTCTTGTATGACGATTCTAGCTGAATAAGACCACCTCTTCCACCTTTACGGGGTATGTATGTACGGTCTACATCAGCCTTTGGATGATGCATCTTATGCTTAGAAAGAAGCTTTCTTGTTTTAGAACCCATTCGCCTGATGTCATTTACACTCCAGTTTATGATGTTGAAACTATGTTAGACAACTGGAATAGCAAGGCTATTAATGTCCATAATTCTGTTCTGAAAATTCAATTCAGTTTTTAATATCCGGTTGTAGCCTTCTATTGTACGCTTTATGCACTATTTCTTTCTTTTTTATGGTGAATTTTTTCAGTCTCATTTACACCTAGGTATTTATAAGCTTCTTCTGGCTCTAAACCTTTTATTGTTACAGCAGGGTCTAAGCTAACTGAGGATGTTGTAGCGATCCATGTAAAACTGTAGCTTTAACACATTTATTCAAATTGAATATCATTCCAATGTCTTTGCTGAACCATTTTACAGTTTGCAGAAGACCTTCCAGCTCATTATCATTCTTAGCATACAACTTTAAGTCATCCATGTAAAATAGATGGCTTATTTTCTTTTGTGCTATTTTATAACCACATTCTGTTTTGTTAAGTTGACTGGTTAGTGCTATTAATGATATGCAGAATAGTAAGGGAGACAAAGAGTCACCTTGAAATATATCTCTTTTGATGTTTATTTTCCCAGAAGATTTCATTTATATGACTGAGGTAAAGGGTTGTTTTCCATATCGACATACATTGTTTGATGAAATTGATGATGACGCGTGATATCTTGTATATATTTAAAGTCTTTAAGATACAGGAATGTGGTAGACTATCGGATGGCTTACGATAATCTATCCAAGCAGTAGTAAGATTTTTCTTTACATTGTGGCTGTTTTCCAGGATCATTCTGTTAATAAGTAATTGGTCTTTACATCCGTAACAGCCATGTTTGCACCTTTTTGTTCAAGCGGTAGTGTGTCATTTCTTTTCAAAGAATATGTCAGTTTTGTTAAAATAGATGTTAATAGTTTGTGTGTTGTCGGAAGGAATGTAATTGGTCTGTAGTTTTTGGGTTGTTTGTGTGACTATTCTTGGATAGAAGGGATGTAATTTTTTTGGTCATCCATGCAGGAATTTTAGTGGGATCGTCAACCATTTCTTGAAGTTCTTTGGCTAGTTTTTTATGTGCTGTATTTAAATGATATAGCCAAAAGTTAGGAATTTTATCTATTCCTGGAAATTTCCAATTGTGTGCTTTTTTTCAGTGCACATTTAACATCCTCTTCTGTGATTCCAGCCCATGTCTGTTCTGGTTTATTTTTTATTCGTTCTATCTCTTGTGCAATCCAATCTACTTCTTTGTTATGTTCTTTAGAGCAAAGCCCATATTTTTCCCAGAACTGTATAACCTCTTCCATTTTGAGAACTGTCACTTCAGTTCTTTTTTTTCCCTATTTCCCTGAAAAAATTTTCTTTGCATCGGTTTAAAAAGTCTTGTTTTGTCTGTAGAATCTTTACCTTTTCTCATAGCGTCTTATTCTTTGAGCTTTCAGTTGTATTGTTTGCCTTATTTTTTCCTTGGTTGATAAGACTTCATTTTCATTTCTAATGTTGTATTTTCTTTCGATTCTTCTGCTTTTCTAGTTCGTACATTTATTCCTCTTGTCAGTTCATCAAGTACTGATAGTTCACTTCTAAGTTGTTCGATTTTTTTTTCTATATTTCTTTTTCATGGTGGATTTTTTTATGTCTGCGAGACTGGCTTGTTTTTAATTTGATGTTCAAGTTTTTGTTGTTGCTATTGCTGATGCATATCTTGCTTCATTGAGATTTTTATGAGTGTCTTCTTCATCCAAAATTAATTTGAGTGTTGCATTGTAGAGCTTAATAGTTTCGAGGTTATACTTTGTTCGTTGTAATTTTGGGAGCTGTTCTAGTCTCCATTGCAATATTTTGTATTTGACTTATATGGTTCTTGATTTCTTCCTTGGCTTCTTGTATACTGTTCTTGTTTTCTGTAAAATAATTCTGTTCAATGTGTTTTGAACTCGTTTTATTGCCGTCTTGTAACTGACTCAGATCACACCTTTCCAGCACTTCTAAACTTACAGCATTATCTTCACTGATTTGTGTGTATCACGGTTTATACATTATGACCTGTGGCTTGTTTGATGTTACTACTTTTTTATTTCTGATTCCGGTTCCCTTTCATATTTTGTTGATTCGTCTATTCTGGTTGCAATTCTTTTTATCAATCGGTTTGTTTGTCCAACCTTTTCTTGCCATATTTTTTTTCATATGTTTGCCGAGTGATGTTTTTTTGAGGATTGAGTAACGTTTCATGAAGTGTAGTCATGACGACTTTGTACTCCTCACGAGACCATTTTATTTTTCTTTCTTTAAATATACGGTTATAGATCTAGATATTATTATTATTATTATTTTGTCATTTTTCATCATATTTCGATTTCTGCTTTGGTCTCACTACCAACCAAGTCTGCGGGGAGACCTAAGGCAGGTAGTGGCGTGTTGTTATGACTCCATTTCATGTTTTTCTATCTTCCCTATCATCCCCAGCATTACATAGATAACGTTTTCCTTAGTGTGTGGGCTGTACTTAATAAGACAATTTTTTGTATATCTCTTAAGCTGGGGTTTCCAGGGATTCTTTCAATGTGTTGTTTTGTTCCATTTTTTATCATTCCAAGTGCACCTACTATCACTGGCACAACTCTTGTTTTCAATTTCCACATTTTTTCTATTTCAATTTCCAGGTCTTTATATTTTGACAGTTTTTCAAATTCCTTGATTGCTATGTTACAATCCGCTGGACAAGCCATATCAATTAATAGGCAAGTTTTCTCCTTCTGGTTTTTAACAGTAATGTCTGGCCTGTTTGCTTCAATTTTTCTGTCTGTGTAGATGGTGTAATCCCATAGAATGGTGACATCTTCTATTTCTGTAACCGGTGCTGGATGATGTTCATACCAGTGTTTGTTTACAGCTTTTCCATAATGTTTGCACATTGCCCAATGTAAATATTGCCCAACTCTATCGTGGCGATTTTTATATTCGTTTGGGGCAAGCACAGAACAGCCTGAGATTAGGTGGTCTATTGTTTCTTGGTGTTTATCACAAAACCTGCATTTTGGATCCATATTATTATGCATAATATTTGCCTGAAAGTTTCTCGTGAAAAGACTTTGGTCTTGTGCTGCAAGTATAAATCCTTCAGTTTCAGACTTTAATCCAGATGCACGTAACCATCGATGAGTATTAACTTTGTCAACATTGGATTTATTGGCACGTACTGGATATTGGCCATGCAGAGGTTTGTCTTGCCAGCGATGTTTCATCTGTTCAAGAGCTTTATCTTTGGCTTTCATTTTCATATTTTTTGCCGCAATAGTTGGTTCTTGGCTTCTGTTTTGCTTTTCTACAGAATCTACTAACTGTAAATCTTGTTTGTATTTACTGCCTTCTTTTATTATTGAATATTTTTTCTTTCTTACTTCATGTTGCCTTACTAATTGTATCATCCAATCCTTCGTTGTTTCTATGTATGTTAGTAAGCCAATAGTTGTTGTCTTGTATGACAATTCCAGCTGAATAAGACCCCTTCCACCTTCTTTACGGGGTATGTATAGACGGTCTACATCAGCCTTTGGATGATGCATCTTATGCTTAGAAAGAAGCTTTCTTGTTTTAGCATCCATTCGCCTGATGTCGTTTAGAGTCCAGTTTAAGATGTTGAAGCTATATTGGACAACTGGGATTGCAAGGCTATTAATGGCCATAACTCTGTTCTGTGAATTTAATTCAGTTTTTAATATCATTCGTAGCCTTCTATAGTACTCTTTACGCACTATTTCTTTCATTTTTTTATGGTGAATGTTTACGCTCTCATTTACACCTAGGTATTTATAAGCTTCTTCTGGTTTCAATTCTTTTATTGTTACAGCAGGGTCTAGGCTAATTGAGGATGTTTCTTGTATTGATCCACGTAAAACTGTAGCTTTAGCACATTTGTTCAAGTTAAATTTCATTCCAATGTCTTCGCTGAAGCATATTATTATTATTATGTCTCTTTTCATCATATTTCGATTTCTGCTTTGGTCTCACTACCAACCAAGTCTGCGGGGAGACCTAAGGCAGGTAGTGGCGTGTTGTTATGACTCCATTTCATGTTTTTCTATCTTCCCTATCATCCCCAGCATTACATAGATAACGTTTTCCTTAGTGTGTGGGCTGTACTTAATAAGACAATTTTTTGTATATCTCTTAAGCTGGGGTTTCCAGGGATTCTTTCAATGTGTTGTTTTGTTCCATTTTTTATCATTCCAAGTGCACCTACTATCACTGGCACAACTCTTGTTTTCAATTTCCACATTTTTTCTATTTCAATTTCCAGGTCTTTATATTTTGACAGTTTTTCAAATTCCTTGATTGCTATGTTACAATCCGCTGGACAAGCCATATCAATTAATAGGCAAGTTTTCTCCTTCTGGTTTTTAACAGTAATGTCTGGCCTGTTTGCTTCAATTTTTCTGTCTGTGTAGATGGTGTAATCCCATAGAATGGTGACATCTTCTATTTCTGTAACCGGTGCTGGATGATGTTCATACCAGTGTTTGTTTACAGTTTTTCCATAATGTTTGCACATTGCCCAATGTAAATATTGCCCAACTCTATCGTGGCGATTTTTATATTCGTTTGGGGCAAGCACAGAACAGCCTGAGATTAGGTGGTCTATTGTTTCTTGGTGTTTATCACAAAACCTGCATTTTGGATCCATATTATTATGCATAATATTTGCCTGAAAGTTTCTCGTGAAAAGACTTTGGTCTTGTGCTGCAAGTATCAATCCTTCAGTTTCAGACTTTAATCCAGATGCACGTAACCATCGATGAGTATTAACTTTGTCAACATTGGATTTATTGGCACGTACTGGATATTGGCCATGTAGAGGTTTGTCCTGCCAGCGCTGTTTCATTTTTTCAAGAGCTTTATCTTTGGCTTTCATTTTCATATTTTTTGCCGCAGTAGTTGGTTCTTGGCTACTGTTTTGCTTTTCTACAGAATCTACTAACTGTAAATCTTGTTTGTATTTACTGCCTTCTTTTATTATTGAATATTTTTTCTTTCTTACTTCATGTTGCCTTACTAATTGTATCATCCAATCCTTCGTTGTTTCTATGTATGTTAGTAAGCCAATAGTTGTTGTCTTGTATGACAATTCCAGCTGAATTAGACCCCTTCCACCTTCTTTACGGGGTATGTATAGACGGTCTACATCAGCCTTTGGATGATGCATCTTATGCTTAGAAAGAAGCTTTCTTGTTTTAGCATCCATTCGCCTGATGTCGTTTAGAGTCCAGTTTAAGATGTTGAAGCTATATTGGACAACTGGGATTGCAAGGCTATTAATGGCCATAACTCTGTTCTGTGAATTTAATTCAGTTTTTAATATCATTCGTAGCCTTCTATAGTACTCTTTACGCACTATTTCTTTCATTTTTTTATGGTGAATGTTTACGCTCTCATTTACACCTAGGTATTCATAAGCTTCTTCTGGTTTCAATTCTTTTATTTTATTATTATTATTATTATTATTATTATTATTATTATTATTATTATTATTATTACACTTGTGTTTTGGCAGTACATGTCTAGTGATCATTGCTAATGACTTAGTGAAAATAAGTTTCATCAGCATCCTTTATAGTATTCTAGCAGGCCACAACAAAACCATGGTTTTAACAGTCTCAACTCTTCCTTTAAACTCATCTAATAAGGATCCTAGATGGGAAGATAATTAATCATTCTTAATATGCGCTCGACCTAATTTTCATATTCTCTATTCGATTCTAATTTCTATATTTCATATTCAATCCAAAATTCTATATTTCATATTCATTCCTGACTTCCATGTATTCTATTTTAACTTTCTTATACAAGGGCCTACTATATTTCTAATTTTCCTCATTAATTCAAAATCAGTTTGGTACAGTCACATCCACGATGTGGCAGTTCCTGTTTTTCTTGCCCACAACTAACAGTTACATATATTTTTGCACGATTAAAATAACTTGACCGTCAAAACCCGAGAGCAATTTATGATATTTATTTCCCCGGGTAATATTGTGTTGGTACCACTTGTATACAGAATCGAACTTAGATCGCTTGCACAGTTCTCATTGGATGACTATTGCTACTTTTTCTAGGCTACTGTGTTGCATTCACTAGTTCTATATCTTACAGTGTCACCTCTTTTTTACAGGAGGCGGCATCTAATTTTTTATTCTCCTTTTATTTTGCTTGTTTTTGGAAAGAAATCTCAGCTTTTGAATTTTGGATCAAGGATCAAGAACTCAAAGAAAAACAAATTTCATTTCTTTATTGATGAAAGCTCAACCACACACTAATTATTTTATTACACGAAGAGAAGCTGGTTTAATGTACTTCTTGATGCTTGACTGTAAACAAGAATTTGCGAAATGGCATTGCCTTATAAAGAAATCAGAATTTATTTATTCTATTTTTATGGCAATCCAACATTAAAACTTCGTGGACAAAGTAGTAAATGCAAATAATTAGAGGCTGAATCATTTCCTTATACCAGAAAACCACCAGAGATCAGATACCACCACTAATAAAATTACAAATTGAAAAATGAAATAACTGATCTCGAATCTGACAAAAGATAAAACTTACTGTAATTATTGTAATAATTATTCATAATATATTTGCAATAATCACCACGATATCACTATTATTGAATCTTATGAAAAAGTCACACTGATGAGATCATTGTTGGAGTTTTTGGGTACCCCTGTATACTAGTGAGCCAGTCATGAGCTGACTCATTTTATAGTTCACCAGTAGAAGAGTTAACAATCAGAAGGCTCAAAATATTCAATGCAACGTGTATAAAAGGCGACCATATTTTCCCGAGTATTGGCGATATAGTCCGATCCAGTGGAGTGTCTGACTCGTGGGTGTTAATTTTTGACGTTGTTTCATTGAACAGATTACGTACTGCGATGTATATCATAAACTATGGTGGACATGGTCAACAATCATGACTTCGCCATTAATTCCGAAAAAGCGAAAAACAAAATCTAAACAAGATTCTTAGAACTGTCACAAAACCTTTTCAATTTTACTATGGACCCTTGCATATCCTCTCACAAAATGTTATTGAAATGCATTTATAAATTTTTTGTAGATTATGTTTCGGAAAGAAACGAACAAGTATAAATTAATACATTATTGTTGTTTAATTTCATAGGTGGATGAAAGTATAATTGAAATGAATACATGACTATGTATCTATCTATCTATCTATCAATCAACTCATTTCAACCGATATATATATAGAGATATACCAAAACTGATTCAATGAGATCGACATTGGCTTGAACAACGACCTCTAGACGACACTGGAATTTCATGCACGGTTTCTGGATGTTCATCTTGTTTAAATTTGTGAATGCTGCCATAATTATTGCCTTAAGTTCTTCTTTGGTGTTACAAGGAGTTTTGTTTGTTGCACGCTCAAATGTGCCTAACATATGATAATCAAGAAGATTGCAGTCTGGGGAGTTAGGTGGCCAGTTGTAAGGGGCTTGTGATCGCAGAAATTGTCTGACAGCTTTAACTGGGCTCTCCTGCTTGTGTGGCATGGTGCAGAGTCCTATTACCGGCAGCCACCGTCTTGGCACAGAGTAGCACTACGTCCTCGAGACACTTTATGTAGGCCTGAGTGTTGAGGCTGCGTCCCTGTGAGGAGATGAATGGAGGGATAACGTCGCTATCACTAGAGATCACTCCAAACACTATCGTAATCACTATTATACTCATCCAACTCTTTCCGAATCCTCAGTACTTTCCTCAAATTGACACCCAAACACTCTGATATGTTCGCTTCCGGTGTGAATGTCAAGCAGTACAGCATGTTGTTTCCATGTTTATAGAATTGTGTCACCTTTTCTCGCGGACGGTGCCTAACTGACCCTACTATACTGTGCAGTCGACAAAATAAAATCAACTGTGCGCATACGTAAAGTTAAAAATATAAAATGGCGACAATTTACCCATCGCACCCTGTATATGATAGACATATAATACGATTTTGAAAAATTTACCTTGATGTTGTAATTTGTAAAAATTGACTAATATATTTATTCTTTTGTTGCCTTCTCACAAATGTTACTGCATTAAACTATAAATTAATACTTATTGTAGAACGATGGAAATTATTTTAACTTACCTGAGTTATTCAAAATTATTTCTGGTAGACTATGATCCGAAAGTTTCTCATGCGACCATCCATAGCGATAATAATTGTAGCCACAGGTATAAGAGTCTTCAAAATCACAAGGAATAGATCGAGCTGCAATTTTAAAAAGAAATTATCAATCAATCATTCAATCAATCACTCTTTATTTATATGAGATGGTGTTGAAAAGTCCTCGTCGACCAAGAATATTGATCCAGAGCCTTAAAACTTACACGCTATTCCTCATATTCACCCCAAAGTTCAACACGCTTGACAGATTGTTTCTTTAATTATTTTATTTAAATTTATTTAACCTTCCTTGCTTTATCATTGTCACAAAATACTGATATTTGCTCAATGAAATACTGATTTTGAAGAGTGAAGCAGCCTGAAAACCTTTCATCTTCTCCACGTAAATATAAAGATAGAGAAGATTCTAATATAAAATCAACAACACGTCATAAAAATGAGTGACCAATGTTGATATTTAATTGCCGAATTTACAAGCTGCCTTTGACTGTTATTTTCTATATTATTTTATTTTATTCAATTAAGAAATATCGGGGCAATTTTAAAATGTGAACTTAAATTGTAGGTAGACGTGATAATTTTAATGTCTATCACTAAAGATTTTTTTCAGTAAAAATTGAGTTAATTAAAAATCAGTCGCTGAAAAGTCTATTAGAATTAGCATGTCTTGGCAGTTTGGATTAATATGGCGAAAATGGAAACTGCAATTAATTGGCATTTTTTGATTGGCATTCCTATTTTGTCACAATTATTCCAACTCATTACACTTAATCTGTAGGTAGGAGCAGAGATAATGTTTCAAAAGCAAATCATTTCAAGTTACACGCTTTTATATCAACTTCAAATCTGAATAGACAGAATGAACAGAATAATATTAAACATCAAGTTATTGATATCTTTTTTCAAAATCAATCGTTATGCACACGATGTGTTACGAATGCAATGTAAAGATTCTCTTATTTCAATAGAGTGAAGGTTAAACTCTTTCTTTCTGACATAACTCAATGTTTTTCCCTTTCAGACACAACAAACTATCCTGTCATTCCCTCCTAAACATAGTTGTGTCCTTCTCTTCCAGAGATAAACAAGTGTCATTTTTTTCTATATATCCCTTAGTGTCCTTCATTTCGAGACAACAAAATCTTTTTTCCTGACATAACAAAATGTCCTTTCTTGTCAGACACAACAAAGTCATTTTCTACTTCTTATATAGCTAAGTGTTCTTTTTCAGAAACTAAATGTTTCTCGTGTTCAGACACATCATTTTATATATATAAATGTCCTTTCCTTCCAGACACGGCAAAGTGTCTCTCCCTTTCAGTTATATCCAAGTGTTCTTTCCTTCCAGCCATAATTAAGCGTTCTTCCATTCCAGTCATAGCAAAATACCCTTTCCTTCCAGACAAAATTGTCTCAAAGGCCAACATAAATTGTAACATTAGGTTATATATACTTTATATATAAATAAAAGATATAAACGTTACATATACTTTATATATAAATAAAAGATAAGTGAATCCGTTTAAAAACTGATATCTTAATGATTTCAGAACAGACTATTTTCACTAATATTAAGCCTAAGTGATGTGAAATAAATCAGTTATACTAATTGAATAAAAATAATAATGCTACATTATACTTTTTTGCCAACAAAGAGAACTTTTCAATGGAAATCATTTGATACTTACGGCAGTTACTTTCATCACTTCCATCATGACAGTCGATTTTCTTATCGCAGATAGAAGAGTTGTCTATACAGTGACTTTGATCTGTGCAAGCCTGAGTGGCATTCATACAGTCTGAAAAAAGAATAAAACTTTTGCTACAAACATCAGAATATCAATAATAAAGCTAGAATTATAAAAAGGAACAAATTTGGTCCATAGAGTCATGAACTGGACTTTGAATCTTAACGTAACTTTTCTCAGATCATATGATCTATATTTTTAGTAGTCATAAACCTATTCAGCAATGTTCGAATGTTGAAATATCTTTTTCATTTTTTTGGAAGGTTGCTGTAGTGATGCAGTGTTTCGGCTAGTAGATGTAATCGTATCCAAAAGAAAAACATCTCACCCGAACAAAAGACCAACAACTGTCCCTTAATATATGCTCGGTCTGGTTTATTTTACAATAACAGGCACATACAGAATTAGAGGTTTCCTTTTTCTTTTCTTTTTTCACGAACTAAAACATCAATAAAACTGAAGAACTGATCAACCTAAACGTTCTAATTAGCACAGCAACAATACAAAAAGAAAAGAAGAAAAATGAAAATAAAAGATTTGTGCGTCCGAATAATGTTGGACATTCCTAAACCCTGATAACTTGGTACCGAAATTTAGAAATTCTCAGCTTTTCTGTGAACTGATTTTGATAAAAGTTTTCTTCACTAGTTTTCACAATACGGCATATCATAATAACAACGTATCTCCTCTCTTATAAAAATGGTACGCGGAAAAGCCTCAACGATGAACAAGAGTCTGTCATCGTCAAAGAACGGGATAAAGGTGCTTTTCTTCATGTCATTGAGGAGAGGTTAGGTCGTCATATAGACAGGGTTAGAGAATTCCTGAGGAACCATTCACCAACGAATGAACGGCCCTACTCTAAGATCTCTTAGACTTTGACAGCTATTGATTTAAGGACTATTAACTCCGTGTTACGTAGGAAGCCTTAACAAACAAACAAAGCCATTTTCACCGCCGCTAGACTTACTCATATGCCGAAAACCACTAGAAATCGCATCCGCGGGAATATGGCTCCCGTGCCTGTTCCTTTAAAACTGCCTCGCTTTAATGCTCTATCACAGGAATTTGAGGCTTTATTGCGCTCAGTCGTACATGACGTTTGACATGAGTTGCGTTCTGTTCACTGACGAAACCAGGACGACTCTTGACGGATCTGATGGTTGGGCAAATGGTTGAGTTTATTTCACCAAAGTTTATGACATCCTCGACAGAGTGGAGGGGACATGTTGTCGAAAGGTATCATTGGGGACAGACTTGTTGGTTCAGTGATAGTGCCTGAAGAGAATAGAGTGACTACAGCCACCTACTGTAATATCCTGAAGAAGATATTGGATGCCTGGCTAGATGACATACCGCTGTCACTGAATCCATGCATGATAGTAATTTTTTCAACTCTTCCAGGGCCACCCAAGAATTCAAAGGCTCTTATGACATACAAGGTGAAATGCTGATGGTGGTCACCAGCCTCCTCGGACCTCAACCCTATCTAAAATCTTTTGTCTATTATTAAACAAAATGTTTATGCCAATGGACGTCAATTTATATCAAAAGATATTTTATGGGAACCCACCAAAGCTGCAGTAGAGATAGTCCAACCTGCTACTATAAAGAAATTGACAGAGTTCATGACTAATATGGCTTTTGAAGTTATCCGTCTAAATAGCGCTCATGAGGCCAAATAATTTTGTCGATAAATTTTATATTATATGGTTTTCTCTTAAATATACTATCCAAGGTATGTTTAATATGTATCATTATCTTTAATTTTATCCAGAAACTGTCTAGATGGGCTATCTTAATTCAAAAGATGTTAACGTAGTTCAACTAAAACTGTCGAATCTGAAATAAAAAAGTAAAGGACTTTACACAGAATAATGAAAGCCTAATAATAGCGTTGCCATATTGTGGAAACTATTAAGGAAAAGGTTTTATTAAAATCAATTAACAGAAAACTGAGAAATCCTAAATTTCACTACCAAGCTATTAGCGTGGTTTGGGGTGTATGTTGTAAGATAAATTAATGAGGGCGAATCAACAAGTTTGCAGACGGAAAATAGTTATTAGATGCATTTGAATCTGAGATCTTCAATGTATAATGTTAGATCTATGTAATTAATATTCTATATTAAATTAAGTGCATTGTTAAGGAAAGACATATACTTATGGATATGTAACATGTAATTACTAAGCATATCTCATCTGGATCATTTTTTTTAGTCTGATGTAAAGAAACCATATCAAACAGAAACTTAGAAATTTGTAACACTCAGTTGCAGTACGTTTTTCTTGGAGTGTATGAAGAAAAAAGGTTAGGTTTGTTTTATGGGAGAACAAGTTAGAGAATGGGGATTCATTAAAAATTCATTAGCTTAATAAATATTTTCAGTTTCAAGAACAGTACATATTGACTTGAGTATTCTATTGGCCTAACATTTTGCGTGTGGGTAATACCTGTATTTATTATGTATCCACTACGGCAGAAAAGGCGACCATATTACATTCTCCATTCAAAATAAAAAACATTAAAAAGAACCTGCATTTTTCAAGAAACTTTGTGGCAATTTTCTGTGACTTTTTGTTAGTAAAAAAAACTATAGCACGTAAAAAGCAAAGCTTAATTTTTGGTTTATTAACATTTGTAATGCAAAACGCAGGATAAATGTTTTCATGCTAAACAGAGATTTCAGCCAAAGAGATGTAGAGACCGGTGGTAAATTGGCCAAGATGACAGCTTACTCGATTGCAAATGTGTCTCTGATAAAGTGGCTCTCTATATCAAATAAAAATGCAATATAGAGACAAATACACAACTTCTTTAGTGATAAAAAAGTATAAGAACTTTATAAAGTCCGCTGCACACTATCAGGATCTTTTATATATTAAAGATTATAAAGACAAGGCTAAAAAAATTTGATGTCTAAGGATAATTTGGAATGTTGCTATTCTTTGCAAAGGAATTGTTAAATGAATTGGATGCAGAAGCAATTCTTAGCAGATTTGCACAATCATCTAGTGATCACAAGCAATTACTCTTAAAGTAATGAACTACGTGCAATTCTCCGTTGGGATTTTGAACTGTTAATGTGTAAATTATGCATTAAACTATTGTTATGGGGACTTACCCATATGACCGATGAACTCGTCTAAAATAAATATAAGTAGCAGTTCTGCTTCTAAAAAGCAGATATATAAAATAAATATCTATAAGTAATATCTATTCCAACATAACTCTGTCAGCCACATTATTAATTGTTCATTGGTATATGTTTTTTTAATACTATTCGGAAAACAAATACTTGGTGACGAGGATTCTTACGGACCACCAGGATTTGAGGATCCCAAAAGGACTGCGTGGAAATTGTCAATATTGGTTCTACATTGTACGCACGAAAAAAATATTTTCGTAATACTTGCTCAACAGTATTTGGCAATCCAGAAAAGAAAACCAAACTAAAACAAGAAGCGTTACTAAATTACACTGAACTTGAACGCGAAACGCTAAACTACGAGAATTCATGTTTTTCTAGGGTAAAAAGCACTCGTAATTATTTGAGTAAGAAACTAAAGTTATTTTTTATTCACTTTCAATTAATCGATATTTTCGTTTTACTGGTTAAGTAAGCAACTAAAGCTTTCTTTTTGTTATTCAAAGAAACGTTTTTATTTAATTTGTATTCAGGTATGGTATATATATATATATATATATATATATGTAAGACACGTATAAACATGAATGAATTTAAATACACTATGCACAAATTTCTTAAGTTACAACTTGAGCAGCAAGACCAACAAGAACTTAAATAGCAAGAAAAGCAACAGGAATTTCAAAAACAAATTGTTGAATGTCAAAAGCAAACTAAAAGAGAACGGTTTGAATTTCAAAAACAAACTGAAGTCAGACATCAGTAACTTGAAGAAATTCTACTTAAAACTCAACAAGAGCAAAGAAACTCTCTTAGACAGGCAAATAAACAGGGGATACATTAAAAACGAAAAATGCTTTCTCACAAAACACGTTCTGGGGTGCACTACACTTTTACATATTTTCCCGACGAGAATATAGTCTTCCCCTCCTATTTTAAAAGGTTCGAGGATTTATACGTCACAGAGTGTATAAATTGGTTAGGCTCTAAGAAAGTTGCCTTTTCCGGAAACAGGGCACCGCAGAGCACACAAAATTTATGAATTACATTTTACCCCGTAAAACAAGCGAACTGACATTCACTGAAGCGGTTAAAATTCACTCTTTCATAAGCGGTGGAAAATGTATGAATTTAACAATAAAACCTAGTGAAGATTTTATTTTATTCGTAAACGTATGCCAAGACTTGAAATCTATCGAGGAATCTGGCATAGCTCACATAAAAAAATTATACTGAAAGAAAAAAACGAATTGATTTTCCCCTAAATCAAACCAATCACAAAAACTAAACAGCTTGCTCGCTAACTGGTGTCTCCGTTGTAGATGTAGTTATAAAGACTGCCCTTACCAAAATAAAAATATTACTAAATGGTAACCGTACTGGGCACAAGAGCTCACATTGTCGAGTAACAGAAAAGGTTATTGCTAAGAACTAATAAAATGGCCAGGTCCGTGACAGGGAAGGAAATCAAGTTACGAATGTAAAATTACAAGGAAGGACGTTAAGATTAAAATGTTTATATTAAAAGTTTCAGAAAGTTCATATAGTACTGACTGGATAGAGAAATTTAAGGTTTTTTGTGAAACCTTCCAGGTCAATCATATCACCCAAGGTTCAATGGACAGGCCGTGCGATTCGTTGACATGCTAAAAAGAGCTCTAAAGAAAGCTAGGGGCATACCCACAGAAAAAAGCCCTACAATAGTTTGTTCAGGCGTATAGAATAACAGCCAACGACAACACACTATCATTACTCCCAGCCAAGGTAATGTTTGCGCGTAAACTCGGGTCTGTGTTCGACAAACTATTTCTCAAACAAACAAAACCTAGACGAATAAACACGGTACCAACAAAACGTTAACAACCTGGAGATTTCTTTTTCAGGATATACCGGGATAACAAATGTTTCTGGGAAATGGGTACAATTAACAAAAGAATAGGAAATATGGTTTATATAATAGAAGGATCCCAGTTCAATGACAAAAGACACTTAAATCAGATCAGGACACGCCTGTCGGGCGATCCTCCTGAAGAAAAAGACGTAATGGATATAATGTATGATAGTTTTGACATACCAATGCTACAAGCGGTCCCGGAACAGTGCCTTGTAAAAAGGAAAACTACTGATTTTCTCGTCGTTAAACCAAAAAGGGAAAAATATTAAGACTCCTGCGAAGGTAATATTTTGGCGGATGTTATGGCGACTTACATGAGCTCGTCCAATATATATATATATATATATATATATATATATATATATATATATATATATAAAATAGTTTTTCGAGATCTATTCAAGCATAGCTCTGACAGCCGCACTAATTGTTCATTGGTATGTTTGTACTACTGTGTTTGTAATATATTTGTTTAATGCTATTCTGTCTTTGTGTCTTTATGGCCCAGCAAGCCACAATAACTTGGTGACTAGATCGCAACAACTATTTATAAATATCAACCAATAACTTAAAATTGAAAAAAAATTGTTATCAGTTATATGCATACTACAGGTACACAGTAATTACTAAATACGTTTTCTATAGAGGTTTTAATTGTACAGTTTTTACAAATGTATTTTATTCGTTATGAAAATTAAATGGTATCATTTTAGTTGTCAGTAGCCCCACTCCTGTCTTCTGAAAATCAATATTTATAAACCACAGTACGCCACTGTTTAGGACGATTAACTCCCCCACTTTTTTTTTTGCTTGTAACGAAGAGAAATGCAGTCAATTGTTTGAAAGAAAATTGTATTTTTTTGTATTTTTCATCCAGTGCCAGACTCAAGAGACACTCAAGGTAAAGGGTGTTAAACGAAATTGTAAGGGCGTACAAGGAAGGAGTAAAATATGCATAGTCTTCCTTTTAGAAAATGTACTTAATCCAGTAGTGAATATTAAATGCATCCATCGAAAATTATACAGTAAAAATATCTTATCAGAATTCCACTAATTATTTTATCAGGATAGAAAAATAATAACCTACTCTGGCAAAAATAAATAACCTACTCAGGCAAAACAAAATCAATTACTAATCTAGTGTCCCAAATTCAGTTTAAGTTCATGGAACCCTTTTTGTAAAGGAAATATGTAAACTCTTTTACAAATATGCAAAATTGAATCGTTTGAAGAAATTACATCATCACAACTTTAAGAAAAAGTGTTTGCATTAATACTTTCTTCGAAAACAAATTCTTGTTTTAACTGAGAGCTTTTAAAAGTAAATGTCAACAAAATATTGAATTGTTGCTTTTTTTCATGATGCAGATTTCATTATTGTTTCTTTTACAACAAGCGAAATTACAAATCATAAACTAGTTTTCGACTAACAGTGACGAATTCTTATTAATATCAATCGTAATTTGTCTTACCTAGATCAGGACATTTCCCATTTAAAACGGCAATTTTGGCGATGTTAACAGAACAGTACCTCCAATAGGTTCTTATGTCAGCTTCAAATATGAGACTCGTCTTAGCGTTTTGAATGTAAAATTGTGCTTTCTGCCAGTCAGTATTATTATTTGGTTTTAATGAGAAATATTTTTGATTGTTGTAAGATGTATATACGTTCAATCCACAATATTTGCCTGTAATTCGGTAAGAAATCTGAATGCAATTATTTGATATATTTCTTATGGGAGATTTCAAACTAGACTTTCCATAATAGCCAACAGCATTCATATAGTAACCTGAAACAAAAAAAAAAAAAACATTAGTTTATCGGTCAAATAGTTTATAATCAGTGGAACAAAAATGATATTGGCTTATAAACTTTTTATAACTAAAATAGATTATTAGTATAAACGACATTAAAATCCTTGCTGCATAGAATTTTTTTAAGTACTAGTCTTCCGTTATACAGTTTCAGTCTTAGATATATATGTGTGTGTGTGAAAGAACAGGTAGATTAGAACCTACTGTTCATATATTTATAAAGTGTACTTTACACAAAGTAAACCTTATTATTGTAATTTTGTTATTACAATGGTTTATAAAAGCATTATATCACTACAAAAAAATTGCATGTTTCAGAACAATACTGTTCTTCAGATGATATTTTAAAAGAAACTGTAAAAATGATTAAAAAAATAGATGAATTAATGGATATTTAGAAAATGAAGGGATGGTAGTTGGTGACTATGCTTGCAGGTGTGTCAATATTTTTTAATAAAAATTGAAAATTAGGTAACTACGAAGTTGAAGATTTGAGTTGCGAAAGGCAACATACTATCCTGATGTCATAGATTAAATTTTTTTTTCCCCTGACAAAATAAAAAGTGTGTTGACACACCTACAAGTATAGTTTCTAACTACCGCTTCTTCAGTTTCTAAATATCCATGAATTCATCTTATATTTTCTAAATTAATCATTTTTCACAATGTGATTTTAAAATATCACATGAAGAACAATATTGTTTTGCGTAGTGATATAATGCTTTTTATAAGCTATTGTAACAACAGAATTACTATATATAAAGCATGTGTGTATATATATTTTCAGGCCACTATTGTCCCAGTTACCACTGAGATGAGTTTTATACCACGGAACCTGAAGATCTACATTAAGAAAATCAGAATAAAGCAGAGTCGCCGATCTCCTTAGAAGACTGCGTTGCTTGGCTCAGCAAATTTTCTAAGAAATGTGCTATCTGTTTGAAATTTTCCGGCTTGGAGAACACCCATAATGCGAGATCTCCGGTTGAAAACAAAATAAAAACGTGCAAATAAGATAATAATAATAATAATAATAATAATAACAATTAATAATAATCAACGCACAATGTTGTAAATATCTTTCAATTCTTAAAAGAGATTACAACATTAAATATATAAAAAAATAGAAGTACAACAATTTTGTCCATAGGAAATGATCACCATGAAAGAAAAACAGAAATTTCATTTTAAACAATAAAACATTTTAATTTTCAGTACCTGAACCGGATTGTTTTCTAACCCAACCACCATTGTTCGAATAAGAGACATTTTTATAGCCACATATAATTTCATCATTAAAGTCACAGGCGATACCCTGGTCTGGAAAAAAAGCATCATCATATTAGTTTTCATTATTTGTAGTAGTAGCAGAAGTATAAAAATTCAGAAATGAACAATCATTATAATAATTATTATCATCAACATTAGGATTATAAGAAATATAATTCAATGAATAACTGATTAGTTAAATTTTTTTCAGGCAATGACCAAGTTGGGTAAATAATCACAGATATTTTGAATATTTTAACATAAATGATTTTGTATTTCTAACTGTCTATATTTAACGTGTATCAAGAAGAGTAATCATTTGGAGAGATCACCTAAAATCGATATTCAATAACCTCTTGTTATTTGCACGAAATTTATCATTTCTGATATCTTCATGACGAAATATGTTTCTATGACATAAAAAGAACCAAAACGATCTAACAAAATCGAGTTGTATAAAACTTAGAATCCAATTAAAATCATAGAAATACTTGTAATGATGATGTACATGAAATTCCAATTTTATTAAAATCATTCTAATACGTTGTTTTCTATTTCTAAAATTGTTTTACACATGATGCGATAATGATAATCAATTTTGTGGAAGGCATTTGCAAAATATGTATCTTTGAAAAGTATCCTCTCATCAGCTCTACTTTGTGAAACATTTTAATGAGAATACATCCATATCTTTAAAATAATTTATATTACTGTTCAATAACCAAATGAATAGTCTGTGATTATAATTGACCCAGATATTGATGTTACTTTGAGAATTCCAAATTCATAAAATGTCAAACTCACCGTAACAGACGCCAGGTATGACACCTACATCATCGATTGCCATGTCACCTAATGGACCATTACCTCGGATTCCAGTAAAGACAACAGTCGTTTTCTCATTAGGTGGAAGGTTGACGCATCCTTTCATCCAGTTTCGCCCCATGTCACCTTTCTCGGACCATTTTAACATTTTCCCTGAAGGAGTTATAATGTGAACCTAACGAACGGAAAATAACATATTTAGTTGAAGCATTCATTAAATATTAAATAAATGTAGGGCTACATATATTCGATCAAATATATGCGCATCACCTTGAGAGAAAAAGAATGAGCGGAGTATGATTTGATGTTACTCGTATTCATCTATCAATTAAAGATTGAATTAGTCATTGAAAATGAAGCGTTTTCTTATCATTGGTAAAAGACTGAACAATGAACGAAAAAAGAGGTGAATTACTAAATAAAATCATTTCAGGAGAAATCAAAACTCAATGGTGTCAACGATGAAAGCATCCGTCAAAATAAAGTATGATTTAATTTTTCTTATGAATGAATAATTTTTTTAATATCTACTGACAAATTCACAGAAGTTCATTTAAATTGAAGTGGGAAAAAGAAAAAGAACAGAAGAACAAATCATATCGTATCATTTGTTTTATTGTTTATATCAAATAATGTTTAATATCTTCTGACGAATCAACATAAGATCATTTAGATTAAAGTAAAAAAAAGAAAAGTGATAAAACAACAAATCATATCCTATCAATTTTTTTTATTTTTCTAACAAATGAATGTTTACAATCTGCTGACAGATCTACACAAGATGACTGGAATTCTAACTTCAGAATTTAACAGAAAATCTGAAATGTAAATTTCTAAAGGTTTTGTGTCAATATCACGAAATGTTATTTAAGAATTTTTGTAACTCATTTTGTTTCATATCCAACAATTTATGTTTTAACTAAACTTATTATTTTGCTTTGATGAAAGCGAACATTTAACTAAGTGTTCTCTTCCCTTGTTCAGTCTTACAAAAAATATTAAACTACCTGGAGAGTTCCAGTGTCACTACCATACATGTTGTAATAGAAACTGAGGTAATGTGTAGGGGGTGCGATGAATTCAGGAAACATAAGTTCAGTTTTGTCACCAGGACCGCCAAATGAAGCTTCAGTGTAAATGAAATCTGCAAAAAAGACAAATAGATTACATTTTAATGAAAAACAACACAATATTGCAATGAATAATATCAAATTATTTATTCTTAAAAAATGTCAATATTCAAGTAACATTGCAATTGCATTTTTATGCATAAAATATAATGAATTTTATTTCATTTTATTGTGCTCAATATTCTTTTGAATATAAACAAATAGAATTATTTCCATTGAATAATTTAGATTTCTACGTCACTAGAAGAATTATGATAATTTGTAACGGAGAAAATGTCACAAACACACACACACACACACACACACACACACACACACACACACACACACACACACACACACACATGCACACACACAGATACATACATATAGTTAACGGTATATAAATTTTTGTATATAAAGAAAAATTTTGCAGGAATGATGTATGATAAAGTGGAAAAAATGTGTGACGCCTTTTGTTCTTTAGAACTTTATCGGCCGAGGTTTATTTACGTTTGTAACACTATTTTTTAGCCTGGCCGGACGGAATAATACCACTAATATAATTTAAATTATATTAGTGGCATTATTAATTGTTGCAAATAAGACGGGAGAAATTGAGTTGGTCCGTATTGTTAATGTTTATAAATCGAAAATAACCAACTAAAAAAAGTTGTTATTCTAATATGAACGCGGGTAATAAAATTTATTCCAGTGTGGACAGAGGAAGGTAAGGGGTCGCAAAATACAAAGCCGAGAGATATGAACGAATTCATATTTCGCGGGTGTGCTATTATTTGACAAGCGGAGACGGCGGCTGGGAAAAATACAATTGATGTTTGAGATACACCGCAGATAAAAGAAAAAAATCTTGAACAAAACATAGCTTTTGCATTGTCAAAAAAGATTGTCCCAAACAAAAGGAAATATTTGATGAGTGCAAAAGGTTAAATTCCATGAGAATAGAATTAAATTTAAAATTTAGTTGAAAAGAGATTTATAAACATAAAAGCTAGATTTTCTTTTTTCGGCATCAAAAAGAAAAAGCCGAAAAGAAATGATGTCACCAAAATAGAAGCTGTTTCATTGGTTGAGCTAATTTGATTAACGAGTTATTAAAGGAAAAGAACAGAGAGAAATGTGGCTCTGCCCAAAGACAGGGGTGAAAGTGATTTCATTCGCTAGAGATTAGATTTGCATGATCGTCATCCTCCGACCAGTGAATTTGGGACAAGCATAAATACAGGGCACCGAGGGGACCACGAGGAGACCACCGGCAGAGACCGGAGAGACCGACAGAGTCTGGTAGAATCTGACAGAGTCCAGTCGGCTTTCGGCCCAGAGATGTAATAACAAAGGTAAGGCGCCAAGGAACTGGGTGATCACCTTAGGGCCGGTCGCATCCCATTGAGTTCCTGACTGATGTTGTACAAAGACAGAGAAGCCTGTCGAGATATTTGTCACGCCGTTGGGTGCCAACCGTAGAGAAGCCTGCCGCCGACAGACCGAAAAGAATTAAAGTCAGACAAGAAATGATTTTGCAGATAGGAAGAGTAGTTGCGCCCAGCTGAGGCAGTGAAAACAAATTACCACCATTGGCGCTGCCCACCACACACAAAGACCAACCTTTGGCAGTGTCCGTAAAGCTTCTGTGAGACGCGAACAAAGACATTTTTGAATCGACACAAACTTGAAAACTCCGATTGGAGTGAATCAAAAACTCTAATTAATGTTAAGAAGACAAACGCTTCTCTTGGACGAAACTTTCGTCGGCTAAGTAGAGATAAGAGATTGGCAATTGTTATATTCTATTTTTTGTGTTTTTTTTATATAAAGACTTTTTCCGCAACTTATTCAGGCGTCATTCAATTTATTTTTGATGTCATTTTCATTAACCCAAATGTGCGCGCGCGTCTAGTCTGGTTCAACTTGGTGAAGAGACAGCTAGCAAGATTTCAGCGTGACTTCCTTGAAATCAAAATTCACAGCATGGGCGAGGAAGAACACCGTTGTAATAGTCGACTTGATGACCAGCTGCTGAATCGAAGCCATCAACGACAAGGCGCCCGAGCGTCAGTTCACACATTGATGCGACTACACATGATGCGACTACGAACGAGAGACGCTGATAAAAATGTAGGAATAAAAATAAAAGCTATTAATTCTCTAAAAATTGCTTTGTTTACGTTTCGGATATGAAACTGAGAAGATATGACTCTCGTGAAAATCTGAAGTAGTACTTTAAGGCAAATAGAACCGGAGTTGACTGTGGAACTCCGTAGTAAAGCGGTTAAAGCACCCCAGCAGCAATTAGGGTTCCACTTGCCAAGGTGGTCGCAGGATCGAAATTTTCTGGTGTCTATATTTTCTTTATTACGTTTTCTCGGGTGCACAGTCCAGTAGACGAAATAAACAGTGTTAACAAAAATTCAGAGCGTGCATTTAAATACAAGTATCCATTAAAATTAAGTTATTTGAAGTAATAAAAATATGTTGAATTAATAAATATACCTATTAATTCCAAGGATGCCTGTCTACTAAGGTGGTTAGCTAATCCCCATTGCAGGCGCCTGCTTAGGCACATTCTGTGTTTGTTGTAAACAAAGCCTATCTGTGGTTTATACTGAAACTACGTTATGCGGACCTTAGTTACAGTTTCTGGGTAGAGAGCGTTATCTAGCGTGAACCACAGTCTGAACAAGGCCAGAAAACTGAAACCTTCGGTCACTACTGACTTTGTGTTAGCACAACCAACGACGGCTCTCAAAAGCTCAGGTCTGTCCGATTTGACTTACAGGGCTTGGGTCAACATATGGTATGGTTTTTAGACACTTTCTGTGTCGTATGCTGGGATAATCTATTATAGACCGTTCTCATCAAGGCGTCTTCTCCCTAACAAATCATGAGATTCAAATTTGGGCCGCATGGTCAGAAGGCGAACATTCTAACCAATCGGTCTCGCGCATATATATATATATATACGCATGAGTGTTAATTCACACATACACACACGAACAATTCGCAATATAAAAAACGGAAATTTAGAAATGTTAGCAGTAAATTGCGAAATACCCTTGAAGAGTAGAAAAAAATCCGCCTACGAAACTCTGTAGTTGGGATGCTGAAGTGTCATCAATTAGCTAACTAACAATTTTTATACTTATATAAATTCTGTCATTGCTCTACATTAATATCGAGTACTTTATTACAAAGTCTGCTTACCTTAAATGCCTTTGTATCAGTATTCCACTGACTGTCGGCAATTTTGTCTCCACACGATCTGCCACATCACTACTATATATATATATATATATATATATAGATAGATAGATACTGGTTGAAAACGAATGAAAGTTCTTTAAGAAGAGTGCTTCTGTCTTTAATGACACATTATCAAAATAATTTATTGTGTTGATAGGGTTGTGCTTATCTATATTTATTGTATTTTCTTTTTAGTTTTCGAATGTTGCGTCTTAACGAAGCACGAAAAAGAAAAAAATTAAGAACCCCTAAAAACAAACATCTTTGTGATGGTTAATTTTTATGTAATTTTTCACGTAATCTTATGATTTTTTTCTTTTGAAGGTATAAATTATATACAAATTGTCCAAAAGTTTTGCTTATCCAAGCAATTTCGGCTATGCTTTTTATATTTTCGAGGATGACTAATCAATATGTTTACGTCATATTGCCAATTTCTAAACTAACCAACCGTAACATTTCTACTCATATCTAGTTCCAAACCTGCCCTCACTCCGATCCTAACCTTATTTTTCTACTCAAGAGATGGTAATAGGGATGGGGAATATAAATTGATATAGGAATGTCTAACTTGACATGTGCAGCGAACAAAACAAACTTTTCCTCGCAATCTTTCTATAACTGCTCTCAGTTGAAAATAAAAAATATCCCATAACGGCTATATAATATATATATATAGTTTATAAAGGAAAACTCAACGCGTCATATTTGTTATAAACTATAGTTCATTTCAATGAGTTTAATTAGCTCATATCATCAGACATTTTACAATATTTCCTCCATCTGTTACAAAATTTCTGCCGGAATGAATGTTTTCTTAAAATGAAGAGAAGGATAATAATAAAAATAATAATAATAAACATAAGATTACAAACAAACAAATAAATAACAATAAATGTAAGGGGAAAGGGAAAAAGGAAAAAGAAAAGAAAGGAAAGGGAAGGAATAGGGAAGAAAGAGATCGAGTTCAGTTCCAAATATGGGTAGTATCCGTTGGAAGTTGTTCAGACTGTCTTGGGATGGTTTGACCTCTGAAAAAAACAATTCCTTTGACTTTTGGCGTCTGTTTGACCCCATTAGATCAACCTACTTACATATATTAACTTCTCTCCACATATACATATGTGTACATTCCTACATATACTAACAATGTGATTTTGTTTAAGACCACATATCTACTGATTTCTTTTTTCTTTTTGGGTCCTAGCTTTTTCATACTTATACATATATACGCTTCATAAGCATAGGGCTTCCGTGCGCCCATGTAGTTCTGTATATATACGCACTCACATATCATTGTTCAATAAATTATCGTATTCTCAGTTCTGCATATATTTTTATATACATGAGATATATACGAGGTAATTAAGTACATATTTATGCCCATATATCCAAACATAATTTTATATATATATATATATATATATATATATATATATATGTGTGTGTGTGTGTGTGTGTGTGTGTGTGTGTGTGTGTGTGTGTGTGTGTGTGCATACGTACACAAACATCCTTATTGCTATTATCAACATCACTTATCTTTCCTGTATAGTTTCTGGAAAGGCAATTTTGTACTGATTTTTTTTTTATTAATATTGGAGTAGATAGACTAAACTATCACCCGGTTCACACCCCACCCACGTCTATTGAACAGATAAAAAAGGCTCATCCCTTGTTCCCTGTTTAGGATGTGGTTTCCGGTTTTCTCTTTTCCAATCTTGTCACTCCTTCTCTTTTTTTTTTTTTTTTGTCAATTTGAGTAGATAGACTAAACTATCGCCCGGTTCACACTCCACCCACGTCTATTGAACAGGTGAAGAGGCTCATCCCTTGTTCCCTGTTTAGGATGTGGTTTCCGGTCTTCTCTTTTCCAATCTTGTCACTCCTCTTTTTTTTTCAATTGGAGTAGATAGACTAAACTATCGCCCTGTTCACACTCCACCCACGTCTATTGAACAGGTGAAGAAGCTCATCCCTTGTTCCCTGTTTAGATTGTGGTTTCCGGTTTTCTCTTTCCCAATCCCTTACGTAGCCCCCTGCACATCAGTGGCGTTACCGCCTTGCTCGGGGTGACATGATTAAAAAATAAAAAAATAAACCCGCATACATCCATATATATAAGTTATAGCTCATACAAGTGTACTAGTAGTTTTTTCTATGTCCCCATGTATAAGGACCCTGTATAAAAACCCTGTGCGTTTGTGTACGTTTAATTTCCAAATGAAGTTGTAATTTTCTTTTTTTCTTTTTTAATTCATAATATATATTACCTGTTTATATCTATTTATACCATTTTACTTCATTTGGGTTGTTGATTTATCCATATATTGGTAGAAAATCGTCACCCTAGGGAAGTTATAGTTCGAGAATCCGGCAAAAATTTTGTACCAGATGGAGAAAATATTGTAAAATATCTGATGATATGAGCTACGTAAACTCATTGAAATGAACTATAGTTTATAACAACAATGACTCGTTGAGTTTTCCTTTATAAACTTCATATCGCTCTGGTTAACACCCATCGAGCTCTCTATATTGATTTACCAATTAATATTTTATATTAAGGTAATCTTGTTGGATTATCCTCACCATTTATGGACTAACACCTATATATATATATATATATATATATATATATATATATATATATATATATATACGAATCTTATTCCAAGTCGTAAAGTTCCTTCTTATTATAGTCTTAAATAATTACTTCTGTATTGGCGATCCTCCCCACTATTATTATTTATCATTCAAACTTCAGACTAATATTAAATAACCCCCAATTTCTTCTTGACATGGAAGAGGCTTATAGCCTTATATTGCAGTCTCCCTAGACATGGTATCTCGATAAAATCGACAAGCCTCCTGTGCTGGGAACAGGGTAATGAGAATAAATAGGCCCAACTCGCACGCCTTCCATGTTTATTGAATGGGAGTGGAGGTTTATTTCTTGTTTTCTGTTTAGGATAAGGTTCACCAGTTCTTTCTTTCTTTCTTTCAATAATCATTCCATAATGATTTAACAACCTTATGTTTTAGTAATCTGACTGATCAGTGATTACAACTCTTTATTATGAGGTTATCGGATTGGTAGCTTTTTGGCCGCTGCATTCAAATGGTGGTAAGGATTTTGGACTCTTTGGTTGCGCCTAAAGAAGTTATTCTTGTCAACAGCTGCTATCTTATTTGCCGAAAATATTCTATGATGCATATCCATAACCTTGGTGTTTATATCCGGGAAAATCTGCCAATCCACCCAATTAGCTATCTCTTTTTCCTTTACAGCGTTTCCTCTTCCAAGGACTGTAGTATATATCTTACACTATAGAAATGTCTTTCTTTCTACATTCATCTACGAATATTTTTGCGCTTGTTGATTTTAATGCTGATCTCGTCAAGTGACTTAAGACTTAAACATTATAATGCCACTGATGTTGCTGGTATTCAGAAGTTAATTTTGTCCGTTGCTCAGTCTCTTATGCAAAGAGTGGGATTCCCTACTCGTTTCTCTCATAAATCTGAAAAATATACTTCCTTACTGGATTTGTTTCTTACTCCCTCTCTTAGCTCCTATCAAGTATCAAAATATTGTTCTCTTAGTAATTCGGATCACGGTGTAGTATCAGTTGAAAGTTTTTCAGTCGTCTATTAAATAGGAACCTCTTATGCACAGGACATCTTTTTGTTACCAGCATACTAATTGGAATTAATTCCGTGTTTTTTCTGTCACCCCTGCATTAGTATTCATAATGTTCTTATTGATAATTGTGCCTCAGAGGTTTCTTCTGATGTTAAAGCCGGCATCGATGCTTTTGTACCTTCTCGAAAATACCAGGTAAAACCACAGCCTTCTCTTTGGTTTGGAACTGCCCATGGAGTCGCTACAGCCTACAGGAATAACCTTTCCGGTTATACCAGCGTGACACTTCTGATCACAACAGGCGCCTATTTGTGTCTGCATGTAATTGTAAACATGTCCTCGAAGAATCTAAGACTTTGCTGATAGAATGAGGCACCGTATAGAGTCTAACAACTTTAGCTCGTAAATTCTCTTCTATTTCTAGTTTTTACTCTAAGGTATCTTCGCTTGATTTCCCCTTAGAACTAAATCACTGTTGTCTGATATGCATATAACTCCTTCGTGATTGCTATCACCTTTTGCACTGGATTCGCACAAAATATGTGGACTTGATGATATCGATGTAATAGTCCTTAGGGAATGTGCTCCTGAACTGGACCCTGTTTACTTTAAAATTTACAATAAAAATCTGGCTGCTTCTTGATTTCCTACCTGGTGGCAACCTACTTCCGGATTTCCAGGTACTCAAGTGAAATTGTTGTGATCCTTCTACCTACCGGTTTATTAGCCGTCTACCTTCTTTTGGCAAAGTATTAGAGACTCTAACCAACTCTGAATTCACATCGCAGATAATATGGTTTTTCGCTTCTTTAGGACAATTGCAGATGTATTAACGGTTATTACTGAAAGAGTTTATCAAAATTTAGATAAAAACGATGAAGCTCGAGTCATTACCTTAGGCAGCTCGAAAGCACTTTACAGGGTTTGGCATACAAGTTCAAAAAATATAGTATTTATGGGCGAACTTTTTAGCTGGTACAGACTTATCAAATTGCGAAATTAAAGTTGTCCTGAACGGCCACACATTTAGATCTTTCTGCAGGCGTCACCCAGAGTTCTATATTTGGATCTAAGTTGTTCCTAAAATTCCTCAATTACCTTCCTGATGTCATTAGTTCTCAACTGTGGATTTAAGCTGATGATACAACTATTTACTCTTGTCTTAATAGTAAGTCTGATTGGTTTGATAAGGTCAAATTCGCAGATGATATAAAAATGAACTCTAGTCTGCTGTTAACTTGGGAAATAAATTTATTGTTGTTTTTAACGCCTCCAAAATGAAACCACTCTACATTAATTATTTGAGAGACTACTTTCTGCCTTTCGTCAGCATGGCTGATGCTAACCTCTAATAATGTAGTTTCTCTGTGCCTTTTCTATAGATACTCTCATATTACTTGTCTTGCTGAACCCACCTCTGTAACACTGTAAGTGTTCCTTATGCACAGACGTTAAACCAAATATTGACGGACCGGGGATTCGAACCCCGGAATAGATATTTGGAGAATATCTTTGTGTGTATATTTTTCTTTTCTTGGGAAGGGCTGAGAAAGAGAGGAAAAAGAAATAATCACTTGGGAGCCCAGGAAATAGAGAAAGCCGAAACACAAGGTATTCACGAAAATAACATTGACTGATATGTTAACAATTGGACAATGGTCAGATGTCAAAGCTGGCCTTGCGAAAGGGAGAGAATTCTGTTTCCTTCTTCCTTGTCTGCTACTTTCTCTCCCTGACACTCTCTGAAGAGCTATAGGGAGCCGCTGAAAAGTAGTTATCAGTCGATTTTGGAAAAAGACTCCCCACGTAAGGATGGAATTTTAATTGACGCTGGCAGGTGAATGTATAAAGTCAACAGAATTGTGTTTCTAAACTCTCAGAATGGCGAAAACCATAAGCGGGTGATTTAAGCCAGATGCACAAAGTTTATGTTAGATTTTTAATAGAGAAACATTCCGATCACTTACCACTCAACACCATATTAAAACGTTTTCAGCAAAAAGACAACAGATTTGAAAATCAAGTCAGAACATCATAGAACGTCACAGAACGTCAGTCAGAGACGAGATAGAGACCTGTTCGGAAAGCGTAGCGTGAGGACGCGGAAAGTTTCCCTGTCTTTCCCACGACGCTAGTAACATGTACACCGCTTCTATGCAGAACCCAAAGGAAGGAGAGCATAAAGACTCTATTCCCTCGAACGACAAATAGACATAGTAGCAGCAGGTAATTTGTGGACTCTGAAAAAATGTTAGCTTGTATTTTCTTTTAATTCTTTTTTTACTCTCTCTCTCTCTCTCTCTCTCTCTCTCTCTCTATCTATCTATCTATCTATCTATCTTACTGTACATAATCATTAGTCCACATAGACTAGCCTTGCCCGTTCCCTTATTTTTGCATTATGCACCAAACCGCCTCTTGAGTTTCAGTTTTCGATGAGTGCAGCACAAAGACGACCACCCTTTTTTTCTTTTAGGTCCTTAGCTTTCTTTGAGATCAGAAATCACAACGTGGCAAAGGAAATGAAAGATTTCAACCGATTATTTGACATCTTCGATCACCTGGAGGTGGAACGGAAGCGAACAGCTGCAAACTCAGGTGCGACTAACTTACGGCCAGTTAACGCACTCAACATACACCATGCGACCGGGGGCGGTTGGCGTCATAGGCTCTATGGTAAATCGAATTCAGTACGAAATTGGCAACAAGATCTCATCAATTTATATTCGATTTAGCTTGGTGTTAGTTCTATTCTAACAGTTTCTTTTCTTGCACTTTTGTTCTGCCTTCATACTTTCCAGCCAACATTTATTTTAAAAATTTAGATGTAATGTCAGTCTGTATCTACTGTTTGCTTATTTTTTCTTTTATTGTTCTCGCAACAATAATATTTTTATTTTCGTATTCTTACACAGTCAGGAACTACCAGTGTTTTAGTAAATTTAACTATTTGTTTGGAGTGAAATGAAAAATTTTTCTTTTAAGGTATGCTATATTTATGGGTTAAAGTGCACAATGTATGGGATAGAGCGTATGTAAATATAAAAGTGGACATTAGAGTCAACACCCAGAGGTTGACAAATTGCTTAGCGTTCATTAGAACGTGAAAATTATTCAAAATGGAATTTTTTTATGTTGTAATGCCATGGTTATGCACGTATTAAGGCACGAAAGAACTATTCTTTTTATAAACATTTTATAACATTACTACAGTAATCAAAGCTGATTCTATTAACTGACGGCATAAGTTTTTTAATGAATATTGCCTCGAGAATCCGTAGTATGCTTTTGTTGTTTTCTTAGTGTAGGATAGTTGTTTTATCGATCATTATTTTTTATACTGTGAACGTAGACAGGAATGTCTTGTAGGTGTCTAGAAATGGACATAGAAATAGAAATTTCTAGAAATTTGGAGCAAGAAGAAAATTTACAGTAGTTTTTAGTAACACAGTTTTGCGGTTATTTTCTCTTACCACGATTCACACCCCTAAAATGATCTCGGAAGGAGATTGAAAGAACTTGGGAACATCGAGAAATGAATAATAAAATAAAGTCAAAGTTACAGCTTATTTCTTACATCTTTCAATTATAATGCGTGAAAGATTATCTGTGAGTATGAACGGATTTTATTTTAAAAAAGCAGACGCTATGCTTGTAATTTATTTAATCTGATACGCAGGCACTTATATATATATATATATATATATATATATATATCACATTAGATCGTGAAATGACGTTTCTTTAAAATGTGCAAGCTTGTAGATCCTTTCATACAGACGCCGTTCTTCAAGGTTCTGTCTTAGGTCCTATGCTTTTTCTGATTTTCATCAATGATCTTTCTGATGTAATTCCCAGTTAGGTATCTATGCAGACGATACCACCATTTACGCACGTCTCAATATGAAATCTACTAAAGCTGACAAAGTAAACCTGGCTGCTGCACCTCAAAATGACATCCAAACTGTGATTGAATGGGGTAGGAAATGGCTCGTAAATTTTAAATATTCCTGCCTATAATCAGAATAGAAAGCTAGTCTCCTAGAGAGAAATGCCTGTGCCTTCTTGGCCTCACTCTCTCAAATGAACTTAAATGGAATGACTGCATTGAATCCATAACTGCATCTACTGCTAGGAAGTTTGGTTCACTGAGTTAAGTCAGGAAGTTTTTATCGTCAGAATTCACATTAATAAATCCTCCATTAGTCCGTAAATTGAAAACTGTTGTTATATCCGGTAGGATGCTCCTGCTATTCATCTTGAGGTTCTCGACAAAATTCCAAACGAGAATCTGCAATATAATCGATCTTGACTTGCCAGTACGCCTTGACTTGCCAGTACGCCTTCACTTTTTCACCGACATTATCTGGCTTCTCTACAAGTATTTGTCTTTTCTACAAGTAGTTTCATGACAACTGCTTTGATGGGCTTTTTTCTCATAATACCTCAACTACTCGTGCTACTAGATTGTCATTACAGTCCCACCACCATTTCTAGTTTCTTTTCACGCACTTTCAGTTCGTGAAACTTTCTTCCATTTGCTTGCTTCCCTGATAGTTACAATCGTCAAAAGTTGAAATGCAACGTCATTTGCCATCTTTTATCTACTTGCTTCCATCTATGTCTTATCTTTTCTTCGACATCCTCCCTGTACCTTTTTTCGTTAAACCGTGATATTATTTGTGGAACAGCGAGTCATGTTTGTAATATAATTTCATCAATATACTACCTTATCTTTCGTTACTTTGCTTCAAGTACATATAAGCGGGATAAATGAGCAGATATTAATTTTCCCTAATTAAATACAAGGATTAATAAATAACGTGACGATAGTAAACTTTACTTACATTTGTTGCCTTTTCCACTGTTATCTGAAGAAGGTCCTGTTGCAGATGAACTAGTTTTTTGCGCTCTCCTCCATAGGAATTTGGTCGCGTTTTGGCAGCTGACATTATAGGCACACACATTTGGTTCATCAAATGTGCATATATTATTCAAAATACCATCTGTGGCAAATTATATAAAACAGAATCAAGAAAAAATGTTTTCTACATTATCAAAATTGTTTCATTTTTTAATTGAGATATGAGATTTTACTGTGTATTTTTCATAGTCTTAAAAATTATAAATCCTTTATTTATTAAATTGTTTCAAACAGCAATAAATAACTCACACGCTAGTGCAGATAAACACTTGTAAATAGTCACTACTTATTAAGAACGTGTTTATAATTATGTAAAATATTAATCACGTTTAAATCGTAGACGATAAATAAACTATTCCTTACAATAAGGCAATAATCTTAAAAAAACAACAAAATTATTTTCAGTTTAATTTATGATTTTGTAACTAGCGAGGAAATCTCGAAAAAGTTAAGTAAAGAGAAATATAATTGTTGAAATAATCATACCCAGTTGGAAAACTATATTTTGCGGATTCTGAAGCTTGAAAGGATATGTAGAGTTTGAGTTTGAGTTTTGTTTAACGGCATATAACTTCTCTGGGTTCTTTAATGCCAGAAAGGTAGGGTTTTAAGGTATATTATTAAAAATGTTCGATTACAGTTATAAGGTTGATTCAATTTTATTTTACTTTAGAAAACTGAAGATAACTTCTAGTTTTATATTCGAAATTGTATTGCTGGTAATAATTTTTTCCTTCAAAATAAATGTATTATGGCAATAATTATTTTTTTCCTTCAAAACTGTGTTATGGTAAATTTTTTCATTAATAAATGTATTATTGGTAATATTTTTTCTTCAAAAATGTACATTTTCTATAAAGTCTATTTTTATGTATCTTTTTCTATAAAAGACTATTTTTATACTTTCATTGTGTTTTGACTCCAGTTTGGGGGTTAACTACTTTCCCATAGTTGGGACCTTAACAGGTGCTACCACTCCAGGTCAGGGTAGACCTAGGAACAACAGCAATTAAGAGATGATTTCAGGCTTCTCAAAATCTCCCAATCAGAGGCCTTGCTGCCCAATGCAGTTTACCGTCATACTCAGGACCGAAAAGATATGTAGGAGGCACCCTCGCAATCAATCAACAATAGATTCGAGGATCCGGCTATCAAAATGTAGGTTATAAATAGATTGTGACGAATTCAAAAGAAAAAACATTTCTAAAATAAATTCATTTATTTGAGACGTTCATTAAAATTGAACAACTATTTAATTTTGACAAAACTTTCTAAATCAATGTGTTTTCTATACTAATTTTTGGTCCACCCCTACGGCTCATACAAAAAATAAACAAAACAAAATAAAAACAAAAAGAAATAAAAAATGTTTTTATCTAAAATTTTGAACGTTCTAAAAAGGATAAAAATGTTTATCATAAGAATTCTTTGATCTCTTTTCATATTAGCAACATAAATACTTTGAGGATAAAACATGGTTTGAGACATTTTTAATCACAGAATGCTATTTTTTAGCGATTCATGAGAGATATCCAGCTTTACAAGTGTTCAAAAATTGACTTAGTCTTTTTATGGATGGATATATATTTACAGGCAGAAGGCACATCTTATAAACTAACAAACCTATTAAAATTTGACAAGAGAAACTAAATTTGACACAAGTTTAAAGTTATAATTTTTTATCTGAAAAATATTTACGTGTGGAAAGTTAATTGGATATACCAACAAACATAAAATGACATTCTAAACTTAATCTTGTAAAGTTACAAATTCGAGGAGTTTTAAGTTTTAAAGTCAAATATCTAAGCAAGAATTAAAGAAATATAAAGAACCTATATTTCCTTATTATTGTGTCAATTTGCATTAAATTTCTTTGCATGAATAATCAGTTAATCATTTGTTATTGTATAAAGTAGAAAATAGTTTATAAATTTCATGCAATTTTTTGGTATTACTCCTTAAAATTTCAGTATCTGTTACTTTTTGTAAAAGAAATTCCTGTGTAGAATTTTAAAAAATAAAACAAAACATCCTAATAAACAAATATTTACATTTAGGAAGCAAAAATTATTTTGATGTAAGGCATTCGGAGCAGGATCTTTAATCGGTGTGACTAATTTCTATTGTCCAGTGCAAATTTTAATGAGTATAAATTGAACTTACCTACACAGGGTGATGGATTGTAAGAAATGTCATCCAACCTTATGTAATCTGAATAGTAATCACCACTTGTGGCAATGAAGCTTACTGATACCGTTTCATTTGCTGGAAGGTTGATGCATCCCTGTACCCATCCTTGTAGGCCCATATTGAGATATTTGCGTTCTATAACATTTTTTGTATTCACCACTGATAAACGATTAACATCAACCATTAATTTGCTTGAACCCATCGGATTTGATTGATAGTAGAACTGGAGGCTGGAAGTATAGATCGTTTGTTGTATAGCAATTGTTCTTAGGGCTGTCATGTAACCTTCTTGACGAGTGTAAAAATTTACTTGAACGAAATATCCTGAACCTAAAAAGAAATAAAAATCTAACGTTGATGAGATTGGCAAAAGAAAATATTAATTTTGCAAATGTATTTTATTCAATTCAAAGACAAAAAATGAATTATAGAACTTGTTATGATAGCACTGATAAGTTTTTAGAATGTAACTGAACTCATGTCAAAGAAAGTCTACTTATTTTTCCATTGTGTAGTACATTTTTCGTATTAAAGTTTGTCATTAAAACTAACCTTTACATATATATATATATATATATATATATATATATATATATACGTGTAAAGGTTAGTTTTATATATATATATATATATATATATATATATATATGTATGTATGTATATATTTGTTTTTTAATTTAGAATTAATCTAATTTACATTGCGACACGGAAATTTCTAAGATTGTATATTTTTCAGATTTTATTTCGTCATCAGGCAATGGTGACTTATTGTTGTGAAATTGATGTACATTTGAATGCATAAAACAATACGAGTGTTATATAAAGTGTTGCTATCGATGTGGGAAGACATAAAATTTTATGTGTATGTTTTTCATTTAACTAATCCGATTATACCATTAATCATTATATTAATTAATGATTATACCATTAACCATTATATTATTAAGATGTGCGTTGTGGTGCAGCGAATATCGACTCGGAACGACAAATCGGGGTGCCGAGTTCGAGTTCCAGTTGAATTCCTTGCATTCCCTTACGCACAAATGCCCTTGAGAAAGATATTAATCCGTCTCTTCCCTCCAGTTATGGGTTAAATAACAGGACAGATTGGGTTCTATAGCCTTGGCTGGCAACCAATCTACCGCTGAAAGCAGTGGCAACCTACTGCAGGATAATAGTCTGCCCAGTCAGTCATGTCTCTTTCGAGACATGATCGCCAAAGCGTGTATCACGTATGGCACTTAACTGACTGACTGAATCAAATTATTATTATTATTATTATTATTATTATTATTATTATTATTATTATTAATATTTCTTTTCAACAGTTTCTGAAATATATTAATGTCTAATTTAAAATTTAATTGAGTCTTGAATTGTGAAATATTTCAGTGTTGTATTTTTACCCCCACTCCCAAAACCATGTGTTACTCTATATCTCTGACTCGTGTTGGTAAAGCATAGACGAACTGGAATTATCCAAATGAGAACAGAATATCTGTCTTTGAGAAGCACGAAAATTTCTTAGAAAATTTCTTAGAAAAATCTTCTGTTTACGAGTAATTTTTAATCTACAGTTTTGCAAACACTCCTGTCCTTGTTCGCTTAAAATTAGGAAAAGAAAAAAGAAAGCATTCTTTGCTTCACCTATGTTCATGTTTTATTTTAATATTTTCCTTTCAGATTTATTGTTTTTATTTATTTTATTTATTTATTCTCAACAGTTTAAAAAAACAATCTCGAGGAGGGAAATTATCTTCCTCTGCAGAACTAGTCAATGGTACTTATACAAGTACATACTTAATATGTATTTTCCCACCTTTTTTCTTTTTTCCAGAATTTTAGCAACGGGGTAGAAAAAACCTACAAAGGACGGAAGAATTCTCAAGGAGCCAACGGCCATCTAACTAGAGGTGGTGTCTCAATAAATCCCCGTGGAGAAGGCAACGGGATACCACTTCACTATCTATCCCCCGCTCAATCATGGTTTTTCACAACAAATATATATAACCCAACAGCTTGAAGTAGGAAGCAACTCCTCGCTCGGCATGGGCAACAGGTGTCACCCGACCGTCATCCGGCGACTGTTAGCACCAATGGCGTAAAGGGGACATTTTACTCAATCTCTTGTAATCGCCCGGGAAGGAACGACATCAGCAACAGGACCGTTACCCTGCGACTGTGCGCAACAAAGAAAGAATTACTTTTGGTACATGGAATGTCAGAACGCTTAACAATTGTGGACAGCTAGAGAATGTCAAGCAGGAGATGGACAGGCTGAAGATCCATATTCTGGGAATATACTAAATCAGATGGCCTAACAATGGAGATCTCAACAATGAGACCCACAGGATAATTTATGTAGGAGGCAAAAACAATAAAAATGCGGTCGGCTTAATATTAGACAAAGATGTGACCAAATGCGTTCGGTGACCCTGCCAGCTTTCAGAGAGTCCTCTTAGTTAAACTGAGAAGAAGACCTTTCAACATAGCTATCATAGTAATTTATGCACCAACAACTCAAAGCATTGAGGAAGAAATAGAACCATTCTACACCACAATGGACAATAACAAGGCTCAGTTGAAAAGCCAAGAAATTAGGATCATAATGGGTGACTTGAATGCTAAGGTAGGTAAAAAGAGAGATAGAGACACGACCGGTAACTTCAGATTAGAAGTTCACAACGAACGAGGAGAAAAATGGGTCCAACGGTACACAGCAAATGACCAGGTAATAACTAACACCTGGTTTCAAGAACACCCACGACGTTTATGGATACAGAGAAACCCAGGAGGCGACACGAAAAACCAAATAGATTACATAACCATAAACAAGAGATTCAGGTACGCAGTGGTTCAATGCAAAACCTATCTAGGCGCCGACTGCGGAAGCGACCATGTTCCAGTCATCTTCAAACTAAGGATAAAACTCCGAAGAATGAAGAAGCCGAGTACAGGATCAAGACTGAAATACAACACGCTTGTGAATGACCTCAACCTTCAGAAAGAATACACTAACAGCGTGAGAAACAAATACGAACAAATTGGAAAAGGACACTCGAAATGGGACTCACTAAAGGAAGCGATGGTGATATCAGAAAACAATATTGCCCAAAGGAAATCAGACGCAGAAGAAAAAAACGAGTAGATGACTGAAGAGATTCTCGACATGATGCAAAGCGGACAAAAAATAACGCAAAGACATGGAAGGGAATACAGGAAACTACACAGGAAGATAAAGAACAAATACAGACAGGCTAAACAGGAATGGCTCAACAACAAAAGCTCAGTGCTAGAGAGACTGAGCAGGATCAATAAAGCAGACATGCATAAAGAGATAAGAGAACTGACAGGACAAAAACCTGCTCCTCAACAGGATGCATAAAATCCAAGGAGCAATAATATTGGAGAAGGACAAGATACTCCAGCGATGAGAAGAATATATAAAAGATCTTTTCCACGACAAAAGAGAGAGAGAGAGATCAACCGAGAATACACAAGGATGAGGACGGACCGGAAAATTAAAGTGCGAAGTGGAAGCTGAACAGAAATAAAGCAGCTGGTCCAGACGGCATTGTAATAGAGCTGCTGATAGCCCTGAAAGAGTTCGGCATAGAGAAAATTGCAGAAATAATAAATGAAATTTATAATAGTAGAAGAATACCAGACGACCTATGCAAGTTGATTTTTATAGAACTGCCGAAGAAGCCAGGTGCAAAAAGAGTGCGAACTACACTGAACAATCAGTTTAATGAGTCACATTACAAAACTAACTGTCAGAATCCTGATGAATAGAGCGAGAAGTAGAATCAGACCAGAGATAGAACAGGAACAGTGCAGGTTCGTCAAAGACACTGGAACAATGAACGCCATATTTATGATTATGATGCTCTCCGAAAGGGCAATACAAATGAAGAAGGACTTGTACCTATGTTTTATATATTATGCGAAGGCATTCGACAAAATGCGCCACAAAGAATTGATGGAGATGCTCAGCAGCCTCGAAATTTTGGAGAAAGACATCAGAGTAATCAAGAATCTCTACTGGCAGCAAACTGTCTGCACACGGATAGGTAACGATTTCAGCAGATTTACAAAGATAGAAAGGGGCGTAAGACAAGGATGTGTCTTTTCACCGGATCTGTTCAGCTTTTACATTAACCAAGATGCTATACCAGGATTTGTTATCGGAGGCCACAATTTGAACAATGTAAGGTATGCAGATGATACAGTGCTGATTGCAGACGCGGAAAGAAAACTACAAGACCTCCTACAGAAGGTAGCTGAAGAGGGTGACAAAAAAGTACTAGAAATAAACTGCAAGAAAACTGAATGCATGGTCATCAGCAAAAAGAGCAACCCAAAATGCCAAATACAGGTGGGGGATACTAGAATCAACCAAGTACAAAAGTTTAAATACCTAGGAAGTGTTCTAACAGGAGATGGAAAGTGCCACACAGAGATCCGAAAACGAATTGGCACAGCGAAGGACGCGTTCCAGAAGCCGAGTAAAATACTAAAACACAGGGAAATTTCATTATAAACAAAGAGAGTGCTAGATTGCTATGTGATGTCAGTTCTTCAATACGGCAGTGAATGTTGGACAATATCATCGAAGATGAAGGAAAAACTTGAAGCAGTGGAAATGTGATTCTACAGAAGGATGCTGCGGATATCATGGACCGAGCATGTGAGCGATGATAAGGTGTTGGAAAGAATGGCAACGAAAAGGAAATTAATAGTGAGCATCAGGAAGATACAACTGAAGTTCCTGGGACATTCAATGAGGAAGGAGGGCCTGGAGAACTTGATACTGACAGGCCAGATAGAAGGAAAAAGAGAGAGGGGAAGGCAGTGGATAATATATTTGAAAGGCTGGATGATGGAACATGGGTTGCGTGGTGTAACAGGAGAAAACGTACTAAAAGCCACCAGGGATAGGGAGACGTGGAAAGCCATGATCGCCTACGTCCTGAAAGGACGGAGTACACAGAAAAAGAAGAAGAACCAGAATTATTTCTATCGAAATATTTTTGGTATGTAAAAGAAATAAATCTCTTACAATACAATAGAAAATTTTAAAAAACCTAGCACACGTAAATCTTTAAACAACCCATGTTCCTTGTGTCTATATGAAAAACTATATATTATTAAATTTCTTAAGAATAAAAATCTATTAAGTAAACGTAATAAAATAAATGTCATATGTAAATATTGTTAAATGTTCACCTTAGAACATGGATAAAACATTCTTCATAAAAGAATATCCATTAACTTATTATATATATCCGATAATTTGTTTTGTATCATAATATAATATTAATTAAATAGGTATTAATATTTCTACAAATTAAGATTTTAAGAAAAAAAAATTTAAAAATGCACTCAAAACCTAAATAAAAATAGTATAATCATACTCAAAGATAGCTTTAATCTTGATCAAAATATAAAACGTTTTCTTTCTTTCTCTTTTTTTTTTTTTTAAAAAATGCTGGAATACAGAGAAAGTAAAGACAATAATCTTGAAACAAAAATGGATACATCGCACCGAAACAAAGCAGTCTAGACGGTGGCGCAAATGGACTGAAACTTTCCCGTTAAGAGCCAAACAGATAACTTATATTTTGATATTTTAAAAGTCGAACTTAATTTTGGTTAGTTGAATTAAATACACACATAAATATTTATGCCTTACCCCATTTATATCAACTCTTTAAATAACAAGCGTATTTTTCATGCATTGAAATGTAAATCAATTTCACAACAATAAGTCAACAGTGCCTGATGACGAGGTAAAAATCTCGAAACACAGACATTACCGCCATGCAATGTAAATGAAATTCATTTTAAATAAAAAACAAATTTTATTATATTTATATTATGCTCTACTATATATGTTGTATTGAGCACTTAAAAAAAGTCAATTCCAGAGAACTCGAAATTCTAAAACTGTTGGTTCTCTTTACTTGAATATATATATATATATATATATATTGTTTAAAATTTGCTATATTTATATGGAAGAGTAGATAGATATATTCTATTTTGATGATCTGTCAATGCGTAAAACTGTCAGTCACCATGCAGTGTTTAATCCTATGTCAACAGTTTCCCCCCCCCTTACACACACATAGACACACGCACGTGGGAGGGTTCACTCTACATAGAAAGTGCTTTAATCACTTGATCATCAACAATAAATTTGCGTCCAGGTTCTTACAGCATTTCACCTTTCCTGATGATCTTCTATTATTACAATGTGGCGTATTTAATGACAAGAGTAATATAGACAAAAGCGTACGAAAACAGAATGAAACCTGCTAGGCTACATATCTTGATACATTTAAAATGCTTAATTTAAAAGTTTCCAATGGCTGCGTACCATCTTCTTCGTACAAATGTGTAGTCACATTAGCGTAAAGATTACTTTAGTTCGATGAAGTTTTAAAGAACGAAACGCAATACCTCACACAAAAGGCTTTGTCATGGATTTTCCGAATATATATATTTTTCTTGCATTCTTAGAAGTCATTTTCTTTTACGGAAATTCATTAAAAAGATTAATCGCAATGACTTGTCAGTTGCTTTCAAGGAAAATGCGCAAAACTGTCACTTACCATGCATAAATGACTTCTATGTCCACAGTCTTTCTTTCTTTCTTTCTTTCTTTCTTTCTTTCTTTCCCTATCATATATATATGAGTTGAATATATGGATCCGATTCTGACAAGATGAATAGAATAACAAAAAACAGGTAGAAAAAGTTTCTTTAATCTAACATATTTCACTTTAAAAAGCATCTTCAGAGATATTTAAAGACGAATGATCTAAAAATCTTTTTAAAAATCTAAGAGACAGTATGCTGATTGAGCTATGATTTCATTGGTCAGATGCGTGTTACGCGTAATAAAGCAACGGATAAATGTAGAGGAAAAACTTGTGTCTGTTTAAGTGCGTGTACCACGTGTAATAAAACATTAGATTATTATTCGGATGCAAGTACATGTAAACGAAAATAATGCATGCCAAGCGTATTAAAACTTTAAACGAATTAAGTGTGTGTATATGCCGATAACATTCGTGTATGCGAATGACAGCAACGAAATACATTTCCGTCCCAAATATATAGCAACTATTGTACACACGTGTCACGCGATGGAAACGATTTTCTTTTATTAAATAAAATGAGAGAATCATGTCTGAATGTACGTGTATGAAAGAAATCGTGTAAGTGCCTGAGGACACATTATGCTGTAGTCTGCACAAGTTCCCTTCCTACACAGGTTGCATTTGACAGCAGATTGCCACTATTACTCTAGGCCTCTCCTTACCGATAGATCTCTAAATCATGCTAACACACAATCAAAAATATAAATCTAAACCAGCCAATCAAAAAACACCTAAACTCTTAGTATCTTTTTCACTAATATCCGTGGTATCCGTACCAACTTTCGCAGTGTGGAATCGTTTATCTTCGAAACGTCCGCTGATATCCTAACTCTCTGTGAAACTGACCTCAGTCCAAAAATTTTCTCCTCTGATTTCTCGATTCCTAGATACCTTTACTTGAGGAAAGAATACAATTTCTACATACGTGGTATAGGTGTTTATGTCAGTGAACATCTCCCTCTGGCTAGAGAGGTCTCTTTTAATCTCCTGTCTACTTCTATATGTGTCTCTGTCTCTCTTTGCTAAATTCAATAACCTATCACTTTTTTCTCTACCGCTCCCTTTCCTCTTATAACTGCTGCATTCTAGATAATATTTCAGACAATATAGATAAGGCCATTTCCCTACAACCATTTATTAATATATTTGTGTTCGGTGACTTCAATGCCCATCATGCTAAGTGATTGGAAAACTGCTACTGATCTTGTTGAAGTCTAAACGCTGAACTTCTCAATAACTCAGTCTCTCATGTAATTAGTAGATTTCGCCACGTGTTTCTCTATTAACTACAATGGACACGCTTCTCTTCTAGATCTTTTCCTTGCTTCTCTCTCTGATTCTTGCCATGTTATGCAGCTCTACATTCTTGATAATTCTGATCATACTGTTGTGTTAGTAAATATCTCGTTCTACTCCCCCTACATCCAATAACATCTTGTCAATAGAATATCTTACTGCTATCAACGAGCAGAATGAGACTCGTTCCGGGATTTCCTTTGCGATGTCCCTTGGAACAAAGTTTTTAATGCCCCTGTTCAAGACTGTGCCCCTGAAGTCACCTCCTGGGTGAAAATCGACATTGATGTTTTCATTTCAGCTGGGAAATTCTGACTTAAACGTCTTTCATGTCCTTGGTTCTCTCCTGTTTGTTCAGCTGCCATCGTCCATATGAATCACTTCTTCCGGCTTTACCCAAGCCATATATCTGATCACAATAGGCATCTCTTTGTTTCTGCTCGGAATGAATGTAAGCGTGTTCTAAATGATGCAAATCTGCTCTTTACTGATAGAATGAAGCAGCGTATAGCATCTCGCAAGTTTGGTTTCCAAAAATACTGGCAGCTTTGTAAGAGTGTACTGAATAACAGAATACCCTCGATCTCTTCTCTTTTCAATCAATTCGAAGTGCTCACATTCACAATAGACAAGGTCACGTGATTTGCTCGTAGATTCTCGTTCAGCTCCACACTTGACTCGTCTGGAATACCTACACTGACTTCCTAACTAGAACATATGTTCAACTAAGTAATATATATGTAACGCCGCCTCTGGTCTCTAATTTATTTTCTAAGCTTGACCCCCATAAGGCAAGCGGAGGTGGTGAAATACCAGTCATCGTTCTTCAGAAATGTGCCTCTGAGCTGGCTCCAGTCCTCTCCAAACTCTATAATTATTGCCTCACTGCTTCTTGATTTTGTTCTTATTAAAGGTTCTACTCTGTTGTTATTCTTTAAGAATTCGGGAGCCCCCTCACTCCTCTATTATCGCCCTATTAGCCTCTTACCTCTTTTGGCAAGGTATGCTGAAATAGGCATCGCACATCTCACAATCTTCTATTTGACAAACAATATGGCTTCCGCTTCACAGGGTTGCTACTTGTGTGCAAAGGACCATCACTGAATATATATACCAGGATTTTGATAAAATAGGCGAAGCTCGAGGAGTATCTCAAAAGTATTTGACAGGGTTTGGCATGCTGGCCTTTTGCGCAAGCTCTAGAGCTATGATATTTCTGGAGAATTGTTTAATTTAATTTGTTCATATCAAATAGTGACATGATGGTTGTTTCAAACGGGTAAGCTTCCAGATCCTTTCATACGAATGCAAGTGTCCCTCAAGTTTTATTCTAGGTCCCACGCTTTTTCAGATCTTCATCATTGATCTTCCTTATGTAATCCGTTCCCAAGATGGTATTTATGTAGATGACACCATCATTTACTTCCTTCTCAATAAGAAAATTGCCAAGGTAGACAGAGTAAATTTTGCTGCTACCCTTCAAAAGAACACCCAATCTGTGATTGAATGAGTTAAGCCACTTTCTTATCGACTTGATGTAGCTTCCCTATGTTTTTCTACAAATATTTTTATGACAGATGTTCTAACGAACTTTTTCCCTGGTTCCTCGACCACATGTATTCCCGCGTACTAATAGACTGCATCAAGGTGCCACCATTTCACCGTCAAAATATTTAAGTGTAATCATCTCTTCTACTCTATATTTTTTTCTCGCACTTTCTGTTTGCGGAACTCTCCTCCGTTTGCTTGCTTCCCTGATAGCTACAATCCTTAAAAGTTTAAATGCAGTGTCAATAGTCATCTCACTCTATTTGATTCCCATCCATCTCCTTTCCTTTCTCCGATATCTCCTGTACCTTGCTTTTCTCTCATTGAAATCCCCTGCGTACCAGTGGCATTCATACGCAGCATAAGGTGAAACGATTATAAAGATATAGTAATATAGAGAAGCTATACTGAGCATCAGGAATAGACAACTGAAGTTCCTGATATATGCAATAAGGAAGGAGGGTTTGGAGAACCTGATACTAACAAGCCAGATAGAGGGAAAAAGACAGGGGAAAGCAGCGGACGACATATTTTAAGAGCCTGAGCAGGTGGGTGACAGAACGGGGGTTGCGTGGTATAACAGGAGAAAGCGTGCTAAGAGCCACCAGAGATAGAGAGACCTGGAAAGTCATGGTCGCCTACGTCCTGAAAGGACAAGGAACAAAGAAGAAGATGTAATGTGATACAATCTATATTTGGAGTGCTTTTATATAGGAAAGACATAGCTATGTAAATATAATATAAACAATCAATATTATGCAATGTTTTTATAGTTTAATTAATAGAAATATATGGCAATGGGCATGTCATTCAAGTGATTTCAGAGCGGTATATATTGAAACATAATGCTATGTAGATGTAATATCATACTATATTATATTTTGACTGCTTTCATTCCTATATTTATCGAAATTTTAATCATTTCACACCAAGCAAGGCGATGATATAACTATGGCCCAGGAGGTTATAGGGAGTGAAAGAGAATGAGAAGAAAAGTAAGGAAGAGGACAATAAGTGAACAGGATTCAGGAACATAGATATGTTGATTTATTGTGATATAACATATTTTTAAATTATTTTCAGTATTTTATTTATTTAAATATATTCCTATGTAAATGTAACACGATACAATCTGTATTTCGTATGTTTTCAGTGTTTCGATTCATTTATGTAAATTCGAAATATCGGAGTTTATGACAAAGCTTATGTTTGATTCTGAAACGTAACATTTTTAAGTTAATTATTTTCATTCAGACAAGACATTGAAAGGTTCATTCAATTGAGATCACGTTGATGTTTTGTGGCACTGATGCTTTTAAATTGGATTATATATATATATATATATGTGTGTGTGTGTGTGTGTGTGTGTGTGTGTGTGTGTGTGTGTGTGTGTGTGTGTGTGTGTGTGCACGCGCGCAAAATTATTACTTACCATATGTAGAATCGGTGCCACGTCTCCGACTCCATTTGTATCTGTAATAGCTAGCAGTCACGGTGTAGTTGCACATTCCACTTTCGAAGGTACAGTCGACTGCATCTAAAACCATAAATGCAATGTTGAAATAAAATCGGAAATAATAACAAACGTCATTTTTTAAACTGTTGAAGAAACGTCAGTAGCGCTGCGTAATTTTCTAATGGCGAAAGATCAATATCTGACCAGTTGTATTGCTCATAATTTAGGAATTTATATTGGTCATGTGATGAACAATTTGAAAAGGTATCGCCAATTCACTTCAAAAAATTTGGACGGCCGATAAAAAGATAAATTTTTCATACTAAGACAAAAATGTCATATATAAATAATTTACAAATAAAAGCAACTTATATTTCATTTTAGAATAGTGTTGTAAATATTACTTCTGATGTTGGGATATCAGTGATTGTTGATATATAACTAGTTTTTTAAGCGTTTCTGAGTTTGATGTTGACAAATTAAAATATTTTCTAACTTACTGTGCGCATTTTATCAGTTGTTATTGCAGCATTTTTCTTTTTCGAATAAATATTTCCTTGAAATTTCTGATTATTAACAAAGGACTATATATAGTTTTATAACAATTGTTGCTTCTTGGATCAGATCATGATAAACGTATATGTCTACATATACTATCCACATTGTATTATTCATTAACATAATATTTCGTAAATATTGAATATAGCAGGTTCAGTGCTTTCTGTGTATATTATAAACTAAAAGATTAAGGTAATTTTTAACGGGTAATTTTGTATATTGATCGAATGGAAAAATATAACTCAGGTAATGTCATGATAGATTCACATGCTAATGCTAGTTGGCTACAAGAACCTTCCTGAATCTATTCTTTAGGTAAATTTTCTCAAGCTAAAAATATTATCAGTGTATGTGTGTATATCAGCGTATGTATAGAACAAAAGAAGTGTGATGGTTAACAAGTTAGACGTGGGTTACTGTCATGATCTTTTTAAATCTTTTACATGATTAAATGAATATTCTTTTTTGTTGTCATTTTGTTATTTACGTGAGCATTGTTAGGATATCAAAATATTATTTTTTGTTGTCACTTTTGTTTACTTACTTAGGCATGATAGGTAAGTAACATATAGCCTTTTTTCTCATTTTTGTTACTTAATTGGGCATGGCTAGAAAGTCAAGGAAAAATATTCTTTTTTGTTATCACATTTGTTGCTTACTTGGATGTAGTTGGGAAATGAAGGAAAATATTTTGTGCTGCGATGTTTTATACTTACTTAAACATCGTTGGGAAGACAATGAAAATTTATTTTGTTGGTAAATTTGTTACTGACTTAGGAATGGCTTTAAAATTCAGAAAAATGTTCTTTTTTGCAGTCATTTTTGTTACTTACCTGGGAATGATTTGGAAGACAAGTAAAAATATTTTTGTTGTTATTTTTGTTACTTCGAATGGCTGGAAAGCTTAGAAAAATATTCTTTTTGTTATCTTTTTTGTTACTTAACTGAATGTGATTGAGAAGTCAAAGAAAATATTCTTTTTTTTTTGTTGTCATTTTTGTTACTTACTAAAGCATGGTTGGTAAGTAATAAATGTTCTTTTTGTCCTTTTTGTTACTTAATTGGCCATAGTTAGATTATTTACTTGACATGGTTGGGAAGTCATGGAAAAAATATGATTATGTGTTGTCATTTTTGTTACTTAGGAATAGTTGGAATGTCAAAAAATATTCTTTTTGTTGTCACTTTTTTTACTTACTTGGACATGGTTGGAAAGTCATGGAAAATATGCATTTTTGTAGTCACTTTTGTTATTTACACGGGAATGGTTGAAATGTCAACAAAAATATTCTTTTTTGTTGTCATTTTTTTACTTACTAGGGTATGGTTGGAAAGTCAAGAAAAAAGGTTCTTTTTGCTGTCACTTTGTTATTTACTTGGGCATAATTGGAAAGTCAAGGAAAATATTTTTTGTTGTTTCTTGTTACTTACTTGGGATTAATTTGGTAGTCAACGAAAATATCTCTGTTATTTAATTGTCAATAGTTACAAAAGTAAGGAAAATGTTTTTTTAGCCATTTTTGTTTCTTATTTGGGTATGGTTAATAAGTAAAAAATCTTTTTTGTCATTTTTGTTACTTAATTGGGCATGGTTAGGAAATCAATTGTAACTTTTGTTACTTTCTTGACATGGTTGGGAAGTCATGGAAAAATATGCATTTTTGTTGTCACTTTTGTTACTTACATTGGAATGGTTGGAATATACAAAAAAATTATTTTTTGTTATCATTTTTTTACTTACTTGGGCATGGCTGAGATGTCTTAGAAATGTTTTTCTTTGCAGTCATTTTTCTTACATACCTGGACATGATTTGGAAGTCAAGAAAATGTTCTTTTTTGTTGTATATTTGCTACTTAGAATAGTTGGAAAGTGTAGAAAATATTCTTTTTTGTTACCATTTTTGTTACTTACCTGGGTATAGTTGGGATGTCAAGGAAAATAATCTTTTTTGTTGTCATTTTTGTTGCTTACTTGTCAATAGTTTGAAAGTAGAGAAAAATATTTTTTGCAATAATTTTTGTTACTTATTTGGGTATGGTTGGTAAATAAAAGAAAATCTTTTTTTATTTCTGTTATGAAGTAATTTTTTGTTGTAACTTTTGTTACTTACTTGATATGGTTGGGAAGTCATTAAAACAATATACATTTTGGTTGTTAGTTTTGTTACTTACATGAGAATGGCTAGAATGTCAAGAAAAATAGTATTCTTTGTTGTCAATTTTGTACTTAATAGGGTATAGTTGGAAGGTTAGGGAAGAAATATTATTTTTTGTTGTCACTTTTGTTATTTACCTAGGCATAATTGGGAAGTCAAAAATTATATTCTCTTCTGTTGTTATTTTTATTACTTGGAATGGTTGAAATGTGTAATGTTTTATACTTACTTGGACATGGTTAGAAAATTAAGGAAAATATTCCTTTTTGTAGTCATTTTTGTTATTTATCTGGGCAAGTTTAGGAATTAAAAGCAGATATATTCTTTTTTGTTGTTAAATTCGTTACTTACTTGGAAATGGTTGGAAAATCAAGAAAAATATTCTTTTTTGTTGTCATTTTTGTTACTTAGTTGGGCATGGTTGTGAAGTCTAGAAAAATATTTTTTTTGTTATTAGTCTTTACTTATTTGGGCATGGTTGGGATGTCAAGGAAAATATTCATTTTTTACAGTTATTTTTGTTACTTAGACATGGTTGAGAAGTCAAGAAAAACATCTTTTTTGTTGTTATTTTTGTTACTTACTTGGGCATGGTTGGGAAGTCAAGAAAACATTATCAATGGCGATGTCGCTTGTGTATTTTAATCCCCGAACAGCAACGAACTCTACCACATCAATTTCCTCTTTTATCTGTCGGCAGAAAGAAAGCCAATAGTTTCCTTGATTGCCTGACTTTTTCCAGACTTGCCGGTTTGAGTTTCCAGAAGTGTAGTATAAATTCAGACTCCCCATACTTTTACCATACATGTGGTAATTGAACTTCAGATATTTTCCTTTGGTGTTTTGAACTGGAAACTTGACGGATACGGCATCTCCCGCTTCACCATTAGAACTTTCAGCATATAAGTAGTAACCTGGAAAAAGATATATATATATATATATATATATATATATGTGTGTGTGTGTGTGTGTGTGTGTGTGTGTGTGTGTGTGTGTGTGTGTGTTAATATATATATATAAACGTAACTGCTTCAAAGTATACATAAAATTACAGTTAACATAAAGTTTATAATAAAATCTGTCGGTTTTTGAACGATTTTCCTGCTTGTGTTTACCTAGTATAAGTTATACGTTGATTCCGTGTAAATTACATTCAAATAATAAATTATATTTTATTTAATGCTTTTGTTAATCTTTATTAAATTATATTTTATTTGTGTTCTTCTTTTGGGACTCTGATTATTTCAACTGACCTTGAACAATAAACATTAATCGACAATATCCAATAAATAGATACACTGAAATTTAAGAAAATGAATAAAATAGTTTTATAAACTTTAAAATATTGGATGGCGTTCAGAATTAAATGCTAGCCAATTATTTGCGGAATAACGACGAAGTTTAAAATATTATTATTTTTTATATACGGAAAAGCAGTTGATTATATGAAAGACCTCCATCGATCGTGATTAATTTTGCTGGCGCGTTGTGAATTTCATCGACAGATTTACCTTATTTGAATAAATCCACGTTTTTATTGGTCTTTAAGTAAGGATATATACCCAATAGATGTGCGTTGTGGTGCATTGGATATCGGCTCGGAACGAGAAGTCGGGGAGCCGCGTTCGAATTCCAGCCGAATTAATTGCATTCACTTACGCACAAATACCCTTGGGAAAGGTATTAATCTGTCTATTCCTTCCAGTTGTGGGTTAAATAACAGGACAGATTGGGTTCTATAGCCTTGGCCGGCAACCAGTCTACCTCAGAAAGCAATGGCAACCTACTGCGGGATAATCTTCTGCCCAGTCAGTCATGTCTCTTTCGAGACATGATCGCCCAAGCGTGTATCACGTATGGCACTTAACATACCCAATGCAGACGTATCACAAGCCTTGCCTTAAGATATACTTTGGTTGATTAAACAGAAAGCTTATTAATTGCGCTGGTTAATTTAGATTGTGTGTAACTATTCTTATTTCTTAACGAACACAAACAGTGACTGGGGATAAATCAATCTTCAAATTAAAATAACATTTCTTCAATAGCTGGTTGCATTTTTATTCAATTTTACAAAATTTATAGTACAATATATTTCAAGCTAAAATTCAAATCAATCGGTCATTGATTTTATGCTACCATCAAAATAGAATTAACTAGCTTTGATGGTATTTTAGATTTTACAAGTACATTTTATCTATTTTTGGAGGTAAAGACAAGATAGTTTTTACACTCTTTGCTTAGCAGCCATATAAAAAACGGCTTGCACAACTATTATTTTCCTCACTAAACCGATTTGTATGCAAAGAGACTTCAGTGTATTTTATCTCACTATAAAAGCGAAAATAATTTAACCATGGCAAAACTTTATATTCCTCACTGACTCGATACGTATGCATAGAGGCTTTAGTATCTTTCATCTCACTTTAAAAGCGAAAATATTCACTAGTTTTGTTTAAAAGAAAAGTATTTTTTGACTTAGTAAGCCACAACTAATCTGATGTCTTTAAACCCTCTTTAAAACAATAAACACTACTAATTCTGGAATATCATTTCCACACTTGAGACTGGTCTGTATTCTAGTTTCTTTATTTTAATATTTTACTTTGTAGTAGACGCTTGTCCACACGTGGTTTTGGATCTATTTAAATTCAGAAATTTAGTTTTAACTTTTCATTTCAATTGATTTGTTTGGCCGACTTGAATTTGCATGAAAACGAGGTAAGTTCTTGTAGTATAACGGAATCAATTCACTTGATCCAGAACTGACCTGTTGTCTGTTTTTCCCTTTTGGATTTTTTTGCTTTTTTTTTTTTAAGTTGGGGCATATGGTTGTGGTGTAATGGTTAATAAGCTTGTCGTGTTAGAACCTATTACAACTGAGTAGTAAATTCAATTCTCACCGCTTAAAAAATCAATTGTTTTCTGAAGTTGAAATTGCGCCTGCAGTTTCCATTTTCTGCAATGACTTTAGAATTTTTTATATGTCAGTAATTTACCTTTTCATTTGTCTCATTCGTATTCTAATTTCTCCATTTTAATATATTTTATAATGGACGTCCGTCCACACGTGGATTTAAATCTTGTTATATTAGGAAATTTAGATTTAATTTTTTATTTCATTCGATTGGTTTGGCCGACTTTAACTGTTAAAACTTAGTATAAAAAAAGATATTGGAGTAGATAGGACCTCCAATTGCCCGGTTCATACCACTCCCTCTTCCCTTTAACAAAGGTAGAGGCTCATCCCTTTTAGGAATGATTTTCCGACTTTTTCCTCTCCTCAGACTGTGAATTCTCTGTAATGTGTGTGGACTGTGGCAACGTCTCTCCATACTAAGGATACTGGGTTGGCAGTTTTCTGGTTGCTGCTTCCAACTGGTAGTTAGGAGCTTTAACTTATGCATAGCGTTTAGAGCGGCTGTTCTGATAAACAGTTGAACAATATCGGGGTTCTTGTGCCATGACGCGCATAGACAGATGTCTATGCAAGCGCTTCCGGTGAGCAACCCCGAGGCCATACTATGCTGCAATCTGCGCCAGGTCTTTTCCTATGCATGTCGCAGTCGATGACCGTCTGCTACCACTACCCAAACCTCTCCTTACCAAAATAACCCAAAAAATGAATATTCACAACCAAAGATACAAAATGAAACCAGCCAAAGAAAAATTTCCTAAGACCCTGAACACTTCTTTCTCAAGCATCTGTGGTAAACGTGCCAATTTTTGCAGTATGGAATCTTTCCTCCACGAACGGTACCTAGACACCCTAAGTATCTGCGAAACCAACTTTAAGCCTACAATCCCATCCTCTGATTTCTCGATTCCTGGATACCGTCTTCTTTTTAGGAAGGACTCCAATATCTACATACATGGTTTGGGTGTTTATGTTAGCGAACATCTCACTCTGACGAGGGTTATTTTTCTTAAATCTCCTTGCCGTTCTTACATGTTTCTCCATCACTCTCAACTAAACTCATCTAGCTATCTTTTCTTTCACTACCTTTTTCCTCTCTTTACCGTTCCTTGCTTGATAGTATTTTTTGTTTATAGAAAAGGTCATTTCCTCTCACTCGTTTGCTAATATATTTGTAACTTCAATGCCCACTAAGCCAGGTGGTTAAAAATTTCTGTCACAGATCCTACCCTGAACTTCCCAATCACTCAGTCTCTTACACAAGTGGTGAATTTTCCCACGCGTTTCCCCAGTATCCCTGAAGAACATGCTTCCTTTCTAGATCTCTTCTTCACTTCATATTACTGACTCTTGCCATGACATGCAGCTCGGTCCACTTAGCAACTATGCTGTGGCTTCCGTTAATACTTCTTTCTACGTCACATCCTTCAGAAACCTGATACCAGCAGAATATCTTACTACTATCAAAAAGCGAACTGGAAGTCGTCCTGCAACTTTGTTTGTGATATTCCTTGGAACAAAGTGTTTAGCCTTCCTGTTGAAGACTGCGCGTCTGAGGTCTCCTCCTGGGTGAAAGCTGGCATCGATGCTTTGATCCCAGCCAGAAAATTCCGACTTAAACCTCATTCATCCACTTGGTTTTCACCTGCATGTTCGACTGTCGTTGCCCGAGCAGCGAGTCTGTCCACAATAGGCACGTCTTGTTTCTACTCGTAATGAATACAAACCTAAACCCTAAATGATACTAAGCTGTTGATTGCTGATAGAATGATGCAGCGTAAAGCAGCACGCAAGTTCGGTCCTAACAACTACTGGGGACTATGAAAAGGTATCTTCACCTTCAATCCCTCCTTTATTTAAACTTTCCTCACAGCCACAGCGGACAATTGACTTGTCTGTAGATAAGAACGGCGAAGCTCTAGCTGTTTCCCTGGATATCTCAAAAAATGTTTGACAGGGTTTAGCACGTTGGTCTTCTGTGCAAGTTACAGGTCTATGGTATAACTGGACGTTTGTTCGATTTAACCCGATTGTTTCTATCAAATCGCGTAATGAAGGTAGTATTGAACTGGCAGGCTTGCAAATCCTATCATACGAACGCGGATATTGCTCAAGGCTCTATCCTAGGTCCTAGGCGTTTCCTGATTTTCATCAATGATTTTCCTGGTGTAATCACTTCCCAAGTAGGCATCTATGCAGATGATATCATCATTTACTCACGCCTTAATAAGAAAACTGCCAAGACTGAAAAAGTAAACATCGCTGCTGCTCTTGAAAATGACCGCCAACCTGTGGTTGACTGGGGTAAAAAATGGCTCGGAAATTTTTAATGCTATATTTTAACCACCATAGACAAACTTTCCAACCTTCCATCACTACGGATCACGCTAGTATCCCAGAAAGGCATACACTGCGCCTCCTCGGCCTCACTCTCTCAACCGACCCAAGTGGAACAATTTCATCGAATCAACAGCTACATCTACCGCTAGGAAGGTCGGATCACTGTGTCGTTCTAGGAAGTTTTGCACATATACAAATCTAGCATTATTCTGTGCATTGTATACTGTTGAGGAGCATTCAACCAGATATAGATCTGGTCGGATGTTTCTGCTAGTCATCTCGGGGTTCTCGACAAAATTCAAATTATCAATGTAATCCATCCTGATTTGGCAGCTCGACATCAGTCACTTTCTCACTGACAGAATGTAGCTTCATCCAGTCTTTTCTACAAATATTTTTCACGGCTCCTGCTCTAACAAGCTTATCTTTCTGGTGCCATGTTTACACGAATTTACCCGAGCTACTAGACTGGCAAATAAGTTCTACTCCTTTACAGTTACAACAGTCAAATCTAACTACACTTATACTCTATAAGTTTCTTTTCTCGCATTTCCTGAACTTTTTTCATCTACCTGCTTCCCTGGTAGCTACAATCCCCAAGAGTTTAAATACAACGTCAATTGCCCTCTTTTATCTCATCGGTTCTTTTCTCGTATCCTTTTTCCGACAAGCCCTATACCTTGTTTTTTTTTCCACTCTCCTCTCATGTAACCCTCTGCGCATCAGCAGCAGTATTGCTCTACTGGGATGGTACTATTAAAAGAAAAAGAAAAAATATGGTGCTGTTATTTCCATGTCTTTGTGTTCATACAAGCTAAGTTTAGTAAATAGTTCCTGTCAATCGTATTTAATAATTTGTATCAACCAACCGTAACGCTTGACTTTTTTCTTTAATTAAAGCCTTCCATTCATTTGTCTGTGTCTGGTATCGTTTTTTAATATTTTCGCTCCAAGCAAATAAAAAAGCCAGTAAGACGCGAGAAAAGAAAACCGAGAAAAATTTAATGGGAAGAAAGGAAAATAAAATCATATTTTTCAAAGAGATTATTGATGCAATTGCATTTTTGAACATTTTAGTTGACAGGAAAGCAAGAAGTCGGAAGTGAGTTCCGAAGGTGTTCACTGCACACACACACACACACACACACACACACACACACACACATATATATATATATATATATATATATATATATATGTATATATCGTAATATTTTTATTATAGGTGTATATATTAGACGATGATCTTATAATGTATACCCTAAAGTATAACGTATTATCGTCTAATATATGCTCTAAAGTATCGTCTAATAACACATCATTCAATAAGTTCCAGGCCTGACATATAGACGGTGCCACCAATAAAAAACAATTCATATGATTTTTACAAAGTACTAACCTTCAAACGGCAATTGACAAAATTTGGCCCCAATCGGATTACTAGTTTGCAAATTGATAAGTGTTATTCAGACTTTTCTCCATTGGAAGCAACGGTTAAGAGGCGGTATGCTGACTTTAAACGCAGTCGTACAGATGCAAATGATGCTGTACGCTCAGGTCTCCCAAAATCGGCAGTTGTCTAGGAAAACACTAAAAACATCCACAAACTCGTTTTGGTCAATCGTAAATTGAAGTTGCGTGAGATATCAAAAGAGTTGAACACATCAGAAGGCAGTATATTCACCATTTTGCATGAACATTTGTCAATGAGAAAGCTGTAATGCCGCGTTTTCTCTCAGTCGATCAAAAACAACCCGTCGACAATTCAGAGCTTTGTTTGCACCTGTTTCAACACAACAAGGTGTTTTACATGAATATGTGACAATGGATGAAACCTGGATCCATCACTTCACTATGAAGTCAATTCGGCAGTCTTCTGAGTGAACAGAAGCAGGTGAAAGCCGTCCAAAGCGACCAAGGACGCAAACATCAGCAAAATATTTCACTGTCTGATGAGGTGCTAATAAACTGGTATCGAAACACAACAGCTCTTGTGTTGCAGTCAACTATGTTTTTATTATAAACACCTATAATAAAAATATTACTATATATAATGCTCTACTAAGTATAGAGCATTCTTCAAAAAGTAAATTGCTACAAACAGCGAACTGTTAACCCATTCAAAATAATTAATAAATAATGTAACTGTAGGGACAAAAATAAATGCCTACTTCAAGGACTTTGTAATACAAAAGAAGTAATTTATAAAGCAAAAGCACATAACTTAAATGGTCAAAATAATACATATTTGGGGTTAACCAGATAGTTTAATCACAGGTCTACACTAGAAATTGAAAAATATACAAAATTGGCTAGCCACGTGTGGAAATTGAAACTAAAATATGGAAAAGACCCAGACATAACGTGGAGTATAGTGAAAACAGCCAAGCCTTGCAACGGTGGCAAAATATCTAGACTATGCCAAGAAGATAAGTTAGCTATTATGTTATTCAGAAACAAAAATGAATTATTGAATGAAAGAACAGGAATTATGACTAAGTATAACCATACCAAAAAATACCTATTAGGATCATACAACCATGGGTGAAAATGTTATAACTTCTAATTTTGAAATTGCGCGTTCAAAAAAATATCCCCGTAACGTTAGCATTCTTAAAAAACGGTAAAATCAGTTATTGTAAATTGCCTGAAAACACCACATGGTAAAAACCTGGGTCGCGAAATATAACTCATTTACAAATGAAATATATATATAACATGTATATTTGGGTAGCAATCTTTTATTTAAACATATTTCATTAAAAACTGCCGACAAGGAAGATTTTATTAATTTTTGGTTTAATTTTTCCAGTATTCTTACATGTTTTCTTTTTGCTGGAGATGAGGAATGTAAAAATGTTCTTTAATTGTTGGCTTTCCAAGCGCGTTCAGCTTCTTCACAGGCCATTTTCAAGGATGTTATTTTTCTCATGTTGTTATTATGTCTTCATATTTGACTGTAATGTAATTCTTTTGTGTTTTAGTGTTTTTGAAAAGGAGAGTTCTTTAAAGCTATCACGTAAAATAGACAAACACTCACATGATGTCCAGCCACACACATCACGAAAATTATGAACCATTTTTACATTCCTTATATAGAACACAAAGAAAACATGTAAGAATACTAGAAAAATTAAATAAAATTGATAAAATCTACCTTGTCGGTCGTTTTTAACAAAACATATATATAACGTATATATCTTTAACGATATGCACACTACCATCCTTTCAATTGTTACATATGATCTTGTGATTATCGTCTGTCGACTGCCGATTTTGACCTCATTTCAGTCAGAACCAATGGAAACAAATAATTTGAAGCAATACAAAGTAACTTCAATAATTACCTCTGCTATTCTTTGATGCATCTCTGCTTGGTCCAGTGCTGTAAGATGGAGTTGAACCATACTTTCTTCTCCATGTGTATTCCCGAAGAGCCGTGCAATTGATTGTATAGTCGCAAAGTTTCGGATTATCAAACGTACAAACGTGAGCATCAATACCAACTGGAATAACAAAGATAAATTATGCACAAATTTCTTGGTTCGAGTTGAAAAAGAAAATATAATAGAACATTTAAAATTAATCTGAGAAGTTGCAGACAGAATAATAATAATAATGATCATAATGATGATGATGATGATGATGATGATTATGATATTAAAATAATAATAATAATAAAATAATCATAATAAAAATATTAATAACAATAATCATATTGATGATGATGATATTAAAATAATAATAATAAAATAATCATAATAAAAATATTAATAACAATAATCATATTGATGATGATGATATTAAAATAATAATAATAAAATAATCATAATAAAAATATTAATAATAACAATAATCATATTGATGATGATGATGATGATGATGATAAAATAATCATAATAAAAATATTAATAATAACAATAATCATATGATGAAGTATGTCGTGCGTCTATTGTTAAATGTGAAATGAAGTGAAGGCCAGTTGCAAAACTAAATTTCTGTCATTTCTTTATTTTCACCTGGAGACAGACAAAGTCTGTTCCAATTAAAAAACAAAGGAACAAGAATTATCGTATTTATGCTAAAAATTTATTTGATAAGACAGATGCTGTGAAGGTGAAGTGCATTAACCAACCCAACTTAAAAGTTTCTCAATTTCAACTAAGATTTAAATTCGTTCATTATTCTCAAATCAACACTTAAGTTGTCCGAATATGATAAAGAAAATTAGAAAAATTGTCTTTTGACATAAAGTGATTATTTGTATCATAAAAATAAGAAAAATATTTTGTGAATAGACATGGTAAAAAGTGATTAAATATTTACAAGTGCTTTTTTTATGTTTTTTAAATAAATATGATAAAATCTATATTACATAAATTATAAAAATGTTGCTTTGATCTACTTTTTTAATAAACTTCTATCTGTTTCTCCCATATATATATATATATATATATATATATATTTGTGTGTGTGTGTGTGTGTGTGTGTGTGTGTGTGTGTGTGTGTGCACGCGCGCCGGTAGTCTTATCATCCTTCTAATCTCATCTAATGTCAATCAGTCTTATATGAGTATTTATTATTCTTTTTCTAGTTTAACGTTTTGGGCTTTTTATTAAACTACCGATGAACAAACTTCGTCTTCAGAATCTTAATTGTCTTAAGGCGTTTATCTGGCTTCCTTGACGTACGGACGTACATTCTTGGGGTCAGAACTCTAAAACAGTGTTGCTATCTAGTGGATGATGATGACGAGATCATTCTACTCATCCGTCGATGAAGTGTGCGACCTGCCAGAAGAACTGATGCGAAATGCAAGCAGTAAAACGACTGCTTTTCTGCGATTAGGATAACAGGTCACACTATCTTTGGAGACTAATACTACGTCAAACCCCAGGAGGGCTTACGACAATACAATAGGGCCCTGCTTCTTTCACCAAGGCTAAAAAATCGTCCTTCTTTAGAACCAGGACACAGGTTCCGTGCTACTTGAAGGCTTCATGCAGGTCAAAAGCCGTCGCCACTGCTATGGCATGCGCTAAATCTAAAGCTGTCAAATCACGTCTTACGTTGACCGTAATGGAAACGGCGATAAAACTCTAGGCCAGGTTGGAATCATCACTGAAAGCGCTATGAACAGAGAAAGAAACTATCGCTGCCATCACCAAAGCAGAGGACCTGGAAGCGGTCATTAAATTTAAAAGCAAGCATCTGCGTTGCAATCATCCAGCGCTTGCTACTATTTCACCTGACCCCATGCAACACAATATGAAATATTTAATGGATAAACATAGTCAGACTTCGATAAACAACGAACTCGATTTAGGAATAATACCAGATCAGTACACAACACAAAAGTATGTACCAAGATCCAAACCAACTTTAAGCCGAACAATAACAGGAGTGATGACTCCGATCGTTAATGTCTCTTGAGTAACAGACACCACCTCCTCGTACTGACATTTGCGACATTTCTTAAACCTCACATTCAACAGAAATGTTACGCCATTCACGTGGATACACCAGATTTAGATATTGTACATCTTCCTCGTACATGGTAAAACAAAACTGTAAAAACGAAGTCAGGTACATGGAGAGTGAATTTTCTTAGTTCTATGTTCAAGCCTCCTAATGTTAAGACGATTATGATGTATTAAGAGTGTGATATGAAAGAAAAAGCTACTGATAGGAAGTGAAGATTATGAGGATAGGTTGAAGAGAGGGTTTCATAATATAAATAATCGAAAACTGATATGCTTCAGAGAGAAATATCCTTATATTCTTAAAAGTCTAAAATGCACTTACTTTCACATGATCCATTGGAGAGTTTAACGTCGTCGAGAGCAAGAGTAATTCCACGGTATGTTCCAGTAATACCAGTAAACACAATACGTTTATCAGTCGTGTTACCATTTTGTTTAAATTCGGGGTATAAATCCATGCAGCCATAATTCCATCTTTGACCATGGTCTCCATTGTCATGCCATTCATTTTTATCCCAAGAATTAAGAGGAGCAGATTTGTCTATATATGACACGTGTAACTCGCCTGGCATGGCGCCCGACATGTAGTAAAAGAACTGTAATTTCATTTTTTTACGAACTTCGATAAGCTCCGATACGAGGTAACTTTTCATTCCTTCTTTAGCGTAGTTGACTAATATTGCTGCATATTTTCCTGTATTGTTGAAAACCAAAAAAACAAATAATTACAGTATTAAAAGGGGAGAAATTATTGTTCGTAAAATAAATAAAACAAAAATAGTGTTAAGTAGATGGTTGTTGAAGAAGCACATTTTCTCAAACTTTGATTCACTTTAAATTTTCAATAATAAATTTGACTCATGAAAAGCGATAGCGTATTTCCTGTTCATTACGAATTTTCGGCATTCAGTCTGTGTCCTGAAAAGTGACAAAAAGCAGGTCAATGATCATGAATTAATACAGATGTTAGTAGCAGATAGAATAGGGCAATTCGATTTCAATCGTTTGTTTTCCATGACCTATTAGATATTCGGGGTGATATACCGAGTTCTTTCATTCCGTGACAACATTCAGAACAATAGGGCACAATTACTTTGCGGTGTCCATTCTCTCTCTTTTGTATCGTAATTATTAATTTGACGATGTCATCTTTAGTGTTTTAATTATTAACAGGCTGAGTTTAATTTGTTTCATCATTAATTGTACAATATCATCTTCAGTATTGTAATTATTAACTGAACGACGTCATTTTCTGTCTCATAATACTAAACTGATTGAAGTAGTCTCTAATATAACTTCTAAGCTGCATAAAGTAAGCCGAGGTTACGGAATCCAAGAAGTCGTCCTAAAGAAATGTGCCCTTGAATTCTCTCTTATCCTCTACAAATTCTATAATTATTGTCTCGCTGTTTCATGTTTTCTTGCTTGTTGTAAGTTCTCTGTAGTTCCTGCTTTTAAAAACTATGGAGAGCCGACAGTTACTTTGAACTATCGTCCTATCAGCCTCTTACCGCTTTTTTCGTAGTGTTCGAGGCTATTATCAAGGTTGAAATGATTCAACATCTCACATCCAACAACCTATTCTCTTAATAGCAGTATATCGTCCGCTTCGCTAAGTCTACCGCTGATATGTTAACTACCATCACCGAATACATATGCCAGGCTCTCGATAAAAACGCCATATGGCAAGAGGAGGGGACGGAATCTCAGTCGTCGTTTTAAAGAAAAGTGCCCCTGAACTCTCTCCTGTCCTCTCGAAACTCTATAACTATTTTCTTGCTGCGTCATGCTTCCTTTCTTGTTGAAAGTACTCGTCTGTAGTTCCTGCTTTTAAAAATCCATGCAGAATCCGCCGTCTCTTCGAACTATTGTCCTATCAGCCTCTTAAAGCTTTTTTCAAAGTGTTCAAGACTGTTATCAACGTTGAAATGATTCAACATCTTCCATCATTATGAATCACGCTAGTCTCCCAAAAAGCAATAGTTTTGCTTCTTCGGACCCACTCTGCCAGCCGATTTCAAGTTGAATGACCATATCGAATCAATAGCTAAATCTATTGCTAACAAGGTCGGGTCACTGTGCCGAACCAGGATCTTTCTCTCGTCAGAATTAATCTCGCACCTATACAAATCTACCATTCGTCTGTGAATTGAATACTGTTGCGGAAGATCTGCAATATAATCGATCCCAATCTGGCAGCTCGACTTTAGCCACGTTCTCACTGATGGCACGTGGCTTTACTAAAAATAGTTTTACAGCTTCTACTCTGATGAGCTTATCTCCCTGCTTCTTCCTCTACAGAAATTTACTTGAGCTACTAGACTGGCAGCTAGGTCCCACAGTCAAAACAGTCAAATCTAGCCGGTACTTCTACTCTATCAATTTCTTTTCTAGCACTTCCTGCCTGTCGAATTCCCTTCCGTATACTTGTTTTCTTAATAGCTAACATCTCCAAGACTTTAAATGCGACGTCAATTGCTATCTTATATATCCTTGATACCCATCTTTCTCTTTTCCCCGAAACCTCCTGTATCTTGTTCTTCTTCCTTTTCGCTCTACTTTCATGTATCCCCCTGCGTACGAGTATTCTATCTTTCTCTTATACTTTCTCCGATACCCCCATTCACACTAACGTACTAGTAGATATTTCGTTAGGACTCGATGTCAAGCAAGAGAAATTTCAACAACTTAGGTGTTGCATGTAGTGTATATATGTATGTGTGTGTGCGTATGTGTGTGTATGTGTGTGAGAGGGTGGAAAAGAAACAGCTCTCTTTTGAAATAAATCTTATTGTTAAGGAGATAATTCATTCTCAGTTTTCTTGAAACTGTATAAAGTATTTTAAAGAATATATAAGCATTACCAGAACGGGTGTTGTTTGTATGGTCATAAATTGGTGCTCTGTAACTGGAACCGGAAACAACTGACCAAACAACACTTGAGCCATTTCCTCGTATTGCTGAATATCCACATAGTCCATTTTGAAATGTGCAACTTACTGTTTCATAAGCTGTACAACGAGAGAAAAATATGAGAATAAAATAAAACATGTTGGTATCATTAATAGGTGTAGGAAAATTACACAGTAATTTTTTAAAACTATTGACAATAGAAGAACACAGATTTTAAGGGAAAATAACCTGCAAACTTTTACACAAAATTAACAGAATACATTTACTTAGAGAAATAACTAAGTACTTTATGATATTTCAACTGCAGTTATTTTCACTATTTTCTTTATAAAATTTGCAAAACATTCCTGTTTAAAGATAAAATTATTCAGTCAATTGAGTCGTCGTATATATGGCTACAATATCCCAAGTAAATATAAAATATAAATGTTTTTTGAGAGTAAAAACACAATAATAATGTTTAAATTAATGCTGGTGCAGGTTAATTAATGGCAAAAATTATACAAATGATATGTGATCCAATTTTTTATTGTAATAATTACATATTTTTCCAATATTTGCCATAGATTAATGTCAGAGACCAGAAAAAACATCATTTTTGGTGCTCGAATTTCGGTGTTCGAGATAAATTAAAAGCCGAATTTTTCATGTTGGAGTCCAATCAAAAGCCGTGTCTTTCGATCATCGAGTACATACAAAAGTTTTTCTATGTTCGCACCCCCCAAAAAGTCTAGGTTTCCGATGCTCACGCCCAGGCTTAAACCAGATTCTCTGTTTGAGCCAAAGCAAAAGAAGAAAGGATTAACGATGTTTGAGTCCAAAAAATTAATTAAAATTTTTATGTACGAGTTTAAACAAAATCCAGAATATTCTATAATCGATCTCAGGCAAAAATAAAGATTTTCGATGATCGAAACCAGGCGACAGAGTTACAATGTTTAAGCCCATCTTAAATCTTGGATTTTTAAGTTTGATCATAAAGCAAAATCGGGATTTCCGTTATTTAAGCCGGGACAAAAACATGATTTTTGGATCAAACACAGTTAAAAAGCCATCATGTTTTGTTTATATTCAAGCTCAATGAAAGACGTGATTTCCAATTTTCGAGCACAGGCAAAAGTTCGAGTTTTCGATGATTGAACACAGGAAAAATATGCTTAGATTTTCGATGTTCGAGCTCAGCTAAAAACCGAAATTTTTTAATCACTTATTTTTAAAGTGAACAGTTTTAAGGCGTTTGCTTCTTTACTGATATTGCAAAATTTAGGATACACTGACTGGAAATAAAAAAAAAAGTTATGTTAGGCATTGGTATTTATTCATCTAGACCTGATCAAACCCAACCTATTTAAGCACTCCAAATTCAAAACTAATATGTTCGTCTTATGCAACTATTTACAAGACTTAAAAAATATTTGTTGGGTTGTCTTTTTTGTTAAGGATACTGAAAACATAATATCGAATTAAAATCTATCTCTTTTTGGTCCTATTTATAATAGTCTGTTCAAATTTATTTCTGTTCATATATGTTATATATATATATATATATATATATATATATATATATATATATATATATATAGTTTTGAATGTGAAGATTGTTTGTTTTTTAGATTTTTTACTGATAAAAGGTACTTTGGCAAGCAATCAGGTAAAACCAAGCCTCCCCCCCACGAGTGAAGACATAACGATGTCCTCACAAAACTTAAAAGTCGGCATAAACCTCCACAGTAAAAGTGAGGAATTCTTTTCACTAAAACTCTCTCTCTATATATATAAATATAAAAATATATAAATATATATATTACTCTCTCTCTCTCTCTCTCTCTCTCTCTCTCTCTCTCTCTCTCTCCTCACTCAAACATATACACAGGGTGCGATGGAAAAAACTGTTACTATTTTTCTTTTTTAAATTGGGCATACCCGTCGTTCGTTTTTTATTTTGTCGACTGCACAGTATAGTAGGGTCATTTAGGCACGGTTTGTAAAAGAATGAGCAACATGACGTCAGTTCACTCCGCTATGTTTGGAAACGATATGCTGTACGGCTTGCCATTCGCACCGGAAACTCCAAGACGAATATTTCAGAGTGTTTAGGTGTCATTCTGAGAAACGAAGGTGTTTGAAATGATCATCTGTGATGTTTTTACTATGTCGACATTTAACTTCCCACAGGGCCTCAGACTCAACACAGAGGCCTACATAATCTGTCTTGAGGGAGTAGTGCTGCTATGGTTTAAGCAGCAGAACCCAGTCATGGCTGTAAGACAATATCCGCGACCACATCACTCCTTACATCAGCCACCTAACTCACCAGACTGTAAAGCCCATGATTATTATATGATGCCGAAGTCGTCGGTGATTTAAGCCAATTTTTATTTTATTGAATGAATTTACTCCTTAGTATTTCAGGATAGTTTTGATCGCAACATATATATATATATATATATATATATATATATATAACAATAAAACAGAAAAAAGAATGAATTTAATGCTGCGAAGAACATCTTCCAGAAAAGTTTCTCCCAGAAATGGAAACTGAACTGAAAATTTTTCAGCTTTAAAAAAAATTAGTATTGTGTGGGTTTCTTCTTTCTACTTCAGTCATGGCTTTCAGACGACTTCAGATCTCCTGCCAATCTTTTGAATGGTCTCTTTGTTTCAATTAGTGAATGCTGCCATAATTCTTGCCCTTATTTCATGTTTACTGTTAAAAGGGATTTTATTGGTCCCTCGATCAAATGCACTGCACAAGTGATAATTAATTGTAGGAGTTGCAGTCTAGGGAGTTAGGTGGTAAGATGTAAGAAGTGATGTGGACACAGAAACTGTATGACAGTCAGGATAGGGTTCTCCTGCATGTTTGGCATGGCATAGAGTCTTGTTGCTTGATATAGGATCTTCCAGCAGCAACCCACTAGACTCATAGCAGCACTACATCCTCGGGGTACTAGATATAGGCCTCCGTATTGAGTCTGAGGCCATCACTAACAAATTTGGGATTTCTTTTCTCATCAGAGGGAGGTTTTCGAGTTTTTTGTACATTCTTAATCATCATTACACTCATCCAACTCTTTTAGAATCCTCTGCACTGTCCTTAGACTGACATACAAACACTCGGAAATATTCGTATTGGACTTTCTGGCCCGAACCTCAATCAGAAAATCATGCCGTTTCCAACATTCTGGCAGACAATTGCGTCATAGCAATTTTTCTCACAAACGGTGCCCGACTGACACTTTTGAGCTGTGTAGCTGATAAAATAAAAGCCAAACAACTCGCATATAAAATCGTGGCGATTTACTCATCGCATTCTCTCTCTCTCTCTCTCTCTCTCTCTATATATATATATATATATATATATATATGTAGAGAGAGTGAGAGAGAGAGAGAGAGAGAGAGAGATTATTCTTAATCCAAAAGAATAATCAGGTAGGTAAATCCAAAAACCCAATCCTAATTAATATTAATGAAATTAATATTAAAATTGACCAAGGTGGAGGGTTCAATGCAAATATTATATTCTAATTACAGAGCCAAATATAAAAATAAAACAAAATTTCGATGTTTAAATCCGTTGAATCGCCATTTTTACGGGGACTTTCCCGTTTCCTCAGCAACGGCGAAACGAAATATTTATTCAAAATCAAATAACAAAAGATTTTATACCGGTGAAAGTCCAAAAAACATTTTTTTTTTCATCCATGGGAAAATAAAATGGGGTGGGATTAATAAGTTTTGAATTTAAAGAAGTAAACAGGAAAGCAGACAGATACCTATGTCTCATGTTAGAAAACCTCCCACCTCGGAATTTCATACGTTATGCAGCCAACAGGTGCATATTTCAAACTGACAGTTTAATAGAGATGAATTTAAATTTACTCGATGTTCACGGGAATTAAATCTTATAAAGTTAGGTTACTCCTTTTTAATAACAAAATTAAAAACTTAAATATTCTAAGATTATATGTAGATAATGCTGGTGTCCCACAGGGCTCTATCCTGGGCCCGACGCTCTTCCTTATTTTCATCAACGACCTCTTAGATGAGATCAAGTACCAAGTAGGCATCTACGCAGATGACACTACAATATACTCCCGCACCAGTAAGAAACCTGTCGTGGCGGACAGACATAATCTCGCTGCTGACCTTGAACGGGATCTACACTCTGTGGTGAACTGGGGCAAGAAGTGGCTTGTCAACTTCAATTCGTCTAAGACCAAGCTGTTGTCTGTCAACCATTACAGGCAACCTCTCCTGCCTCCCATAAGCATGGACCAAGCGATTCTCCCGGAAAGCAATACACTACGCCTCCTCGGACTTACCCTGTCCACAGACCTCAAATGGAACCACTATATTGAATCCATAGCAAAATCTACTGCTAAGAAGGTTGGGTCACTATGTCGATCCAGGATGTTTTTTTCCGCCTGAATCCATCCTGCATATATACAAGTCAACCATCCGTCCGTGCATGGAGTACTGCTGCCATTTATGGTCAAGCGCCCCTGCCGTTCTCCTCAGTGTTCTTGACAGGCTCCAAAGGTGAGTCTGTAATGTGATAGGTACTGATCTGGCGGCTCGACCCACTTCCCCACCGTCAAAATGTGGCCTCCCTTTGTCTGTTCTATAAATACTTTCATGGTTTCTTCTCGGGTGAACTTCAGTCACTGGTGCCTCCTCAACAGGTGTTTACTCGTGCAACCAGACTGGCAACTGGGTCCCACCCATTCACAATCAGGTTAGCCAAATGCAGACGACAATTCTACTCCTGCAGCTTCTTCTCTCGCACTTCCCGGTGTGGAACTCGCTCCCGTATTCTTGCTTTCCAGACGGCTCCAGAAATTTAAATGCAAAGTCAATACTCATCTACTAACCACTGGACTCTAGTTCTCTCCCCACTCCCGTATAACCTTCCCTTTCTCTCCAGCTATGTATCTGTCATCGCACCTGCTTTCTCGGCTTTCTATTGCTCCTTTTTAACTAGCTTGTACTCCTCACTCTTTTCTAATTAATCTTTTTACAGTTATGTAGCCCCCTGCACATCAGTGGCATTTCCGCCTTGCTCGGGGTGAAATGATTAAAAAAAAAAATAAAACTTCAAATTTAATATATATATATATATATATATATATATAGTATACTAAATCTAAAAATGAGCCAACACCGACCGCGGTTTCACACAACGGATCGTCAGGGCCAGGCTAACAATTTAAATAATTTAGACAAAAAAGACATTAGTCTTTAATAATTAGTGCTGCTTTATTGTAATTACGTATATATATATATATATATATATATATATATATATATATATAACTATTAATAACACTTATAAGTATAAATATATATATATATATATTAGTAACATGTTTTATAAATTTTGTAAAATTCTATAATTAAATGATATGATAATCTATTGCATATATGCAGTCTGAAGTTCTTAAGGAAATTTAAGTTATTATGAATAACTTTGTGAATAATAAGTATTATATATTAGGTGGAGGAGTGCATCAGAATTTTAGATATTGCCAAAAAAATATAATAATTTGGAACCACTGTTTAGTCATATGTTGCTAAATACAATAAAAACTTTTTCTTTCATTAATCTTCTTTTTTTTTCAATCCTTTCCATTTGTCCTGCGATATTTCGTGTATCGGGTTCCAGTCAGTGAAAGAGAAACCTTAAACTTACCATCTAACGCTTTGATCATCATTGATGGTCATCAAAGGAGATATTTTCTTTACTTTTTCTGTTAAATTGTCAGCTTTTATTAGATGGGGTGCAAAAATTGTATTTTCTTACAATCATTTTGTCGAAGAAAGGATAAGAGATGGATGAAAATCAAGAAGATGACAGATGGCAATTGATGATGAATTTAAACTTTTGAAGATCAGGAAAGAAAGCAAATGGATAGGAGTTCCACATACGAAAAGTGTGCGAAAAGAAACACTTTGATGCCATTCTAGTAACACGGTTAAATACATGTGGTCGGGGGACCAGGGAAAAAAAGCTCGTCAGATTGGCTGCATTGAAAATATTTGTAAACAAGACACGGGGAAGCCATATCACGTCGGTAAGAAAGAGACCGAAGGCGGGATTCATAGTCAGGATTGATTATATTGCAGATATTCCTTTGGATGTTGTAGAGAAATTCAATATGAATTACAAGGGCACCCGACCAAATATGGAAGCAGTATTCAATGCACGGACGAATGATAGATTTATAAATGTGCAAAATGTATTCTGACAAGAAAAACTTCCTAGCCCGACACAGTGACCCAACCTGCTATGAATTCGATGTACTCATTCCATTTGAGGTCATTTAAGAGAGTGAGGTGAGGAAGGCGCAAAACGTTGCTCTAGGAGACTAGTTTTATCCATTCTGATGGTAGACAGCAAAGCTTCTCTAAGGTGGTTAAAGGAGAGTAGCTTCGTTTTGGAGGCATTAAACTTTACGGACATTTTCTACTTTATTCAATGTCAGATTGGATGTTCTTTTGATGTGCGGCAGTCAGGTTTACTTTGTCAGCCTTGACAGATTTCTTATTAAGATGAGAGAAAATGTTGGTGTCATCTGCATAGATGCATACTTGGGAACTGATTGCATCAGGAGACCATTGATGAAGATCAGAAAATGCGTAGAATCTAGAATAGAGCCTTGAGAGACGCCTGCGTTTGTATGAAATGATCTTGAAGCTTGCGCATTCAAAACAACATTCGTTTTACGATTTGATAAGAAAGATTGGATTAAATCAAACAATTCTCTAGAAATATCGTAGCTCTGGAGCTTGCACAGAAAGCCAGCATGCTAAACCCTGTCAAATGCTTTCGAAATACCAAGAGCAACAGCTCAAGCTTCACCGTTCCTGTCAAGAGCCTGGTATATATATTTGCAGTGATGATCGTTAGCACATCAGCGGTAGACCTAGCGAGGTGGAAGCTATATTGTTTTTCAGAGAGATGGTTGTGAAATCTAAGATGCCTAACTATTTCAGCATTTATAATAACCTCGAATACCTTGCCAAAAATGTAAGAGGGCAATAATTAGAGTTGTTTTATTATTGGGATGAGGTAGGTATTAGTAATTGATTGGGTAAGTTATTATAATATTTAACCTGTTCGCTACATTGTTAAATCTCATTTTGTTTATAGTTGGTTTTAGTTAAATTTACTCCGAAAATTTGTGTTTTACAATTATCTTGTACATAACTTTAGTAATGTTAAAAATGTTTGTATTTCAGCGGTCGCTTATAAGTTTTATTGATGTGTTTTATTATTATATGCAGTTTTATGGCACTATATTTTGTTAGATTGTTATGTAAGATGGCGAAAAGGGTTATGGGTTCTAGGGGTCCTTGAATATTGTTCAGGAGACAATCACGTAATGGGCCAGTGAATATCTATGCTACATATGTCTGGTATAGAAAAGATTTAGAGAAAATTTATTATATTAACAAAGAGTTTGATTGTTTCTAATATCGTGTAGTAAATTATTAGCTTCATTTGTTTGTGGTGTTCAATGGATGTAGTATATTGGGTATAACGTTCGTTATGGATTGTTCATTTAATTTATAATTGTTATGCATTTGTTTCCTGTGGGTTATTTTCTTTTTGCTTTTAATTATTTTTGTGAATGGAATAAAGATAGAATGTTAGTTGACAAAATGTTTATGGAAGTCATTGTTTACTAGTGTTTATTTGATGTTAGTAAGTTCTGTAAAATATACTTCTCTCTGAAGAGATGTTATAAACCCCTTTGATTCGTTTTTTGAAAAGTTATTTTATATCAGTTCGGATGTGCGTTGTGGTGCAGTGAATATCGACTCGGAACGAAAAATCGAGGAGCCGAGTTCGAATTCCAATTGGATTCCTTGCATTTACTTACGCACAAATACCCTTGGGAAAGGTATTAATCCGTCTCTTCTCCCCAGTTATGGGTTAAATAATAGGAAAGTTTGAGTTCTATAGCCTTGGCTGACAACCAGTCTACTGCAGAAAACAATGGCAAACTACTGTGGGATAATTGTCTGCCCTGAATTTGTTTTTACTACTGAAATCATTAAATTCATTTAGAAATTAATATTTTCTTTATGTTACGTTCAGTGATAAAATTTAATACAAAAATTTCTTGTAGGATTTGTTTTAATTTATTTCATCATGGAATTGTGAAGCTATATATTCCGGGTTATCTGTCACTGTTCATATCTATCTATCTATCTATCTATCTATCTATCTATCTATCTATCTATCAAACCAATTGTCTATTTTCAGTATTATTTTTGATCGATCAGTTTGACTGAGATTCTTCATAGATTTATTTTTTTTATTCATCTATAACTTTATCTAGTTATCTTTATTTGCGCTCAATTTTTCTTTCGTTTTTTATTTCGTTTTCCAAAGATTAAAATATAAATTTGAACTTACCTTTGCATGGAGTTCTAGAAAGAGACACATCATCTATTGCGATGTCTCCCCGATAACTCCCTCCTCTAATTCCTTCAAATACAAGTTGTTCAAATCTGTAAAACATTACAAATATTATATAATTATATATTAGTGAAAGTTGCAAAGATTAACGGAATGGAATTAACAACCGTCATATTCAATTTATTTCTTTGAACATTATTTTTTTAATAGGTACTTGTATTTGAGTAGATATTCTGTTTTTATATATATATATATATATATATATATATATATATATATATATATATATATATATATATATATTACTACCGGCCTAATTAAAAACAACAAGAAAAACACGAAAAAGAAGAAAAAATTCTAGCATACGTTTCCACTCATAACAAAAACAATCCAGAATTATTCACAAATATCAAAGCCCACATGGAATTACTCAACAATAATGAAAAAATAAAAGAAATCTTAAAAACAAGCAAAATAATTAACAACAAACACCAGCCCCCAAATCTAAAAGACATCCTAACCTCATCGAAATTCGAACAACAACACAAAACACAAGGGTCACAAAATGAAACAAAAAAGATGAGGAGTATGTAACATAATAATAGAAGGAAAACACTTCCAGTTCGAAAACGAAACTACATTCGAAATAAAATCGGATCTGAGCTGCAACTCGAAAAATGTAGTTTACGCTCTAAAATGCGACAAATGCATACATAGGAGCGACACAATGCTTAAACAATAGAATTTCTCTCCATAGAAGCAATATAAAATTATCACATAACAGAAAAATTATATGTTTCCCAACAATTGCATGAATGTAGTGATGGCAAATTCAAAGTTATACCCATATATCAAAACACAGATTATGAAATATCAATAATGCAGGAAGAAAGATTCATAAAAAAATACAAGCCTTCGCTCAAGGTTTCGATACCAAGAAATCAAAATTTGACTTACATCCATTCATTTTTCTTTCAGTCTACGGTTTCGCTTTAACTGGAAACAACTATTGCTTTTTAGTCTTTCGTGCCAACGTCCAAAGAGTCCGAGCTCCATGACCATGGATTACTTTTAAAGCTTTCATTACACCCGAGCAACGCCGGGTGTAATGAAAGTATAGACTACATTTTTAAAAAAATGTAGTCTATACTGCTAGTATAGACTACATTTTAAAAAAACTTTCTTGTTTCATTAACAATAAAGATTTTAATCAGTATTTCGCTGAAATGTTCAATACGATATGACACTAAATGTCCTGATATTTTGAACTAGCTTTGTTTGTTTACGAATTTTGGTCAGCTATTAATGTAAAAAAATTTAATTTGCCTTAAGACATTGAGATGATATTTTATTTCAGAATATTTTTCAATTACAGACTACATATTAAATGTATTCATGAAAAGATGATGCTGTAATATTTGTTTTGCCATTTCCATTTTCGAGAGCGTAATTTTTACGTCAACATGTTTTATTTGTATTCAAAGTTGGACTTTTTCTAACGATACTGATAAACATCCTGTGTTGAATTATTCATATTTTATTTATGATTTTGATACTATATATCAGCATCACAAAGAAATGCTAATTATTTATATGGAACAATAATAAGAATATTACTATATAAAAAACTGACATTGTATTTTAAAGTTGTATTTATTATTCACTGACATTTCTGTACTAAGTTAAGAAATATTTGAAGTTACATGAGACAAATAAATATTTTTTCGTCAAATTATTTTGAAAGAATACTTTCTCTCGAAATTAATTTTGAAATATAACTCTTAGTTTTGTTTATTGGAAATAATTATTAAAATTTAATTAATATCTCAATCATCTTAATATCAATTCATCTATAACATCGTGTTTGTTACAAATAACACATCTGATATATAGATGGCGCCACTAATTAAAAAATCTGAAAATGGAGTCTGTTGAATAAAATGATTTGGGGGCGAGTAAACTTCCCTCGCTTTCAACCCCCGTCGATTGATTTATTTTTCAAATCTCAAAGGCTGCTTCCAAGTATGATCAAACATGTACCCCACTTCATAAAATATAGAATTAGTAAAAACTTTTCTAGTGAAGACGTATTTTATAAACACAGATTTTTTATAATAATGCCCTAAGGAATAGTGGTTATAAAACCATGATATCAAATACACAAAAATATGAATATAACAGGAAAAATAGAAATAGAAAAATTATTTCGTATACACACCCTTTTAACCAAATTGTTAGCACTAAGTTAGGGCTGAAGATTCTCAATTTAATTAAGAAACATTTCCCAAGTAACAACCCTTTAATTAAAATTTGTAATAAAATATACTTAAAGTCGATTATAGTTGTACAAATAATATAGAAAAATATTAAAAATTAAAATAATAAAATCTTAAATCAGCACGTAAACCAAAATAACAATAGTTATCTAAATAATGAAAATAACAATAATACAAGTCTTATCCTGTCGAAATCCTAACAGTTGCCCACTGGAAAATAGTTATCTGACAAATTCTATTGTGTACCAATGTACTATGTTATCAAAGGAAAATCCAACTATTAATAAAGTTTATATTGGCTCTACTAAGAACACTTTTAAGCAGAGGAGATATTTGACTTTAACTTTCTTTAAAAAATAACACATAACAATACCAAACATCTCTTTCCGCCTATTTTCGGAAGTTAAAAGGTACAAATAAAACCCCCAAAGTAAAATGAAAAATTCTGGAAAAAACAAGACATCTGCCCTCTCTGCCTGAATGAAAAGTTGCAGATTATAAGGTTTCCTAAAAATAAAGTGCTGATGAATTTACGGTTTTATGTATACATCGAAAATATTTTTCTCTAAAATTTAATTAATTACAATTGTTCTTTTATAACTTATGCTCTAATATTACTTAAAAATTATTTTACTGAAATAAATGGCCCATATAATACTTATTTAGTTTTCTTAACTTCAGTATACTTTAGTATATCGTAATTGATTAATTCTAACTCTAACCTAAACAATTCCGACCATTTAACAGATGAGGTAGTACAAAATCAAATTTAAAAAACATCTAAAATCCAACCTACTGTTAAAAATTATTGTCTACCCATTTAACTGATGTATGGTTCAAATATATATCTTACCCAGACAAAACTAAAAAGTGTCATGTTTTGATAATATGATTTTCTTTTCCCTTTCGCGACCTGAATTTTCAACTCCATAGTTCAATCTAATTCTCATTTTATAAATGAAGCAATATTGACACAACTACAAGCATATTGTCTAACTTGCTCCAACTACCACTTGTTGATTTTCAAATTAGCATGAATTCATTTTATGTTATTTTCACCATTTATTTTAAAATATCGCCTGAAGAAGAATGGTATTGTTCTGAAACATGAAAATTTTGTGTATTGATATAATGCTTTTACAAACCATTGCAACACACACACACACACACACACACACACACACACACACACACACACACACACACACACATATATATATATATATATATATATATATATATATATATATATATATTTAAAGTTATTGTTTTCAAATGGTTTTTCATAGTTTTATCAGAAAAATTAGAAAAATACTGGGAAGTAACAACAGAAAAAATTCCCGAAGAGTGAAGACATCATCATAATAATTTTACAAAGCTTCGAAGTCGGTATGTCTCAAACAACAATCCTCATTTAAATAAAAAAACATTTCTCCACATTAATTGTGTTAAGGTTCTGTATTGATATCGATCACTTTATAACAAAAATCCTGTTTTCTAAAAATACCTCCTTATCACCAATTTTGGCATTAAACACCATTACAATTCAATAATATATATATATATATATATATATATATATATATATATATAGTGTATCGAGGTGGCCAATAATTTTCTAAACATATACTGTTAAATATAAAAGACAATGAATGTCTATTATGTTTAATCATGAGCCGTTCTAAACTTTAATTTCAGTTGAAAATAAAGACAAAAATTCTCCAACATTTGGATAATTTTTTATTGATTTAGTTCTAAGCTTTCGGCTCACATGAGCCATCTTTTCAGAGAGGTCACCAAGACGGTAACACAATAACATCCACCATCACCGACGATTTTATTTTGTGTTGGCATAAAACTCCGCTAGGCAACGGCAATAGTTACCAAAAATAACAAACGCAGTTCGCAAATTTGCAATGCGGTTCTATGACGTCACACCACGTGATAGCGCGAAATGACAACAGAACCATGTATTCAAATGCAATGTAATGTGTTATGGCCACACTTAATAAAATCACTTTTAAATCTGTTGCTTAGCGGAGTTTTATGTCAACACAAGATATATATATATATATATATATATATATATATATATATATATATATATATATATATTAATAACCAAGTAAAAAAAAAAGTAAATTTAAAATATCATTAAAATAAATTCTACATAAAAACAACGAAATGACGATTTCACATTTTTTTTTGTTTTTTCAATCAATTAAAATATGCTATCTGTTGTACTTTCGATCAGATATAAATGAATAATACAAATGGGGAGAAATAAGCTATGAAAATATAATGTTTTACATGTCTTCCATGACTTAAAATTTCCTAAATTCAGAAATTTTTCTGTATTCTTAAAATGCAGATGACATAATTTGTTGAATCATTTATACAAGACACTTTCGATAACAACATCGAGTGATGGGTTAGAGTGAAAAAATACACGCATTTTCCAAACTGTTAATTCAAACCGAACATTAGTAGCCTCATCTGTAGTTTCCACTCTTCCAATTCGGTTTTCTACGTTAATTATTGTTTATCTAATTCCTAACTCAACACTTTATGTTTGCTTCTATCTATCTATCTATCTATCTATCTATCTATCTATCTATCTATCTTAGTGAAACTCAGTTTTTAGGAACATCTCAGCTCGAGGTAGTGATTATATATTTTTTAGAGTGGTAAAAGTGAAGAGAAGCCACGTCAGTCAGGTGTGGGCTTTACTATGAGATCTGACGTTGCAAAGTCATTGACCCCACTTCCGCAGGGTGTCGACGATCGCATGTGGAGGCGCAAATGACACTGGTAAGTCGTTACGCGCCAACCATATCATGTCTTGAGCAAGAAATTGAGGCCTTTTATTATAACTTTCGATCATTTATCTCCGAAATTTCTTTTCACAGTAAAGTCTTTCTTTTAGGTGATTTCAATGCACGAGTTGGAAAGGACCATCTCACATTGACTGGTGCCACTGGCCAGCATGGGGAATGTAATTCAAAGGGTTTGCGTCTCATTTCCATGTGCAAGGAAATTTGATCCTTGTATCAGCAACACGATCTTTCAACAGCCGAATCATCAAAAACAACCTGGATGCATCCTAGATCCAAAGAGCGACATCAGATTGATCCTATCATATTTTAGAAGCGAGACATGTCTGATTCCTAAATCACCCAATCTTTTCACGACACAACATGTCATTGAGATTAGCGCAGAAGTAATGGACTAATGACAAGTCATTCTCTGTTAAAAGGCTCGTTTACATGAAGTGCAAGGAATTGGTTGAAAAATCTCTAAGGAAAATGAAAGTCATGGTGTTCTTCTAAAGCTACTGAACTCCAGAATTCTACCAATAAAAAAGATACAAAAACAATCTATGATGGTCTAAATCATGTGTATAGTCCTAAAAATTGAAGACCATCTCATGTACTCTCTTCTGATGGAAACAGTTTAGGCACAGTTAAAACATTATGTCATTGGAAAGAGCGTTGTGAGCATGTCCTTAACAACAGTTCAGTAGTTGATAGCGATGTCACAGATTCCATTACACAAAAACCAGAAATATCTCAATATTTGCTAAGTCCCAAAAAGGTTTAGGACGCCATTAAAAAGATATCAAGTAAAGCGCCTAGAGATGATGGAATACTTTTAGAATTTTTTAAATATGGCACAGAAAAGCTGACCAGAAGCTTCTAGCAGAAAGTGTCCCTCAGGACTTTAAACATGCTTCCACTCGACATCTGTATAAGAGCAAAGGAAAAAGAACCCTTTGTGACAACTAGCGTGGCATTTCCTTATTGTACATAGCAGGTAAGATACTTGCTCACATTATACTCAACAGAATCATCACCCACCTTGTTAATGATATATATCCAGAATCCCAGCGTCGATTTCGTTTGTTGACCTCAGCAAGGCTTTTTATACTGTCAATAGGAATGTCCTTCGGAAGATTCTAAAGAAGCTGGATATACCAAACAATACCAACATGCTGAACATCATCATTTCGTTTCATCAAAGAATTAAAAAGTTTTCGTCCTGTCTAACGGTCAGTTATCGGTTCCGTTTGATGTAACAAATAGTACAAAAGAGGACTGTGCGAGGGCACCAGTTTTGTTTGCCTTGTATTTTTTCTGAAACACGCATATGGGGACCTCGAAAAAGAAGTTTAATTTGAGTTCCGGTTGGTGGTTTACATAATCACCAGCAATTCAATGCAAAAACAAAAACCAGGTTATCTCCGATATTAGATCTGTTGTTTGCTCATGATGCTTCCCTTGTTGCAGCATCATTGCAGGAAGCACAAGACCTCATCGATCAATTCTCTGTCAGGAGCAAGGTACTTAGATTGACTATAAGTATTAATGAAACTGGAGTTTTCGATCAATCAAAACTAACTCGTAAACTGACCAATGGTGAAGAACTGCAACATCGCATGTGGGAAGTTCCAATAACTGTAGAAGGTAATAATCTCAATTATGCTAAGTCATTTGAATATTTTAGAAGTAAGGTAAACAGTAGTGCATCTCTTGATAACGAAATTGTCATTAAAATCTCCAAGGTGCAGGATATTTTGGTAAACTTCATTATCGTCTATGGAATGAAATAGGCATATCAATTTCAATAAATGAAAGTGTGTACAGAGCTGTTGTTCTCACAATATTACTTTATGTATCTGAGTCCTGAACGCCATACAGAGCACACATTGAGAAACTTGATGTCTTTCACAAGCGCTGTCTCCGTACAATCTGCAGTTACACTCTCAAATTTCCAACACAGATCTTTTCACAAAGAACTGGTATTAGCAGAATTGAATCCTTTTTTATTCAGTCACAGTTAAAATTACTTGGCCACGTTGTGCAAATGAATATAGTAGAATGCAAAAGTTTGGATGGACAGCTAATTGCTTGATGGGGCTCGAAACGTTGGAAGACTTCTGATTCGTTAGCTGCTCTGAGATTGTACTTCAGTTTGTTTTAATAAACAAACTGAAGTACAATCTCAGAGCAGCTAACATATCATTTGACACTTTCGAATTGTCTTCTTCATATCGAATGAAATGGAGGTCAACTTGTCATCGGGACATTGCAAATTTGGAACAGAATCGCCTTCAATATCTTGATGCACTCCGTTTTGGAACTAAAATTCGATCTCTCATGCCAATTTCTGCATTTGTGGCGATGTTCAAGTGTCCAATTTGTCATTCATTATGGAAATCAAAGGTTATTTGAGGGCTTACACTCGCTATAACCACACCGAATCCAGGTCTACATCGAATGCTCCTGATTCCAAAACGTACTGATTCAAATGCTCACTCTGCAGTCTGTTATTCTAATCTAAAGCCGGACTGATGGCGAACATAAGACAGAAACGTAAAACTTGAGATTGTATGTACCAAATGAGTTGAACCCTCATACGTCGAAATCGACGGGGGAGCCTTATATATATATATATATATATATATATATATATAGAATATGTACAAATTTATTTATCCACTACAAAGTGTACATTTTGTTTCGACATTGAACTGACAATATCTCATCAGGTGGTGTGAAAAGGAATGGAAAGCCTCTTTTCTTATATTTGTCGAGTTGTATGTGGGATGTTGGTGGGGGTTAGTGATAAGGGAATAAGTTTTGTAAATTGGCCGCTAGAATTTTTAAAAAAGTGAGGTGGGTAGGAAATATAGTTGATTAATGAATGTTTTGGGAATTTTGTAGACAGATTTAACATTAGAAGATGGTATATATATATATATATATATATATATATATATATATATATATATATATATATATATGGACAAAAGTCAATCAGCTTAATTATGTTCTTTATTACAGTTGTTTTATATCTGCGAAGATGTTCTCTATTATTAGAAAGCAAGAGCGTGGAACGTTTTGTATAGGGATGGAGTAAAAGTATGAGTATTCGTGTCTACTAAATCGTCAATTCCATAAGCAGAGTCTATTATTAATGTCAATTCCATAAGCAGAGTCTATTATTAATGTCAATTCCATAAGCAGAGTCTATTATTAATGTCAATTCCATAAGCAGAGTCTATTATTAATGTCAATTCCATAAGCAGAGTCTATTATTAATGTCAATTCCATAAGCAGAGTGTAGAGCAGAGTTTTTTATTTGTTTAATTTATTTTTAATCTTATTTTATTGAACATAAACTCATCATTTTATTAGGCATAATAAACTCGTACCAAATTAAGTTGCCTTTTACCTTTAGTACAAATTCAATTTTTCTTGGTATGAATTCGACGATTTTCTGGAAACACACTTTCAAAATTTGGATCCAGGTTGTTATGGTATCACACAAGATTTGTTGGCTCCACATGCAGGATTCAAACTTTTCTGCTTACTACATCTAAAAGATATTCTATGAGATTGAGTTCCGGTGATTGTAGAAAGCACTTCAACAGTTAAAACTCATTGCTCTGTCTCAAGAACCAATTGGTTATAATTTTGATTTGGGACAGTGTGTTGACTTGAAAATAAGCTTATCGTAGTCATAAATTGAAGTAATGGTTAACGACAATACATAGATATGCTGAATTGTTTCAACAACCAAAAGGTTCTAATCTATGACAAATAAATAACCTGCAAATCCTTGGCTGGATTAAAGTTTCATAAGAGACATAAACATCATTAAATGTTGAACACTCACACGTCGAATGCGATGGGAGATTCCATTATATATATATATATATATATATATATATATATGTGTGTGTGTGTGTGTGTGTGTGTGTGTGTGTGTGTGTGTGTGTGTGTGTGTGGAGGCTGTTTTCGTAAAATAAAAACGTTGTGTCAGAAAGGATATAAAACAAATGCAAGTTAAATATTTGAGTAGACGATTCGTTTGTTTATTAAATAATCTATTTATTCAGTTAGCCCACCGGACAAAGTCGAATAGTCTCCAAATTGGTTTAAAGACGGTTTCTTCTGCTAATGTGGACGCAGGTTTGAATCCTGCAAGAGAGAGCATCTCTTCCTTATTAAGATTTCTCGAATATTCAAACCGGTATTAAAAAATAAATAAATATATTGTTTAATAAATAAACTGAGCGTCTACTAAAATATGGGTATCTACTAAAAGTAATGTTTAAGTGATAAAATATGTCATATTAAAAAAATAAAAGTCCGTTAATTCTTTAGAAAAAATGTGTCTGTAATGAATTCATTTTAACCATAAAATTCGAAAAAGGAGTGTAAATCAAACTTACGTCTGTTTTACTGGAATGCAAGCTAATTTCCATGAATTGCCTTGGTCTCCAGATTTTGACCAAACAGTTTTCTCATAATTATTCTTAACTGTCTTGACATTGAGAGTTCCAATATCATAACCATACATGTGGTACCAGAACCAGATATATACATCCGTGTATACTGACTTTGCGCTAAACAGTCTCGCTTTATTCCCTTTACTTCCGCGTGATGCCTCCGTGTATATATAGTATCCTAAAAAATGATTGATATATTTAAGTAAAGTATTTTCTGAAAAATTCAACAGTTAATATTTCAACATATTATTAAATATCAGTCAAAAATGTGAATGAAAAAAATAGAAATTAATTATTGTTAGGAAAAACAAATGAAATGTTGTTTAGAATATGTACACATATAACACATAACTTAGAAATATTGATATATTATTGCACATTTAAGCATGTCCACATTGAACCTTATTCGGTGGTGTAAATTCCGTAAGTATATATATATATATATATATATATATATATATATATCATGAAGAAGTATTTGGACAGTTGTTGTGGTTAGGTAGTTAAGTTGCCATTACTTTCTGTGGTAAATTGGTTGCCAGCCAAGGCTATAGAACCAAATCTGTCCTGCTATTTAACCCATAACTGAAGTGAAGAGACAGATTAATACCTTTCCCAGGGGTATTTGCGCGTAAGTGAATGCAATGAATTTAACTTGAATTCGAACTCCGCTCATTTATTTCTCGTTCTGAGCCGATAACCACTGCATCACAACACACATTCTATAATAATAGAGCTAAAGTACTTTAGACGGAAACCGCTAGGCACAAATTTACCGTGAACTCTACTGGATATGCACACTAAGTTATAACGTACTCGGTCATCTCAGTTGTTTATAATATCGCTTGCAAGGAAAATGTGTAGAGCGTAGCCGTCTTACAACACCATAGAAAAATATTTGAAAATGGTCATAACAAGTGACGAAACTTAGTCATTGCAATGCCAGACCCCCAACCCCTCCGAGACCGAAGAAATCACGAATGATTTGAAGCAAAGTGAAAACATTGTTAACCGTTTTCTTCGACTGCAAGCGCATTAATAATCATAAATACGCTCCATCTGGTCAGACAGTAAACCAGGAGTACTACTATAACATATTGTGACGTTTGCGGTATGTTGTTTGCCAGAAAAGAACATAGTTGCATGTATTTAGGTGAATGACAACTCCATCTTGACAATGTGCATTCTCATTCAGCACCACTTGTGGAGAAACTTTATCCAAGTATAACATTTCCTAGGTTCAATACCCACCATATTCCCTATATCTAGCACCTTTCTTCTTTTATTTTCTTTCAGAAGTGAAATCCATATATATATATATATATATATATATGACGATGTAATCACCAGGTGACGATTGAAAACTGACAGTTGTAAATGTACTGTTCTGATAGTAGATCCACTATCATAATATCAATATCGTATTAGTATCTATCAGTTTTCAATAAGTACCTGATGCTTACGTCGTGCATAAAGCTCGGATATATTCCACCAGTGGGAAAGAAGTGTATATTTATTGTTTGAATCAATTTTAGCTCTGTTATATTAACACCAGCACTCACTTTACATTCTGTGTATTTGGGTAGTAAATGTTATTAAAAACGAAAGACATTTTGTGTCGATTTGTTTTGATGGTTAACTTTTACAAGTTACAAAGAATCCTTTATTTCGGACAAAACTACAAGAAATATCGTACAAGTCATCATCAAGAAAGGTAGAGACAATTGTTGAGTTTAGCAACATTTTGAAATGGTGTAAAAACGCTATTTTTTAATGAAAACATATATAAGGGACTAAAATGGTAATTTTTATCCAAACTCTCTAGCTATCTGATATCATCTGAAATCTATCCAATACATATTGACAATATATATATATATATATATATATATATATATATATATATATATATATATATATATGATTATTTAATTTCTTAGTTTTTGGTCATAATTAATTAGCTAATAATTAGTACACAGTTGTATTAAAAAGTGTTCAATACAATTATATTGTAGAATTTTTGAATGTTTTACTTTTGTAAACGAACCATCACGCAACCCATGTTTCTACCATCTGGTGTCCTCAGGCGACCTACAATAACCGAGCTCACCATTTTTTTAAGAATGCTTACGTAATGGGGATTTTTATGAACGCGTCATTTTCAAAATTTTCATCTATGCTTGTATGATTCTAACAGGTATTTTTGGTATGGTTACACTTAGTCATAATTTCTGTTCTGACTAAATGCAACCATACACAGAAAATTCTGTTCATTTAATTAAGCACATTTTACTGCCTGATCATGGGGTTTTAACACCGGAACTTTGTAGCTTTTACGGTGCACTATGATATTATAATAACAATAATAATAATTGCTATATATATATATATATATATATATTGTCATCTGCAGACACATCTGTTTTGCTGTATCACAGCTCATCAGTACGGTTAGACAGCCGATTGCTTTTTACCGAGGATTGAAACCCGACCGAATTGGCATCAGTCGGCGATTCTACCTCTGAGCTATGGGAGCTTGGTAGAACGAGGCGGACTTTTTAGCGTGTATATTATCATTATACACGCCCAATAGCTGAGAGTGTACTTTGAATAAATTCTCGCTGTTTATTCATGAAAAGTAATGTTTAATTACAACAATTAGTAAGAAACACGTCCATGAAACAAGTCGACCCATTTTTTGCATCTTTATAAGAATGAAAATTCTGCTCAGCCAGACCATGTGCCATCGATCGAAACAAGTGATCATCGGACGGTACAATGTCTGTTGAATACGGCGGGTGGGGTAGGATTTTTCATTTAAGCGTTTCCAAGTAGATTTTTACCCGTTTTGCAACATGTGGCCTAGCATTGTCATATTACAAAATCAGTTTGCATATCGACCGTTTGCCGTTTTGTCTTTAATGCTCGGTTCAAGAGTATAAGTTGTAGTCGATAGCGATCTCCTGTGATGGTTTCGGTCAGTTTGGAAAAACTTTGAAACCTGCATATTCAGCTTTGCCGCATGATGCTGATGCCTGGCCGGGCTTACCCAAGGCTTAGGGTATCGTAGCGTATCAACTTTTCATCGCTGGTCACGATACGATGCAAAAAATCATCACACGTGACAAGTCGCCGTTCAATGTCTCTCGATTTCAACTCGCACGGCACCCAATGTCTTTGCTTTTGAAACATTCCTAATGTTTTCAAACGTTTCAAAGCTGTTGTGTACTCAACTCTTAACGATTCGGCAAGTTCAGTTTGCTCCTGACATGAGTCTTCAAGAATTCGTGCCTCTCATACTTTGTCTTCAAGCTTTTTCGGTGCGCCAGAGCATTCTATATTTTCAACATCAAAATCATTGTTTTTTTAAGCGTCTAAACCAACAACTGCATGTTGTTTTCGACAAATCATGGTCACCATAAATCTCAAGAAGAATTCTGTGTGCTTCAGCTGTAGGTTTCTTTCGAATAAAGTATTGCAGTAAAATTCCCCGAAAATACACATTTTTTGGCATAAAATCCGACATGTATAACACTATAAAAAACAAAGTTGTTTTTACTTCGGCGAAATGACATACACTGAATTTCAACCTTAATTATAATTCTTCCTTACTGATGCGTTATCATATGAAACTACACGCACGTAGTTCTTGGAACGCCATTTATTGGAAAACAGCTAGAACTTATTGAACCTATATATATATATATATATATATATATATATATATATATATATATATATATATATATAGTGTAATAGGTGTTACAATGGTTTATAAATTCATAGTATCATAACAAAAATTTTCGCGTTTCGAAGGTACCATTTTTGGTGCTTCTCATCGGGTGACGAAGTTGGAATGAAAATTATCTAGTGAAAAACGATTTATTTGTGGTGAATATGCTTTTTAAGTGAAAGTGGGGTTGGGAGCTTATTTTGATTCTGTTGGCCGTATTCTAGTCTTAGAGTTAGAGGTTGGGAGATGTGGCTTAGTTCAAGACAGGTTTCCTATTAATCTTGTCTGGACGTAGTAGTAGTAGTAGTAGTGGCGTCGTTGTTAATGATATATGTGGTGTGAGATTTTGGGAGGGTCTAGTCGTTCGTTTATGGTTCTTAAGGTGCTGCTATTTGGTTTAGAGGGAGGTATGAGTTATTTAGTTTTGGGCAAGCCGCTTTTTTCTTTTAGTTTAGGTTATTTTGTATTGTGATATATGGTTTTTTTGTTTTTTTGTTGTTGTTTTTTTTTTTGCAGTGTCGATAGTTTCTTTTATTTTTCTACCATTTACAGGCAGATGGACTTATCGTTGGTCTGGTGTGGGGTTTGTTGTCTTTTATTTCTACGTTTTTTGTTCTATTTATTAATAGGGTTGATTATGTGTATTTATTGCATTATTTTGTCGTGTGGGTGGGGTGCTTTTTTGTCTATATAAATTTTAACGAGAAATATTTGCGATGTTTGCATAATACTGCTAATTCGTCTCTACGGTTTAATAGTTCGCTATTGTTGGGGTACTTTAGAATGTGTAGCTTTTCACTTAAACATAAAGGGCAGATGTCGTCAAGTGAGTTGAAAGATCTAGTTTTTTCTAGGATTTTCCATTTTACTTTGGGTGAGTTCCATAACTTTGTTACAACACTATATATATATATATATATATATATATATATATATATATATATATATATATACGAATAAATACACAATACACAACGGTCTTTCCTTGAATTCATAACGGGGGTGGTAATAGTGAGAATAAAAATCTCTGTTTCCAAAAAACGCTCTAGTAGCATACGTCTCAGATTGACTCTGACAAAACTGGAGAGTGTACAAAGTCAGACAACTGGCGCCTCAAAAATACTGATTCGGACAAATAGCTTTCGACAGCCCAGGAAAGCAATCCATCTACGAGAAATAAAAAATAATTTAAACTACCGATGCCTTGCTGTCATATCCAACTAAACGCTAAAAGGCTATCAAAGTAAATCCAAACAGAAAATCTGGAGGGGATACTTGAAGTCAATTGGCTGTCAACACTGATAATTTTCCGGCAACTTTTGCAGCCTAGTTACCCCCAAATGTAATGTCCTGTATTCTTTTGCATCTTGTTTATATGACTGAGAGAAGGAATATGTAGTCAATATAGTCTCACAGCGAAAGGAATTAATTTTGACCAAACAAGATGTTACATTAATCCTGCAAGATAAACGGATGCCTACTACGTTATCAAATTTGTAAACACATTGTCACCGATAAAACTTACATTCTTCCACATACAGAGGTATACCCTCTCACGTTACTTGTGACAGATCGAACATAGCCTGATTATTGCCATGTTTGTGGCCTAAGCAATTATATTAAGGCTGCTTCTGAATTTCATCTCCGATTCAACCGACACAAGAAGATAATATTCAGTAATTGAATTGAATACTTAAAAATAAAAAAGGTAAATTAAAAAATAAAATTTGCTAATAAGTGAAAATCCCACTTACCATAAACATTTGAGTTGTGGTCAGATGAAGGTCCGGTCGAAGATGATGATGTAGATCCTCTATGTCGAAACCACTTGTAACTTCCTGAGCTTTGGTTGTAACTGCAGAAATTACGTTCAAAAGTGCAATCGGCAAGAGCTAAAAAATAGGATACAGGATAAACATTAACATTATGAAATAGTTAAGAACTATGTTAATTATCTTATTTTATCACTCGGAATGAATATTACGTCATGGTTATGAATATATAGCAAAAAAGCTCATCCGAAACATATATACAGAAGTCAGGTTGTCACTACACACACACACACACGTCTATTGAACAGGTTAAGAAGCTCATCCCTTGTTCCCTGTTTAGGATGTGGTTTCCGGATTTCTCTTTTCCAATCTTTTCACTATTACGTAGCCCCCTGCACATCAGTGGCATTACCGCCTTGCTCGGGGTGATACGATTTTAAAAAAAAAAAAAATATATATATAATATTCATGCGAGAAGTCCTAGGTTTATCTTTGAACAATGCTATAGAAATCTTAGAAGACCTTGGTATTTAAGTGACCATATTAAAATTTATTTTCATTCTATCAAAATATAATCATTTGGCATGCTGGCCTTCTCCGCAAGCTTCATATCTACGGTATTTTGGGGCTATTGTTTGGTTTAATCCAATAGTTCCTACCAAATCGTGAAATGAAGTTTGTTTTGAACGAGCAAACTTCAAGAGCCTTTCATGCGAATGTTAGCGTCCCTCGAGGCTCTATCCTAGGTCCTACGCTTTTTCTTATCTTCGTCAATGGTCTTCCTGATGTAATCGATTCTCAAGTAGGCATCTATGCAAATGATACCACCATATCCTTCCGTCTCAATAAGAAATCTGCCAAGGCTGATAAAGTAACCTGGCTGATGCCCTTCAAAAGGACCTAAAATCTGTGATTAAATGGGATAGAAAATGGCTTGTAAATTGTAATGTCTCTAAAACGAAGTTGCTCTCCTTTAACCACCAAAGAGAAACTTTTTGCCTACCACCAGAATAGATGACGCTAATCTCCTTCACCTCTTTGGAAGTTGATCGCAAATGAATTTGAATTCATAGCCACATCTACTGCTAAGAAGGATGGGTCATTATATCGGGCCAGGAAATTTTTCTCGTCAGAATCTATTTTGCACATTTATAAATCTATCATTCGTCCGTGCATTGAATACTGTCGCCATATCTGGTCGGGAGCTCTAGCTATTGATCTTGACTTTCTCGACAAAATTCAAAGGAGGATCTGCAATATAACTGATTCGGACTTAGCAGCTCACCCTCAGTCAGTTTCTCCTCGACGTGACCTGGCTTGTCTCTATCTTTTCTACAAATATTTTGATGTCAACTGCTCTGACGACCTTTTTTTCTGGTTCCCTGACCACATGTATTTACTTGATCTTCGATATTGACATCTAGGTCCCATCCTTTTCCCGTCAAAATAGTTAAATGTAATTGCCTCTTCTGTTCTAATAGTTTCTTTTCTTGCACTTCTCTTAAGAAATGTCTTACTTAAAATATTGCAGCTAAAAGTATAATTGAATTATTTTTAACTGCAATATTTTAAGTAAAACATTTGTTATTTTTTACTTCGTTAAAATATCTTCTCCTGTTCTTTTTCAGGTTTAATATAATCTTAAGAATATTAATTGTCATGCGCGCATTTTCCCATTAAAATCCATGATTTTTCCAAGCATTACTGTTAATTTAATATAAATTTAATACTGAAAACCGCATTCAAAAATATTAAAAAGTAAAAACAAAAACATGCAATTGATTAAAAAAAAGAAATGAAAAATTCATTATTTTTAATTAATTCTGATAATCAGTTTTCATAAAATGATAAATGATAAGCAAAGTTTGATTGACATAAATAATAAAAGATATCTACAGAATTTTAATACTGAAAACCGCATGAAAAAATATTAAACAGAAAAAATTATAAAGAGTAAGAATTATTATTAGAAGCGTTAGTCACTCATTTATGTACTTATGTAGTTAGTCTCCCTTTTCGGACTTCACATATTTTGATGTAAGTTTGTTTTTCTTCTGAACCAAAATTCAATTTTCTTTTTAAAATGTACCTAAGGAAGTGTCCTATATAACTCTGTAAACTGCTTAAAATTTGGTTGAGAACTGAATTAGTGGTGATGCATGAAATCTGCTTAGATTCACTCAATGTTGTACTTAAGAATATATTCTGCCGTGGTTGAATGTTAATAATGGCATGAACATATGGAAAAACAATGGAATCTGATAAAGAATGAAAGGCATCTAAACAACTGCATTAATAGAATAAATAAGAGTATTAAGGAGAGTAACAATATTCATAACTGTGATATAATAACAACTCTAAGTAGAAGATTATGACGCTTTATTTAACCTGTTCAGCTTTATCGCTTAAAAATGTTTATTTTATTATGATGGATGATTACAAGTGGAAAAAGAGATGGGATGTGCTTATTTAATTGCCAAAGTAACTTGCCGCCTGGTGGGTCAAACAGTCTCATAATAAGTCCTTAAGGGATAAGTCCATGAAAGTAGTTGTTAACACCTAGTCCTTTAAGGCCCATAATATTAATGCAGTCTTCCTCCTAGGTTTGCTTCTGGTTTCAACTCCCTTTATGCTTTACGTTAATTATTTGCATAATAAGATTTTTATGGATATCCATGCAGATGATACAGTGGCATATGGGTGCACCTCTAATATTCTGTAAGATCAGGGCTTGGCTGTTGATTTCTCTTCTGGAATAACTCTAACAACTCAGTGAGTAAAACCTGTTGGTTATTCAATATCTTAACATCCGAACTAGTAATATTCCATGATCACCGAGCAAACCCTGAACTTTCGTCTATCGCTATAAACGATCGTTCTCTCAAGTAAATTCCTTGCCTTGAACGATATTTGGACTTGAGCGCATCTCAGACTTCAAGTGGAATTTGCATATACGATCCATCGCTACATGATCCTTGGAAAATGGTTGTTCCCGGAACAAGTATCCATTTCCACTATCCTAACATTTACAAAAGATTAGGCCAAACATAGATTATGTTGTCATCTCTGCGCTGGAGTTGTTCAGTCTTCACTTTCCAGGTTTAAAAGCATTTACGCGGCCTTGTAGGTGATGAATTACTTTCTACACTACAACCCCTTTTTCACAGACGTAATGATGTAAACTTCTCGTTATTCTATAGATATTTCTTTAGAAAATATTTTGACAAGCTGCATTCCTTAACTTCACCAGATTTAGTCTTCACAGCAAAGTCTCACCATACAAGGTACACTGCATAGAAGAACTTTCGTTCCCTTCGTATTCCATTAACGAGAGGTAAGTTCCACTCAAAGAGCTTCTTACGGCGAACCGCTACTTTGTAGAACCAATTCTTAAGAGGATGTTTTCCAGGGCATTACAATCTTAAACTCTTCAAGTCCAGTGTTAACCTCATAAACCTCCTCTTACCTACTACTCTTCTGCTTACACAAAAATAATATTTTAATAATCTACTACCTCGAGTGACTATTCTGACTTGTATAGGGTAAATATTAAAATATAAATTTGGAAAACAGGAGGGTCCATAGTGGAAAAGGCGTTAAACAGTGCATCAGGATATTGGCTGCATAAAAACCTTATTAGAAAAGAAAACTGTTAAAAAGAATTATGGCAAAACACCAGAAAGCTGTTGTGAGAGAAAAAATATGCAAACAAAGAATTTGAGAAGAGAGTGGGAAAATAAAGCGAGATTAATAGAGAATCATTCGTTTCTGTCATTGTAGGACATTTTTTAAGAATTAACGCAAGTTTTTCAAACATTTGAACAATCGTTGAAATACTAAGGAGTGCGACATGCTGGATCCAAATGAAACACAGAAAGTTTGTACGAATATTTAGAGAAAAAAAAAGAAAGAACACAGGAAAGATATAGAAGGGCTACAACAAATGACTTACATCAAGAGCGGAAGGAGAAATGAATTATTATCGCAAAGAAAAAGATGATGAAAGTAATGACGAAGATAAGAAAACAAACCTGTCCTGATTATGTTCAAGCATATTGTCTTAAGAGCATTCAAAGTATATGTGAAAATCCATGGGAGAACTTGAAGTACTTTGCAGATAATAGTAGTGTTCCAGATTGGATGACTCTTAGTTGGATAATGCTATTGCAGAAAGACAAAACCAAAGGAAAGCTAGTAAGTTACAATCGACCTATGACATACCTACCATTAGTCTGAAAATTGATGTCAGGTATAATAACAGAGGAGATTTATGTTCATTACTTTCAGAAGAGTAAAAAAATCAAGTGGTACTAATTGTATCTTATTTATCGATAAGCTGATATTGCGTGAGTTGATTTTTTCATAATCGTTTTACCGTAAGCAAAGCACTAGGGCACATGGGCATATAATGAGAGGAATGGGGGCAAAAAAGAAGTACAGAGGATGTCGAAAAAAGAATAAGGGAAAGATGGGAGTCAAAAAGATAGACAATTGATGTTGCATGTAAACTTTTGAATATTGTAGTTATCAGGGAAGCCAGTATACGGACAGGCGTTCCACAAAGTGATGTGCGAGAAAAGAAACCGAAACAGTATAGGTCAGTCAATTAAGTGCCATCCAAGCTTTGGCGATCATATCTCAAAAAAGACATGACTGACTGGGCAAAAGATTTTTTCCGCAGTAGGTTGCCATTACTTTCTGTGGCAGACTGGTTGCCGACCAAGGTTAGAAAACCCAATATGTCCTATTATTTGACTCATAGAAGAAGAAAAGAGACAGATTAATACCTTTCCCAAGGATACTTGGTACTTCTACGAATTCGCTGAAAAAACAACATAATATAAAGAAAAAATGACCTAAACTGAATAAAAACAAAGTTTTATCGGCAAAATGTTTTATTATTGAAGAAATAGCAAAATAATTTTTAATTATTTTTTAAAAAGTTTTAATTCTTTCTAACACGTTCGAAATTTTGGTAAAAAATCTTGCTTTTTTTTTGTTTCGTCTATGAGTGACGAATTTTTTAGAAGAGTTTACTACGGTAAGCGTAATTACACAGCTCACGTTTTTGCTGGTGAAAAACACATTCATTTGGAAATTCTTACAAAAATCAAAAAATGGTTAGTTTTAATGAAACTTTTAGGACTTAATTTCAAATGAGTGAGATCAATATAAAAAGTTTTTATTTTTAGAATATCTTAGTAATTTTTTTTTTTACATATGTAACACCCAATTCAATTAATTTCTTGAAATGTCTAGAAATTAACGAGTGACCAGAAAATTTGTTTTATTAATTAAATGCAGGATTCATTAGAGAATGTTAATCAACTTTTTGCTAAAATTAGCCACTTTGCAGAAAATCTGCTCTGAATTGTGAAAACAAAAATGTAATAAAACGATGGCATTTTTTTATTTAGATAAACTTTAAATTGCTTTTATGAATAATATATATTAAGGATATCATAGTCTGAAAAGAAATACATTTTTCGATGAATAATGAAACATTTTTATTATATTTTATTATAATACTTGTAAAGTTTAAAAAATCTTTTTAATCGTTTTCTTTAGGTTATTATTTTATTTTACAGGTGGCCAAAAGTGCTATATCGTTCAAAGGCCACGTGTTACAAAGGTTGCGCTACTTACAGGAACAAAATCTATACAAACATTTTTAGCAGGGTGGAATTCTTTCATCTCACTTCCGTATTTTCTGTGTCCTACATTTCAACATTCAACAGGCTTTGTGAATGAAACCTTCAAAGTTTAAAGCAAGTTTTATGTTTTTAATTCCTCGTTTTGTTAAAAAAAAGTAGTTGTGAAATTCACAATTTGTGGAGGTAACTTATATTGAATATGATAAATAGATATTAAAAATAAAAATTAATAAATGCCATAAAATTTAATAAATTATTGAGTTACTTTTGTCATGTTATATAATTTTATTCCTTGTTATTAAATTGTAAAATTATTTTAAAAGAAAGTTTTGCATTTTTTAAGTTTTATTTTTCAGAAAACATCTTCAAACGTAAGGCTATAAAGCTAAACTAAAATTCTATAAAACATTAGATAATTGCTAAAAATAGTATGCTAAACTTTTAATTTTACTATATCATTAAAAACCAAAAGACGTTCCAACTACATGAAAAATATGTAAAATTCGGTCAATATACTTAGATTCTTTTTCTCTCTTCCGTGGGCCATGTCAATCGTCGTCTCAGATAACACTCTGATAGCACTGATAAGGATGGCTACCGTGATTAAGAAACGCTTTTATAGTGCATTTCAGGCAGTAAGAAAGTAATACTTGTTTCAAATCAGTTTACGGGAAATTTAAATTTGCTAACTTGACTAAAAAGACGTGTCAATGAGTTAAATATATTTTTGCAAGATTTTTTAAAACTAAGAATTGGCTTCTGTTTACAAAATGTGTCGATCAATCAAATATGGCAAAAAAGTTGATATTATGTTTTAAATCTGAAAAATATTAAATTTCAATCAATATAATTTTGGCTTGAAATACACCAGAGTATTTTGATTACTGGAATTAGTGTATGTAATCTCTTAGCTTTCAATTAAAGCTAAATTGAAAGCTTCAAGAAAGCTTTTTCATTTATTAAACTTTATTTAAAACGTAGGTATCGAAAATTGGTAGAGGTACCTAATAGAGTAGAAGTGACGGTTACATTTGCCTATTTTGATGGGAAAATTATGGAATTTACTTGCCAATCTATAACACGGGTAAATTCATGTTTACGCGGCACCAGGGAATAAGCTCGTCAGAGCAGAAAGCGTGAAAATATTTGTAGAAAAGACAGAGAAAAGACACAGCCGTCGGTAAGAAAATGACTGCAGTTGCCAGATTGGAATCGATTACATTTCAGTTCCTCCTTTGAATTTTGTCGAGAACCCCCGAGATGGATATCATACCCGAAAAGATACGATAACAATGCACGGACGAATGGTAGATTTATAAATGTGCAAGATGGATTCTGACGAGAAATACTTCCTGGCCCGGCACAATGATTCAATACGAAGAAAAAACTATCCATGACAAGGATAGACTGCAAGAATGGTGCCACATTACGGTATGTTAAAGTGCTTTGAACTTCTGGGCAATTAAAATCAAATTAAGCTGTTATTGAAAGACAGTATATGATGATAGAGTGAAATTTACATGCGGCGATGAGGCTCTGGGATAGGTAAACACGAAAATAAGTAGTTTTCAAATTATTCACTTTCGCCAACTTGTTATGTGTCTACTTCCATTGACGTTCCCTTTACAGAGCGCAATAGGTATTTATAAAATTGTTATTAATGGGCAATAGGTACCACCACTAAATTGCTAAAAACAGTATAGTATGAATAAGAAAGGCCTAAACTTGATAAAAACGAACTTTTCCCATCAAAATGTTTATTTTATTATTAAGAGGAAAAATCAAAGTAATTTAAAATTATCTTTTAAAATTTTCTAATTCTTTCTAACATGTTCAAAATCTTGGGAGAAAATCTTGTTTTGATTTGAGTCAGCAGGTAACCAAAACGTTACGAGAGTTTACAAGGGAAAACGTCATATTACCTAACTCACTTTTTTCCGGTGACAAACATATTAATTTGGAAATTCTCGTAAAAATCAAATATTTGTCTGATATTTATGAAACTTTCAGTACTCATTCACAAACAAATGAAATTATTTTGAAATTTTTATTTTTTAAAAATCTTGGTAAAAAATATTTATTTTTTTACAACAGTTAACCCCTCCACGTAAATGCATGCTATTTTAATGAATTAAACTTTGTTGCAGAAAATGGTTTTATGATTTAAACGCAGAACTCATTGAGGAATATAAATCATCTATTTTTAAAATTTAGCCTCTGTTTCCAAACATCTACTACGAATATTTAAAATAAAAAATGCAATAAAACTCTGATACTGTTTAATGAGATAAACTTTTAATGGCTTTAATAAATGATATATAAAGTTCATGAAGTCTGAAGAAGGAATTTTTTTCGATCAATAATGAAATTTTAGAATAATTGCTTTCATTTTATTCTTGCTTATCATAGTTTTATGAAGTTTAAAACATACTTTTAAAATACTTCAAAGATTTGTTAAATGGTTAGTTTTTAAGTTAAAAATTGATTATACTACCTATCGAAAATTGTGTGTGTGTGTGTGCGTGTGTGTGAAAATGTTCATTTTTATTAAGTACGATGTTACGTAGGGGGCCATATTGATTTTAGAAGTTCACAAGTTTCATAGATTGTTTCCTTTACATGAAAAACAAATAAAAACCTCACTTTCATTTCACCTTTGTGTTTTATTAGGACGTTTCTAAATTCAACAGCCTTTGCTAATCATCCCTTGAAAATTTAAAGTAAGTTTTTTTTTCAATTCTTCGTTTCCTCAAGTTTTTAATTAATTGTGATTGTAGGCGCATTAACTAATTCATGATAATGTTAAAAAAATTATGTATACCACAAAAAAGTGAAAAAACTTTCATAATTGAACTTTAAAATTTTCACGATAAAAGTTTGCTTTATAAAATTTGAAGAATTATCATGGATGGTAGTTTTTTTATCTAATGTTTGGGAAGTACCTAACTGACAATTAAAAAAGTTCTACTTGAATTTATACTTTGCTTTTTGGGGATTTTTTAGACAAACGTGTGAGAAAAGCTTAAAGAACTAAAAACATCTTAAATGTTTTTGATTTTGTGATACCCATATAATTTTCATTTTTTATTTTTCATAAAGTATCTTCAAACGTAAGGCTATAAAGCTAAACTAACATTCTAAAAAGTATTGGATAATTGCTGAAAATATTGTGTTAAATTTTTAATTTTAACATATATTTAAAAATTTTAAAAAAGAAGCGTACGATTAAGACTATAGCAAATTCGTCTTCCATACTTAGCATTTTTTTACGGCTTCTGTCCGTTAAATCAATTATCGCCTCTGGTAAGACAATAACAACCCCGATAACAAGGCTACTATAATTGAAAAACAGTTTTTTTAGTACATTTCAGGAAGTAAGCAAGTAATTCTTGCTTCAAATCAGATTAAAGTAAGTTAAATTCCGTAATTTGAATAAAATAATATATTAGCAAGGTGTATTTTATTTTTGCAAGATTTTTCAAACTGATAATTAGTTTCTGTTTACAAAATGTGTCGATCGATGAAAAATGGCCAAAAAATTAAAATGTTTTTAAATCCAAAACATTTTAAGATTCCGATCAATAAAATTTCCGTTTGAAATACACCAGGGTATTTTGTTTACTGGAATTAGTAAATTTAATTTCTTACCTTTCAATTAAAGCTAAAATTAAAGCTTAAAGAATTTTTTAAAAATTCAATTTAAATTTAGGTATCGAAAATGAGAAGAGGTACCTACAATATATCAGCCACTCACTGTTCATAGGCGACTTGAAATTGTATGCCTTGAGTGAACGCTTTAGATTCTTTAATTCAGACGGTTCGTTTGTTCTGTGAGGATATCTGAATGGAATTTGGCATTGACAAATGTGTTAGCCTTAGTATCAAGAGAGGAAATATAGTTCAGTTAAAACAAATACAATTATCAGATGGCAAAGTCATCAAAACTTTGAAAGAGGGTGAGAAATATAAATATCTTGGCATTCTACAGACCAATAAAGTGAAGCATAGTAGAATGAAAGAAATTACATAGAAGAATATTTCAGACGTGCAAAGAAATTTTTTGAAACAAAAGTAAATGGTGGAAATATGATCAAAGGAATTTATATTTGCGCAATCTGTTTTGCTATTCTGGAGCATTTTTAAAATTCGAATAAAACAGAATTGGAGGAACTGGATAGAAGAACGTGTATGTTGATGAATATGCACATGGATCTGAATCCAAAGAGAGATGACAATAGGTTGTATAGCCGGAGAAAAACAAGAGGTAAATGAATATTGAATAAATTTTCTCATTGCTTGATTTATGACTTGAGCATTCTCATTAATTACTTCTGATAGCAACATGTAGAGTGGATGCATGAAATGTGCCAGTTACTGTATCAAAGAACCACCAAAATGAAACGGTGGGAAAAGTTAAATGAAAAATAAGCTTCATGGTCAATCTTTTCAGCAGACAGAGAAAATTGCTGATCATGCAAGGTAGATTTGCGTAATGGATGATTTTCTAAAGAGAAATAGTCACTCATTTTCAGTACATCAGAATGAATTAAATCAAGGCCAGAATATATGGCAAACTGAAGAAACAATTAACTACATATGTACAGAATATCACAGATAAGGTATAAATGACATATCTTGATTGGATTGATAGGAGAATCCATTAAAAATTATGCCATAAGTTTGGCGTGAATGTAAAAGAAAAGTGTTATGAACATCACTCAGAGTAGAACAAAAGTGGAATCAAATGTCAGTCACAAAATATTATGGAATTATCAGTACAGAAAGATCATGTCATTGAAGCATAAAGACCTGAACTTATTATTATAGATAAGGAGAAAAGCAAGTATCATATTATTCCCTTCATTGTTCCATACGATAAAGAGTGAACCCCAAAAGAACTGAATGCGCTATTGACGCATGAATATAGAACTAATTCCTAAATTAATGGGAGCGTTAGGAATGCTACCTAGAAAACTGAAAATTGGAATTGAGACCAAGATAGTAGACTTCAAAAGTACTACCATTTACTCCGCGAGAATTTTCTCAGAAGTTCTTGAGATGTGATGTGTCTTATTGACATCATGTCTTAAGAACAGATTTTTCATTGACTACTTCAATGTGATATACCAACATAATGATTGCATTAATGAAATAAATATGAGTATTAAAGAGAATGCTAGAATCTTATCACTCGAGCCTCTGGTGTGAAAACTGATCAATGAGGGGCAGGGGGAAATTATGATAATGTCATGAAAATGACTGAAAACATTCAAAATCTGTTCAATGACAAGATTAGATGACTACATTAATAAAATCAGGTATACCATTAGGGAGGATACTCGATTAATATATTTATCTACAGAGAAACGCGTAATGAGAATTCTTAGCAGTAAGAAAGTGTATTTACACTATTTACATTACTTGGAATATTGTCCTGATCTTTATTGCCATTTGTAACTTAGAGAGTTTCGTTAGAGGGAGATAACTCATGACAACCAAAAGACTCTCACACAAGGAATGAGAATGATATATCCCAGTGATCGCAATAAAGGGTTTGGTTCGAAATTCTTAGCACCTGAAAAAGGCCGGAGCGTACAACGGCCAAAACATCATTCAAATGGCAATAAAGATGAGAACAATAGTTCGAATAATGTAAATACTACCTCATCTCAGAAATATAGACAAATAATGAAATTGCATGTTAAAACATAGTATTGCGTATAATTATATTATTTTTATTATTATTGTTGTTGTTATTATTAGTAGTAGTAGCAGTAATAGTTGTAGTAGAATTAATAGTAGTGGTAATATTTCGTAGGAAAAGAGTTTTTTCAGCTTTTATTAAAAGCTGAAAAAACTCTTTTCCTACGAAATGAATTGATATATGTCTTTTTATTCATCATTGAAACATAGACATTTTTCTTGATGATCGCAGTATTGAAATAACTCACAGTGGCTGTTTGGTTCATTTGGTTCATTTGGTTCATTCTTGCAGGTGACACCGGCATCTATATCGTGTTTGCAATCAGTTGTTTGAAAGTTGTTATGGCTACATTCAGTAATCCATTCTTCATTTCCTTTACATTTAACGTCGGCAAGAAATATATTCCCGGTTCCATTAGACACTGACAGAACCTCACCATATCTGAAATTAAAAGATATGTTAATTTGTTGGTTTCAAATTGTAAGAATGTTGATTTATTATTGTAAAATTCCAATAATTGTGGCATAAGGCTGAAAGGGAGTGGGGTGAGACTGGTCAATAATTTATATCCTAGACCAAGCTAATCAGATTCACGATTCATTCATTCATTACAATTTCTACATTCATCACAAGAAATCTTCCATCACTACGCAATCAAGTATATATCAATGCCACACATTCAAAAAAGACCTACAAAACAAAACCCGGGATAAAATTTTCTATATGTACAAATATCCCTTTTTTATTTATTTGACTTTTTTCTTAAACATATCTACAAATATAATGATATGAAAATAAGGGTTGGGGGTTGAACCTAAAATAAAAACTAAAATATGTCAAAATAATCACACTAAAAATAAGTTTTTAGTAGGACCGGTCCACCCCGCAAGAAATAAGATCAACTGCTGTATTCCGCCTTCCGACAGAATCAAGACGCTCACCCAATAACGAAGAGAGAAAGATAAAAATAACGGAGCGAGAAAAAAGGCTGACCCCGTAGAGATAAAAAAAAAAAAAAAAGGAGGCCAAAACAGTCTGGGAAGTTTGGGAATCTCGATATGTATCATGACAAAGGAAAATGCAGGGAACGGGTCAAAAATAACACTCACGTTAACTAGGTAAACAAAGAGATAGATCTTAACCAGGGGAGGGTTCGTCAGAAAACTTCCCCGGGGACTTAAAAAGGAAAATCAAGGAAAACATGCACTTTCTATGGACATCAAATGCTTTCTACCAGTTCTGATCTTCATTTTACGCTGATGCTCAAAGAATCCAACCAGATCCGGATGAAAATAGCATTCATATGCAAGATTATCTCTATTCGCGACATCCAAATCAACATTCTTACCACGACTAGCAACGTGAAAAACACGATATCTCCAGCCCAGATACGGGGGTGACACATTATTGCACGTTTATGCGAGATCAATGGACAACAGATATTCTGGACCAATACGAACCGTCATTTCGCCTACGTAGTCCAGAACGAGCGCCCATGACAACAGTAGAAGGTGTGCAAAGCCACTTGCTCTAAACCAAAGTTCCATTGATGACAATTTGGCAAATTCGTTCAGCCACCTATGCAAGCTACGTCATTGAAAGATAACACGTTCCTAATCGATTGCCAGGTAAGCAGAATCTCAGGGTTGCTGGGTCCGACAAGCCGAGCCATCCACAGAGAAGATCCTTTGCGACTCCTTCCACTAATTCCCGATACAATTGTGTTCTAGGCCTAGAAAAGTTACTGGACCGGGGAATAATCTGCAAGCTTGCTAAACACTCTCAGAGGAATCTCAACTGATTCCGGGGTCTACGTCGGCGTTCAACCCTAGAAACATAAGGAGTAATGGTAAGACTAGGGAAGACGTCCCTTACACGCCCTTCTAAGATCGCGTCTTCTGTCATCACGAGGCATAAAAACGCCAACCTCGAGGTGTGTCGGTAACTAACAAAGTAAGGCATTACCAGCCTCCCATGAAACAGACATTGGGCACAGACTTCTGTTAACCTGATGGTTGTCACCACTCCAAAAGAGGGAGAGAGCAAAAGCTCGATCACCTTCTTACGATCATTACACAGAGAGAGAGAGAGAGAGAGAGAGAGAGAAAGAAAGAGAGAGAGAGAATACAGACAACAGGTAAAGGATGGTGCGTGATAGAAAAGTCGTGACACACCCCTCAGCCCTATATTTAACGGACAAACACCCTCAGAACCAAGTCCAGGCCGCTGTTTAACCTTTGCCGTACCTCTGGCCAATTCTTCTTCAGCTTTAATGTAGATAGATTCGGCAGTCCATCTAAAGGGTCCCAGAAGAGAGATCAGCTTCCAAACACCTAACCGTAAAGTAGTAAAATGGTTTTCTAAAATAGTAAAATGGTTTTCTAAGTCCAAAGAATGGAGCACCCAGTGAGTATCAAACTCACTACTCAGTTGTAATTAATCTAGGAAGAGTAACTTGCTCGCCATTACAACACGCCGAGATGCCCCTAAATGATTTTCTAAACGTAGCTTAGATGTGGCACAAAGCCGAAAGAGTGGAGCACTGAATGAGGATCAAACTTACTCTTAAGTCGTAATTGATATAGCAAGACAAGCTTACTAACAATCACACCACGTTGAAGCGGCCTAATGAATTTAAGCGTAGCTTATATGTGACACAAGGCCGAAAGTATCTCTTTGGAGATTTATTGACGTATTACGGATTTTTTAAAGATTGAAATATTTTTGCGAGAAGCTTTAGTTATCGAGTAATCGATCTTGTTCTACGTCTATTATTGTCTTTGTTTTGCTGTTTTTCTTTATTTGTTTTTGTGAACTTTTTCTGTTTTTCCGGCTGTGGTGAGAACACAATGGCAAAGTCTCCCCAGCCAAATGTTGAGCCAAAGGTGTCTAAAGCGCCGTTTGTTTGAACAAAAACTGTAGAAAAAAAAACGCGGTCTATTAGGACCATATACACCAAAAATACCAAGAATTCATAAATAAAATGAACTGGTCACCATTCTAGAAGTATTGGATGTCATGTCTGCAAAGACAATCTATCTGTTGACAACCGACGTAAAAACGATTAAATTTATCGGTGTCAGCAGGGAAAACATGGAGGCGGCCCTAAAGAGCCTCAAATTGGAGCAAAGTTATTGACGAAGCGTTCGCGTTCCATGCAGGATGTGCTTCTCTCAACACAAGAAGAAACGAAGGATCTGGTGAACTAAAAAAGTCAGGATTCTGTCAACTAAAAACGTCAGATTACAAACTGAGTACACGAGTACTTGATGTACCCGAATTGTCGTTCATGTTGAACCGCTTGACATATCCAGTGACTATGTCGGAGGCTTTCGCCCAGTTTTATGCAGTGGAAAAAGTAAATCATATTGTTAGCAAGGCGGGAATACCTACAGAGGATTTCTGTCTACAAGATGTACTGAATCGACAAAATTTCATGAATATCCCCAATATATTGTTGTGCTGGGGAAGAAGGATGTTCATCGTTGTAGAAGGAAGAAGTTCAAACTACTTGACGTGTGGGGCAGCTGGACATTTAGCAAAAATATGTTCCACGAGAAATCCGGTGCCAGTGGTGTCTCCGGAGCCAGAAAGCGAGATGGAGGTAGCCGGCAGAACCCAATCTGCCACTGCTTTACCTGAGAAAGCCCAACAAAAACTGCAACCAAAGTAAGGAGTCTTTTTATCTCCATCAAGAGTTTCTACAACCCCCTCCGTTACTATCTCCCCGACACCCTCCTTGAACTCTTCCGAGGAAAAGAAAAAAAAGAAAAGAAAAACGAGAAACTTACTACAAAAGCAAAATAACTTGCCAAGTGGACAGGGAGGCCCTTAAGAAGGACCTTTCCTCACAAAAGTGGGCCTTGTCAAAGCCATTATTTAAAAGGTCCTTTTTTAAGGGCAAAAACATTGAAAATCCAAACAATTCCCCAAACGTCCCCGGAGTGATAACCTTAATAAGAAACACGACTATAGGATCAGATAGCGGGGCCAAAAGTCACTTTTCCGGAAATACGGATGGCCCTGATGGGGACACCTGAACTCAAAAGATGACACAGCTCTGTGCAGGGAGGGTCCCATTAATTCTCCAAACCTCTTTGTATAGGGTTCTAAAATTGACTTACCCAAAGGACGGACGAATTACGCCCGATAATAGTACCGGAAATCTAGAACAATCCGTCGGGGTCCTGACTCCAACTGATTTCCGTTCAGGCTGTGTCCAATGGGTACCACATCGAAAATGTCTATCAAGCTAGCCAGCTTGAATGCGAAGGGCCTGAGAGATCAGGGAAAGGCAGTCCGCTTGCTTCGTGTTCTCTTGTTCTTCGGAGTAGATATGGCTGCAATCCAGGAGATACACTTACGAAGTTGATGCTCGTGTGCTGTCTAACGACTTTGTCTTTTATTCAGCATCCGGGGCGGAGGGCGTTGATAGTGGTCGATATTGCAGTGAAGAGTATTTTTGTTTTGGATCGTTGCGGTTTATGCGCCCAACCACCGGGAGGAGTAGGTCTCGTTTTTTTCGTCATTTAGGACAGTTCCTGGTGGATTCTTCGCGCCTTATCTTAGTGGAGGACTGGAATGCCTTCCTGGACCCCAAGCGAGATAGGGGCGGGGAGCTAGCGGGATGTCGTGTGATCATAGCCTAGTTGATCTGACCGACGAGTTCGGTCTCGTCGATAGAAACCGGGTCGATCATCCTGGGGAAGGGGAAGATGTGAACGTGGGCATTTAATTGGCCATCTACCCAGGTAGTTCGCTACCTGAATAAAATGTTCGTGAGAATGATCGATGCAGATTTGCCAGATTGTCCCACGTTCCACTGATTAGGCTTTTCGTACCACTAATATGTAAGCCTAGATTGGCTGGAAGTGCAACGTGTTTTTACTGGACAAGTGGAAATTCCGGCAACAGTTAAGTAAACTAGTGCAACGGGAATTAGTGGGAGGCAGTTTTCCGAAATAGGTGGTGGGAGAGACTTAAGGATATCGTTAGGTCTTTAACTGCTGACTATAGCCGTCTACTCGCCCTAGCTAAAGCTAACAAGTTTAAGACAAAAATATTCTAGGTGGTGGTAGCGGGGAGAATCCCATAGAGATAGCTAAGCAGACCCTAGACCTTTTGGCTAGAAAGCTTAACCGGGGTCAGGCAATTAGACATAGATTAAACAAGATGTCGAACGAACCTGTGAACACTGGCGCAAAATTGTTCAAGGAAGAGATATGTCGAGATGGCGATCGATATATTCGAGAGGTCTAATCCGCGGAAGAGCGAACTCTGAGGTCAACCGAGGATATGTGCGGGGCATTTCGAGAACCGCTTTACCAAGGAGCCTAGTCTCTGTGAAAAAGAGTTTCGCAGCTATTTGGCTGACTTTACTAAGCTTGCACCGATTGAAGCAGCTAGCTGCGAGGGTGAGATCAAGGAAGGCGAAGTTCACTTGACATTAAAGAGGGTTGGCAGTGGCAAGTCTCCAGGACTTGATAGCCTACGCTATGAATTGTAGTTAAGGCTGTCGCGCATATAGTACCGATTTTGATGGTGGCGTTCAACAACTTGTTCCGACAGGGATCTGTCTGCAATCATTTTTCCAAGGTTGTGATCACTCTGTTGAAAAGGTCAAGAGTGTTGACAGGGACTTAGATAATTACATGCCCATAACTCTGCTAAACACTGAGTTAAAGATTTTGGCCAAGATCCTGAAGAAGCGTTTGCAGTCAGCTGCCGAAATTCTGTTTGGACCAAGCAGACTTGTGCTGTGAAGGGCCGAACAGTTCAGAGCAATTTGCATCTGATCCACACGATCATAGAGGGTGTAAGAGGCGACGAGCAGGCCGCGCTGATCAATTTAGATCAGGCCAAGGCATTTGATAGAGCCGACCATCGGTATCTACCTGCTGTCCTGTAGGCCACCGAATTCTGCAAGTAGAGCAGCCAGCTATATCGCTCTCCCAGTGCTGTGGTACAGGTCAACGAAAAGCGGTCGAGCGTTTTGTGCTGTCTCAGTCGGTTCGTCACTGTTGCCCGCTGGTACCCCTAATTTACGCTTTGACTTTGGAGACACTCCTTTCACGACTACGGAACAGGACTTGGAGACCGGACCTACGCGAAATCGCTGTCCCTGGTGGGGCTCGAGCCAGAGTTTCTGTGTACGGCGATGACGTATCCATTTTCGTGTCGTCTTGGGATGATATTGAGGTGATACAGAAGGCGCTTGAGCGATACGAAAAGGTAACAGAGGCCAAAATTAATCGCAAAAAGTTTTCCAGTTTGCGGTTAGGTGCTTGGAAGAGGGTCGCTCTTCCGGGATCCTTCATTTGGACTGACAGATCTGTCCACATTCTTGGAGTGTGGTTCGGACCAGATGTCTAGCTGGAGAAGATTGGTTGAAGGTATTAGTAAAGGTCGAAGCATCAGTCTAGATTTGGCTTCGACGGCAGTTGTCCGTGAAGTGGACGGCTAAGGTGTGTGTTATATACGACTTTCCCATCATCCTTTACCGGTTGTCGGTACTTCCTCTCTGTGATGATCATCTGAAGGCGATCAAGCGCTTGCTGTCCACTCTCTTGTGTGATCAGTGATCAATAGTGATGGCGACGTTATACCACCATTCATCTTCTCACCGCACACTCAACTCGGAGGTCTACATCAAACGCCTTGAGGAGGTAATATTGCCCTGCGTCAAGAGGGTAAATGCTGACAGACCTTATGTCTGGCAAACAGGACTGTACAATGCCACACAAGCAGGAGTGGCTGTCAGACAATTTCTGCAACCACATCATCCCTTATATCTAACTCCCCAGACTGCAACCCCCTTGATTATTATGTGTGGGGCGCAGTTGTGCAAAAGACCAGCAAAACACCTTGTAATAGCAAAAATAAACTGAAGCAAGGATTAAGGCAGCATTCACCAACTTAGTTAAGGAGGGGTCCAGAAGAGTTGCAGGAGCTTCCGAAGTCGTTTGAAGGTGGTAGTTAAAGCGATTTTATTGAATAAATTTACTCTTTAGCATTTCAACAAGATATTTTTGTGTGATTTTGGTAAATATGCTTATTAAAATGAGATATCAGTGTTATTTTCATTTTTGCGTAATTTAGACAACAATTCATTCATCGCACCCTGTACATTGGCTGGTGCGTTTTCCAGATCTGGCCCCTATTGAACATATATAACTCCTAACTCCTTAATTTCTCTTCCTAGAACGAGTACTGTATGCCTTCTATATATATTTATGTGTCCCTGTATTTATTGAATTAGAAAATATTGAAATAGGTTGGCAACCGTTTTATAAAAACAAACTATTTTTTGTTGTCCGGGTCAAGTTCATTTTCTTTATTTCTCGGCGCTATATTGTCTTTTACTTTTTTTCAGAGATTTCCTTATGCCATAAAATAGCTTTTACCGAAATTGCCATAATTAATGCAAGTTGGCCTGTTCAAACATTTTGTTCGTCGTTTATTTCATATATAGTATGTGATAATTTTATAACTAATTTATAAAATAATTCCAAATCACACTGTTAAAATTATATTATTAAAATGTCAACTTTGCGTACTTACTTTTATGGATTGCTTTTATTATTCGTAAACTGTGATCTAAATAGCCATGTGGTTTTGTCTTAATAACTATGCAATATAATTAGAAATATTATCAACAAATCAATCACTTATACATAAAGACACAAGAGACCAGATTGGAAATCAATAATAAAACAGGGTTAATTTCCAAATTTGCTGAACATATAAAAGAGTTATCTCTATTAAGCAAGTACTGAGTTTGACAAGATATCAGATATATGGTGAGAATATAAATTCATTTGATATTACAGTTATTGCTGATGCATAATTGAATTTAACAATTTGATCAATTTTCAAGGTTTCCCGCGAGCACACCCAAACATTTGAGGTTTATATAGTAGGTAATTACATTCCTAAGATGAGGTTAGATATCTTAAATGTGAAAGAGAACGGATAAATTAGACAGAAAATTAGAGAAAAAAGAGAGAGAGAAAAGAAAATTGCATGTTTACATCTGAATAAATGTTACAATGTGAAAATAGCATAGATGAATATATAGGATACACAGTCCTATACTTTACAGCGAATAGCTGAAGCCCCAAAAGTAAAAAAAATGCACACACATAAAATTAGATCAAAATCACTAAAAACAAATTTAATACTAATAAATAATTTCCAAAATAAATTAAGTGATTCTGGTAGACAGTTGGACAAAAAGCCAATTGAACTTTCAGTGACCGTGTTTATGGTTCTTGGCACAAAAAATAATTTTACGATTAGAGCCGAACACGTGATTGAATTAGTTATTTATTCATGTTTTTCGTGACAAACAAGTCAGTCAGAGACACAAGCAGGGCACTAAAGAAACAACAATAACAAAACACTTCAGCTGACTCCTCAAAATTAACGCACGATAAGTAAAGATTTTTCTCTGATCATTCATTTCAACGGTTTTTTCTTAAATATTTCACTTAAACAAATGAACTCTTTGAACTTTTGAACTTTGAAGGTATTTCATTAGTGTAACAAAAGAGAGACTGAAAAATACCAATTGTTTATTTATTCTGTGTATATGAAATATATAATTCGTCTTTCTATTTTTCTTGAAATTTGTGCTGTATTTTGTGAACAGGATACTCAGCATTAAATTTTCCTTTTAATCCGGATATTCTGTCCCTACAAATATGTAACATTTGAAAGTTATTCATTTTCTAGAGGAGCTGAAGGATATATAAAATCCTTAATCGGACGACTTTTTCTAAGTATATTTAAGATGTATGCAGCCAAGTTTTTCATCTACTCGCTCACCGTCTGCTTTTAAAAGATTGAATAAAATTAGTGGCGTTTATCGATCAATAGCAGCAAATGTTATATTACTGTGAATGTCAAAGAAATATAAAACGAAGGTTGCGCAATCTTGAAACCAGTCTTTTTCAGGAAAAGGTTTTCCTTCTAGTGTTTTATCAGCTGTAAATGAAAGTGACGTTGATTTCTGGCAATTAATTCTTTGAGAAAATTTAACTTTTATTTAAAGAGGAATCGAGTGTGTTGGTTCTAAAGTAAACGTTTTGATTTGAGCGTACATCCATTACCACACTGGACAGATCAGATAGTTATACAAAATGGGTGTATTTCTTGGTTTTTCTGTAGCACGCGATATTCACAGGGTCACGTTACATATTCCTCCAATAACAAACTATTCGGTAATCACATTAGACTTCCTATGATTGAAATAAAAAGAAAACATTTTCGAGCTCGACACTCAATTGCCTTGTTAATTTTAAAGTGGAAGCTAGGGAATATACTCCGAAATACAGGTTTCGCTTACAGTGTACGCAAAATGGCAACCTGGGTTCTTATAAACTGAGAGAAAATAGGTATTTTCGGTAACCCACGTTATTCAGTACGTCAAATTGCATATAACACATCACTCAATAGATCCCGGGTCTGACATATAGATGGCGCCACTAATAAAAAATACATATGATTTTTATGAAGTACTGACCTTCAAATGGCACGAGACAAAGTATGGACCCAATCGAATTATTAGTTACAAATTACAGTATTTACGCATAGCTACTGCTGCAAATTTTCAAAGCAATGGAAAAATCTGAATTTCGTGTTTTGATAAAGCATTGCTTTCTGATAGGAAATATACTGCTCAAGCAAAGGTTTGATAAGTGTTATTCGGACTTTGCTCCGTCGGGAACAACGGTTGGGAGGTAGTAGGCTAACTTTAAATGCTGTCGTACAGACATAAATGATACTGAACACTCAAGTCACCCAAAATTGGCAATTGTCTCGGAAAACACACACAAAAAAAATTCACAAACTCGTTTTAGCCGATTATAAATTTAAGTTGCGTGAGATAGTACAAGAGTTGAACATATCAGAAGGCAGTGTATTCATCTTTTTGCATGAACATTTCTCAATGAGAAAGCTATGTTCAAAGTGGGTTCCGCGTTTGCTCACAGTCGATCAAAACAACAACGCGTCGACGATTCAGAGCATTGTTTGCAACTGTTTCAACGCAACAAGAAGTAGTTTTTGCGTAAATATGTGACAATGAATAAAACATGGATCCACCATTTCACTCTGGAGTTAAATCGACAGTCAGTTGAGTGGACAGCAGCAGGTGAAAGCCGTCCAAAGCGACCAAAGTCGTAAACATCAGCAGGCAAGATTTCCGTATCAGCAGGCAAGATTTCCGTATTTTGGGAAGCGCAAGTTATTTTGTTTATCGATTACCTTGGGAAAAGAAGAACCATCAATAGCAAATATTATATGACATTATTGGTGCGTTTGAAAGTAGAAATCGCCAAAAAATGGCCACAAATCTAGAAGAAAAATGTGATCTTTCAATACGACAAGGTACCGGTATCATAAGCCGATCGCAACGATGGCAAAACTACATGAATTACACTTGGAATTGCTTCCACATCCGTCCTATTCTCCAGATCTGGCCCCCAGCCACTACTGGCTGTTTGCAGACCTCAAAAAATGCTCCAGGGAAAGAGATTTGGCTCCCATGAAGAAGTGATATCGGAAACGAAGGAGTATTTTGAGGCCAACACAAATCGCTCTACAGAAAAGGCATCGAATTGTTAGAAAAGCGTTGGAATCAGTGTATCAACCTAAAAGAAGACTATGTTGATGAATAAAGTTTAATTTTGCCTGAAAGTTGCTTTATTAGTTAGGCCCGAGATTCATTGAGTGGTGTGTTATTTGTCAAATATTTGAATCATTCAGTTTTCAAGTTTAACCGTGTACAATGATTGATATAAAAAACATAAAAATTAACGTATACCAGCATCAAGATTCGTTTTCATAGCGGTGCACTTTTAACTTTTCACGAAAACATATGAACTGTATCAATCTCATTTCTTGGACATTCAATTATTTTCCACTCTGATATTATTTCAGCTGTTCTGTAATAATTGATGCTGCTGGATTTTAAGTGATATTTGTATAATTATATTTGTTTAGAAAATTATCAATTCCTTGAGGTAAAAAATTACCGCTAATAGGTGACTAAAACAATTGAATCAATCAAGAACACACTTACAAATATATTTTATTAAGAGTATAATTTCAAATTTATATCAGTTACCTCAAGTGTATTTGGTTAATGATCTATAAATTATAGATTTTATTTAGAAGTGATGACGTTTCTATTTGTTTTGAATGAAAATAAAAGAAAATCAATAAAGCAGGAAAGAACTTACTTGAATCCTAAACTCTTGCAAACAACCTTTGCTTCTTCATCTCCCCAGCCATGACCGCAAATGGTTCCCCATTTGCTGTCATAGAAAATTTCAACTCTTCCTTCGTCTGTTCCATTGAAGATTCGAACAGTTCCATGAGCTTAAAACAACACAGACAAAACTTATAGGTGCCAACAAGAATACATTAATATTTGCAGGTTTAGCATACAATTAGAACATAAAACTATTAGAGCAGATGACCTCAGTTCACTTGGCCATTGATTAGGAGTCATCTATTCCAACATTTTGCATGAAAAGATCTACATACACATGCCTGTTTGCACTTTCACCACACTGAATCATATCGGCATTTACTGTTTACGTTTAAAGCTCAAGTTTTGATAATGAACTGGTGCGATTTTTACTAACTCCCTATATGTCCAAAGGTTTTGATAATTTCATCAGATGTAATATCCAGCATGTACATGATATACAACGATTAAAATCGTTTTTGTTTTATTTTGTTTTGTTTTTTCTTTTGCTTCAGTGTGTTTAAATTTTATTTTCTGCCACTTTAGATAAATATAAACAAACCGATATAGACAGATAAATATAAACAAACCGCAAAAAATACACATGAAAAAATAGATAGATAGATAGATAGATAGATAGATAGATAGATAGATATGAATAAACTAATAAATTAAATCGACTTATATGCGCTGTGTCACTTCAGGAAGTTGGCGATCACCGCACTCCACAAGATCATATACTTTGTAGGTCTTAGGAAATCTGGTCTTTATATTTCCTAAACCCTATTCTCTGCTGCCCATTTATACAATCTCATTAGTTAGGTTATGTAGTGTTTTTCTTTGTCCCTCATGCCTTCAATATGTCCTTCGTCAAATTTTCCAAGTTCTTTTTTCTCATTATGTGCTTTAGACATTTCAATTGTCTTTTTCTGATATTATGTATAAATGCTATGTTTGTTTCCGTTTTCTCCAAAACTTTGTTTTTGCTCATATGTTCAGTTTATAGTATTCTCAGTATCCTCCTGTAGAATTAAATTTCTATCGTTTCAAATTTCTTCTTCACTTTCATATAGGACAACTGATATTACATGGATGTTCAATTCTAACGAAAATTTTCTCTTTCTTAATACTTTTCTGCGGGTGCTTTTGTAGTTTCCCTTCAGTGTTTTCTATCAACACTGTTATCTGCATATTTTAAATTACAAAGATTATGGCCGCCAATAATGAATCTTGGTAGGATTTCTGATTCATTCAGAATCTTCTTACTGTATTTCTTTTTGTTGAATAAGTCCGGTGAGAAGACATATCTTTTCTTCTACCCCTTTATAGATTTTATTATTTCCTGAATTCATTTTCCATCTCTTTGCAGACGGTTTGTTCTCAGTATAAATTCTGGATAATTTTAATACACTTTTCAAATATGTCAAAGTTGCCTCGCAGTTCCAACAGTTTTTCCTGACTTCAAATTTCCATTCATATTTTATTCATCGTATCTGCCATTGTCCATTTATTTCTCTTTCACATTCGGGTCATTCAGGAGTTTGTTGCACTGCAATTTGGGTGTTGCCTTGGCCCTCTTCAGTTGCCATAGTTTCAAATTTACATATCACTGGAAGGTTGTCGCTTTTGGAGTCAGCACTTAGGTATGTTTTGCAGAGTGAAATCTCTTATTAATATTTATGTCGTCAGTTTTGTTTTCCTTACTGGGTTTCTCCATGTCCATATATGTTCACATTCATTTCACACCACTCTTCAGCCTTTTGAACATAAGTAAAATATTACTGCTTGTTTTCTGTTTAAGATTAGTTTTCCGGTCTCAAATATTTCCTTCTCTTTCACATACGGTGGCCTCTCAATAGTTGGTGACATGAAACCCTTGCTTGTATTAGTGTCTTACTCTGTAACTCCCAACTTTGAGTGATTCTTTGTACAATCAATATGAAAAAAACGTCTTGGGTGTTTTGAAAACGAGTGTTGACTAATCATTCGCTATGCGCGATTGGGCCTATTTTTTCACGTTTATTACGAACACCTAGTTCAAATTTGCCAACTATTTCGCTCTCTCTCTCCTTGCCTACTTTAGCATTCAAGTTTCCCATGATTATTGCAATTCCTTACGATTTACATTGATTTAAATTTGTCTAGCGTACAGTAAAATCTTACAATATTCTACCATGATGGATATGTTGAAAGGATTCCTGCCAGTTTAACTACAAGAATTCATTCAGATAATTGATAGTATCCTAGAATACATTACTTCATGTCTAATATCAGTGTTACTCCTCTCACATTTTCATATATGACCAAGTGTTTGTCATTGACGAAATGTCTATTATTTGCTTATTTAGTTTCGCATCCACTTAAAATATTAGCATTTAATCTACTCATTTCCTGCTTTATATTTTATAACAGGTCAATTATATTTTATAACAGGTCAAACTGATTTAGTCTTCTGATATTCCATTCCCCAAGAACTATTTTTTGTTTGTAGCAAACAGTCACTAAATAACCCTCCGGTGACACCTGTCACTCATGCGTTCCATTACCAAATGAGGGTTCATTTTGATCCATTTTACGCCGTTGTTTTTGCTAACAGTCGCTGGATGACGGTCCTTTATACATGCCCCATCAACCCCATTTACGATATTATCTTTTATAATATTATTGTTACGATTCATTATTTTCTTGAGATTGATAGTGAAGTGGTTTTCTTCATTGCTTTTTTCTGGGTGATTTTTATTCAAACATCACCTCTCTTTAGATGGCCGTTGGCACATCAAGAATCTTGCGCCCTTTGATAGGCCTTATTTACATATAGCATGTTGCGAACTCGCAAGAAATTGGAGTGGGTTTGGGGTGACGGTTTAGTCATAGACCTGTAAACAATAGATTGCACACGCACACGCACAGACACATACACACAAATATATATATATATATATATATATATATATATATATATATATATATATATATATATATATATTAAAGTTGTTTTAAAAAACTCAAAGTAACATCTTAACTTGACATTCTCAAGTTAATAGTAAGAAACTAAAAACATCCAATTTCCATCGAAGAATCAAAAGATTTCAGAGCTATATTTACATTATTCGGACTATTGTCCTTATCTTTGTTGCCATTTGTACGACGTTTCAGTCGCTGTACACTCTGGCCTTCTTCCTTACTAGGAACTTCGAACCGAACTCTTTATTACGATCACTGGGGTATATGAACTTCATTCGAGAAGACTCGATTGGAAGTCATACGTTATCTCACTCTAACCGTGCAAGTTGTTTGTTCAATACCACGCATTGTTCACCAATGCGTGGTATTGAACTCACAAATCTAAGAGTCAAGTCTGGAAGAGTCAACGTCTATATCCACTGGGACATGTGTACTTAAGGACAAGAACAATTGAATTTTTGGGACTTATAAACCTAATGTTCAATAACCGTTTTTTGGGGATTTTTTTTTTGGTTTTTGGTTTTTTTTACCAGAATTCATATTGCAATTTTTGATGATAATGGTTTTCTCTAGTTTTTTTTTCCAGAGCTCATATTGCAGTTTTTTGACACTAATGATTTTCTCTGGCACTCCGTATTACTGGTTCCCATATTGTGTTCGTCTCTATGCTTGGTCGGCTTAGAATATTTTTAAGGCCTAGCATATGTGCTGATTCCTTAAGTTTACGTAGTTTCCAGTGGCGTTCTCTATCTATTATTTCAACTGGCATTCCTGGACGTGCTAATAACTCGAACAGAGGTGGTGTTCAAGACATCTTCATGCCGCAAGCCAACATTCACCGGACAATACCTCAATTTCAACTCCTATCACCCAGACAATGTAAAGAAAGGGATCGTCCGCAGCCTTCAAAATCGAGCAAAATTCATAAACGGCGATCCAGAGACATACGAACAGGAAATGGTCAGTATAAGCAGTACCCTACAACAAAACAATTATCCAGAGTACATGACAACTCCAACATACACGGAAGGGAAAGTGCATGAAGATAACCACTCTCAGAAAATAGTTACGGTCTGTCTATCCTACGTGAAGAGGTTATCGGAGAAGATACAAAGGATTTGTGATCCATATAACATCAGGACAATCTTCAGACGTGGATCTACACTTCGCAGGTACCTCTCCCGAGTAAGACCCACAACAGAGGAGGACATGACTGTGTGTACGCCATTCCATGTAGTTGTGGAAATAAATATAATGGAGAGTCAGGCAGCTCCCTTAAGGTAAGGCTACAAGAACACTACAAGGCCGTAACACGAGTAGAGATAGAAAAATCAGGCGTAGCTGACCACATATGGAGGGAGAAAGAGGATCACCTCCCTCTAAGAGATGAAGTTGAAATAATAGAGAACGCCACTGTAAACTACGTAAACTTAAGGAATCAGCACATATGATAGGCTTCAAAAATCTCCTAATCAGACCAAGCATAGAGATGAACACAATATGGAAACCAGTAATACAGAGTGCCAGAGAAAATCATTAGTATCAAAAAATTGCAATATGAGCTCTTGTAAAAATACTAGAGAAAATTATTAACATTAAAAATACTAGAGAAAACCATTAACATCAAAAATTGCAATATGAACTCTGGTAAAAAAAAAAAGGGTTACTGGACATTAGGTTATAAGTCACAAAAATTCAGTTGTTCTTAAGGAGACCTGGCCCAGTGAATACATACGTTGGTTAGCTTCTGACTAGACTCTTAGAATTGTGAGTTCAATACCAGGCTACAGCAGAGGTGAACAAAGAGGGAGATAACTCATGGCTTGCAATCGAGGCTTTCCGCAAGGAATGGCGTTCATATACCCCGGTGATCGTTAGAAAAGGTTTCGGTTCAAAATTCCTAGCACCTGAAGAAAGCCGGAGCGTACAACGGCCGAAACGTCGTATAAATAGATGATGACAATAGTCCGAATAATGTAAATACTGTAAATACTACCTTATCTCAAAAATCTACACAAATAGGTTTCAGAGCTGATAACCAGAATTTTTACATTAAAATAAAAATGTATATTTAATTTCTTTTCCTATCCTCTCGAAAGGAAGGAGGTATGAAGAGGTGTATATCAACAAAAGTAATTTTTTAAGAAAACAATCTAATTCACTTTCAAATAAAAATAATTTTAAACAATATTATTATTTATTCATTGTATTTTAAGAACGTCATAAATATATTTCTTTATGTGGACACACATAATTTATATGGCCACGCATGATTTATTGCCAAGAGAAACAAATAATTTATTTATATTTCTAATTTTTTACTGACTGATAAATGTTAGTGACTAACCATAATTATCTTAAACAAAGACAAAAATGATTGCAGAAGAACACTTAGGTCCAGTGAAAGGTGTTTTGTATAAATTGTTATTTTCTCTAAAAACGTGAATACAGCGGAAACTTATTAAAATTAACTTTAAAAATAGAAAAAAGTTTAGATAAAAAATTTATAGATTTACAATACCATAATTTCCGCCTTACACTTATGATTTGATATGCAATCCCCAATGACATTGTTGTCATCGTAACATCAACAGATTGTTAAATATAAAATGTTAGACCCGTTGTATTTTCATTAGTGTTCCGATGTCATATTTTTCTTGAAATGCGAAGAAAATTCTAATTAACAAAAGGAAGAGTGAAAAGAAATACATTTTTATAAAGTATGGTAGAATTTAAAGACTGGCATATTTTTGTTGAAACTTACGTGGCTCTTCAGGTTCAGTTTCTGTGTTGTTCGAATTTTGGGACAGAACACTACAAGAAGAAAGTAGAAGAATGCAGACGGTCCAACTGAATCCTTGGCTGGCACGTGACCAACAAAAATTCAGCATCTGAAAACAAAAAGAGAAAGAAGAAAGAAGAAAATCATTCTATATAATTATGCATGCATATGAATTAGGAGCTTTTTCAAGCACTGCATACGTGTGTCCCACGGGGCTCTATCTTTGGACCTATGTTGTTTTTTTTAATCTTCATTAACGACCTTCCCGATGTCATCAGTTCTTTTCTAGGCTTTTATGCTGAAAATACAACTATTTACTCCTGTCTTAGGAGTAATTTTGACAGATCCGACGAATTAAAAACTGGTAGTTGCTCTAAAAAAGACCCTCTAATCAATGGCTCCATGTAGCAAATAATGGCTTAAGAATTTTAACGCCTAAAAACAAAATTAATTTCATTTTAATCAGCATAGAAAATAACCTTTTCAGTGTTCTATCAGTATGGCCAATGCTAACTTCCAGGAGAGAAACTCTTTGCGCTTGTTTCTTTTCCCTCTTTCTACTGACATAAAGTGGAGTGATTATATTGAATCAGTTGTTCGATCCACTGCTAGAAATTATACCTCTCTCTTTTTTTCTCATCAGAATACATGTTGCACACTTATAAATCTGTCATTCTTCAGTGCATTGAATACTTCTGCGGTGTCTGGTCTGGCGCTGTTACTATATATCTCAAGATTTTCGACAAAGTCAAAAGAAGTGTCTGTAATGTTATCGGTTCTGATCTGGCATCTCGGTATCACTCATTTTTCCACCGCCTAAATTGTTCTGATGAGCATTACTTTTTGGTCGCTCAACTGCATGAATTTAAGCGTACTACTAAATTGGCAACTAGGTGTCATAGTTTTAGTGTTGAACTAGCTAAATGTAACCGTAAATTCTATCAAATAGTTTCTTTTTTCACACTTCTCTCTTGTGGAATTTTCATCCGGTTTCTTGCTTTCCTGCCATCTTAAAAAAATAAATGCAACGCTAATCTCCATGTTCCGTCTTCCTGAATTCTGTTGTTTTACTGTCCTTTCTTCTCACTAAACTCTTTTCATTCACTGCCAATAACCTTTGACTCCTAGTGGTATCATCTCCTTGCTTGAGATTAAATGTTTAAAACAAAAATACTTCAATTAAATGATGGATGTTTTCGGTGGTGGGAACACAATCTAAATATCTTATCTTTTTTTGAATTTCTGAGATTTTCTATTCTTTGTATTGATTCTTTTGTACAAGTTCCCTTGTTTTTGTTGTCTTTTACGCAACAATTCAGCTGATGTTCCATGCGAATGTTTTTCAAATGTCAGTCGTGTTCAGTAATAATCCGGAAAGATCCTTAAAGTAAAGACGAGCTAAGATCACATTTGAGACAAGCATTTGTAAAAAAAAAAAAAAACCTTCTGAAAGCAAGCATCATAAAATATAAAAACTTAATATCAAAATAACAAAAAACAAGGAAACTGGTTTCAACGAATCAATGTTTAATGAATCCTGACATTGTATCGAAAATAGATATGAGTTAAAAAGAAAACAAATTTATCTACGTAACTTACCAAATATACAAGAACGATAAAAATTCACGCTTTTTTTCTTCGGTGAAAATTCTTCTTGTATTACCGCGTCCCTTGAGGACGTGAGTGATCATGATTCTTCATAAATTACTGTTAGCAATATTTGAACTTTTGCTATCTCTCCTAATCTCTGTTCAGCCGACTGTTTACAGAAACTCGTTCTGTTGATTATTCTTTGCTTTCCTCTGTTCCTCTTGCTGCCAACATACTCTGTTGTAAGTGTTAAATTTTCCAAGCCCTCTTTCCTCATTATGTTTCCTAGAAATTTCAGTTGTCTATTTTTTATTCTAAGTACGTTCTATAAAGTGTAAAAACACAGCGTTTTACAATTTCTACTTAAATTTAACTTAAAGCAAATTCAGAATTTTGCAAAATATTTCAAAGATATTTTCAGCATGTTCTGAATTCTCGAAAATCTTGCTTTTAATTTTTCATTTTAGAAGGTAGAGTTCAATTGTAAATACCACCTGCAACCGATATGGGAAGTTCTGTAATATTTGTAGATAATCTTGCTAAACTTTCGTTTGCCAAGTCACGCCATCACACATGCACACACACACACACACGCACGCACACGCACGCACACACACACACACACACACACACACACACACACACACACACACACACACACGCACACACACACACACACATGCTGGATGTGTGGTTAGCGTTCGTTATGATCGTTGCTTAGACTATTACTTCTTATTAATTCCCATCTGAAAGGGATAAATACTATCTATGTACTTACCAGGCTCGACGTTACTCAACTTCGGTGATCGTACGGAAACCTGTGTTTCAATGTGATGTGGCTCTATTATTATTATTATTATTATTATTATTATTATTATTATTATTATTTCATTTTTCATCATATTTCGATTTCTGCTATGACGCACTACCTACCAAGTCTGCTGGAAGACCTAAGGCAGGTCGTGTTGTGTTGTTATGGCTTCATTTCATGCTTTTTCTCTCTCCCCTAACATCCCTAGCGTTACATAGACAAAGTTCTCCTTAATGTCTAGACAAACTTTTGTATATCTCTTAAGCTGGGATTTCCAGGGATTCTTTTAATGTATTTTTTGTTCCATTTTTTATCCTTCCAAGTGCACCCACTATCACTGGCACGATACTTGTTATCAATTTCCACATTTTTTTCTGTTTCAATTTCCAGGTTTTTATATTTTGACAGTTTTTCGAATTCTTTGGTTGCTATGTTACAATCCGCTGGACAAGCCATATCAATTAATAGGCAAGTTTTTTCTTTCTGGTTTTTAACAATAATATCCGGCCTGTTTGCTTCAATTTTTTGTCTGTGTAAATGGTGTAATCCCATAGAATGGTTACATCTTCTATTTCTGTAGCCGAAGATGGGTGGTGTTCATACCAGTGTTTGTTCACATATTTACCATAGTGTTTGCACATTGTCCAATGTAAATATTGCCCCACTCTATCGTGTCGATTTTTATATTCATTTGGGGCAAGTACAGAACATCCTGAGATTAGATGGTCTATTGTTTCTCGGTATTTATCACAGAATATGCATTTTAGATCCACATTATTATGTATAATATTTGCCTGAAAGTTTCTAGTGAAAAAACTTTGGTTTTGCGCTGCAAGAATAAAGCCTTCAATCTCAGACTTTAATCAAGATGCACGTAACCATCGATGAGTATTAACTTTATCAACATTGGATTTATTGGCACGTTCTGGATATTGGCCATGCAGAGGTTTGTCTTGCCAGCGTTGTTTCATCTGTTCAAGAGCTTTATCTTTGGCTTTCATTTTCATATTTTTTGCCGCAATAGTTGGTTTTGCTTTTCTACAGAATCTACTAACTGTAATTCTTGTTTGTATTTACTGCCTTCTTTTATTATTGAATATTTTTTCTTTCTTTCTTCATGTTGGCTGACCAATTGTATCATCCAGTTCTTTGTTGTTTCTATGTATGCTAATAAGCCAATAGTTGTTGTCTTGTATGACAATTCTAGCTGAATAAGACCTCTTCCACCTTCTTTACGGGGTATGTATAGACGGTCTACATCAGCCTTTGAATGATGCATCTTATGCTTAGAAAGAAGCTTTCTTGTTTTAGAATCAATTCGTCTGATGTCGTAGTTATTATTATGTCATTTTTCATCATATTTCGATTTCTGCATTGGTCTCACTACCAACCAAGTCTGCGGGGAGACCTAAGGCAGGTAGTGGCGTGTTGTTATGACTCCATTTCATGTTTTTCTATCCTCCCTATCATCCCCAGCATTACATAGATAACGTTTTCCTTAGTGTGTGGGCTGTACTTAATAATACAATTTTTTGTATATCTCTTAAGCTGGGGTTTCCAGGGATTCTTTCAATGTGTTGTTTTGTTCCATTTTTTATCATTCCAAGTGCACCTACTATCACTGGCACAACTCTTGTTTTCAATTTCCACATTTTTTCTATTTCAATTTCCAGGTCTTTATATTTTGACAGTTTTTCAAATTCCTTGATTGCTATGTTACAATCCGCTGGACAAGCCATATCAATTAATAGACAAGTTTTCTCCTTCTGGTTTTTAACAATAATGTCTGGCCTGTTTGCTTCAATTTTTCTGTCTGTGTAGATGGTGTAATCCCATAGAATGGTTACATCTTCTATTTCTGTAACCGGTGCTGGATGATGTTCATACCAGTGTTTGTTTACAGCTTTTCCATAATGTTTGCACATTGCCCAATGTAAATATTGCCCAACTCTATCGTGGCGATTTTTATATTCGTTTGGGGCAAGCACAGAACAGCCTGAGATTAGGTGGTCTATTGTTTCTTGGTGTTTATCACAAAACCTGCATTTTGGATCCATATTATTATGCATAATATTTGCCTGAAAGTTTCTCGTGAAAAGACTTTGGTCTTGTGCTGCAAGTATAAATCCTTCAGTTTCAGACTTTAATCCAGATGCACGTAACCATCGATGAGTATTAACTTTGTCAACATTGGATTTATTGGCACGTACTGGATATTGGCCATGCAGAGGTTTGTCTTGCCAGCGCTGTTTCATCTTTTCAAGAGCTTTATCTTTGGCTTTCATTTTCATATTTTTTGCCGCAATAGTTGGTTCTTGGCTACTGTTTTGCTTTTCTACAGAATCTACTAACTGTAATTCTTGTTTGTATTTACTGCCTTCTTTTATTATTGAATATTTTTTCTTTCTTTCTTCATGTTGCCTTACTAATTGTATCATCCAATCCTTTGTTGTTTCTATGTATGTTAGTAAGCCAATAGTTGTTGTCTTGTATGACAATTCCAGCTGAATAAGACCCCTTCCACCTTCTTTACGGGGTATGTATAGACGGTCTACATCAGCCTTTGGGTGATGCATCCTATGCTTAGAAAGAAGCTTTCTTGTTTTAGCATCCATTCGCCTGATGTCGTTTAGAGTCCAGTTTAAGATGTTGAAGCTATATTGGACAACTGGGATTGCAAGGCTATTAATGGCCATAACTCTATTCTGTGAATTTAATTCAGTTTTTAATATCATTCGTAGCCTTCTATAGTACTCTTTACGCACTATTTCTTTCATTTTTTTATGGTGAATGTTTTCGCTCTCATTTACACCTAGGTATTTATAAGCTTCTTCTGGTTTCAATTCTTTTATTGTTACAGCAGGGTCTAGGCTAATTGAGGATGTTTCTTGTATTGATCCACGTAAAACTGTAGCTTTAGCACATTTATTCAAATTAAATTTCATTCCAATGTCTTCGCTGAAGCATTTTACAGTTTGCAGAAGACCTTCCAGCTCATTATCATTCTTAGCATATAACTTTAAGTCATCCATGTAAAATAGATGGCTTATTTTCTTTTGGCCTATTTTATAACCACATTCTGTCTTATTAAGTTGACTGGTTAGTGCTATTAATGATATGCAGAATAGTAAGGGAGATAAAGAATCACCTTGAAATATACCTCTTTTGATGTTTATTTCATCAGACTTATAGGTTCCATTTATATGATTGAGGTAAAGGGTTGTTTTCCATATAGACATGCACTGTTTGATGAAATTGATGATGACGGGCGATATCTTGTATATATTTAAAGTCTTTAAAATCCATTCATGTGGCACACTATCGAATGCCTTTCGGTAGTCTATCCAGGCAGTACTAAGATTTTTCTTTGTCTTGTAGCAGTTTTCCAGGATCATTTTGTTAATTAGCAATTGGTCTTTACAGCCATAACAGCCACGTTTGCACCCTTTTTGTTCAAGCGGTATCATGTCATTTCTTTCTAAGAATAAATATGTTTGTTTTGTTAAAATAGATGTTAGTAGTTTATATGTTGTCGGAAGACATGTAATTGGTCTGTAGTTTTTCGGGTTGTTTGTGTCACCATTCTTGGGTAGAAGAAATGTAATTCCTTTTGTCATCCATGCAGGAATTTTAGTGGGATCGTCAACCATTTCTTGGAGTTCTTTGGCTATTTTTTTATGTGCTGCATTTAAATAATATAGCCAAAAGTTAGGAATTTTATCTATACCTGGAGTTTTCCAATTGTGTGCTTTTTTTAGTGCAAATTTAATATCATCTTCTGTAATTCCAGACCATGTCTGTTCGGGTTTATTCTTCATTCGTTCTATCTCCTGCGTAATCCAATGTACTTCCTTGCTAGGTTCTTTAGGGCAAGCCCATATCTTTTCCCAGAACTGTGTGACTTCTTCCATTCTGGGGGGTACTGTCACTTCAATTCTTTTTTTACCTATTTCCCTGTAAAATCTCTTTGTATCAGTCTGAAAGATCTTGTTTTGTCTGTAAAATTTTGCTCTTTTTTCATAGCGTCTTATTCTTTGAGCCTTCAGTTGGATTTTTTGCTTTATTTTTTCTTTATTTGATAAGACGTCATTTTCATTCCTGATGTTATATTTTTTTTCGGCTCTTCTTCTTTTCCTAGTTCTTACATTTATTCCTCTACTCAGTTCATCCAGTACTGACAGTTCACTTCTTAGTTGTTCGATTTCTTTTTCGATTTTTCTTTTCCAAGGTGGATCTTCACGTCTGCGTGACTGCCTTGTTTTTATTTTGATGTTTAATTTTTTTGTTGCTGCTGTTGCTGATGCATATATTACTTCGTTAAGATTTGTATTCGGGTCTTCATCCAGTATTGATTTCAGTGCTGCATTGTACAATTTATTATTATTATTATTATTATTATTATTATTATTATTATTATTATTATTATTATTATTATGCGCCGTGTCCCTTTAGATTTCATGAATTTCCACATCTTCATATCTCTTGTCGCTCGTAATGCATCTTCTATTGTTATTCTACTTAATTTCCGCTCCACCATCCATATGCTCAAGTCCATCAAGTATGTCATGCGTTGCTTTCCCTTGTCTCTTCCCCTCTGTCTTTCTCGTGAGCATCCACTCCAAGCCCTTCTTTCTCATTATATGTCCCAAAAACTTCAGCTGACTTTTAAGTCTGTTAAGTATCAGTTTTCTTCTTGAGTCCATCCTCTTCAAAACCTCGTCGTTGCTCACATGTTCTGTCCATGGAACCCTCAGCATCCTTCTGTAGAACCATATTTGTGTTACTTTAAATCTTTCCTTCATCTCTGAGAAGATTGTTCAGCATTTGCTGCTATATTGAAGGACAGATATCACATAATAGTCCAGTACACTCTTCTTTGTTTCCAACGAAATTTTCTTGACTCTCAAAACTCTACGCAGCTTCTGGAATACATCCTTGGACATGCCAATACGCCTTCGAATCTCCTTATCGCACTTTTCGTTTTCTGTTAGAACACTTACTACGTATTAAAATTTTTGAACCTGTTTGACTTTAGTATCCCTAAATTGTAATTGGGCTTTTGGGTTCCTCTTTTTACTGATTCCCATGCATTTTGTTTTATTGTAGTTTATATGTAGTACTTTCTTTCCACTTTCTTTAACTACTTTCTGTTTGAGGTATTGTAGTTTCCTTTCTGTATCTGCTATCAGCACTGTGTCATCTGCGTATTTTACATTGTTCAGAATGCGGCCGTCAATGACTAATACTGGCAGGTCTTTTAGAACTCTCTGAATTGTCTTGCTGTATAGATTCGAAAGATCTGGTGAGAAGACACATTCTTGTCTTACACCACTTTCTACTTTTGTGTATTTGCTGAACTCGATTTCTGTCTATATACAGGCAGTTTACTTCTAGTAGAGGTCCTTGATTACTCTAAGGTCTTTCCAGAATATGTCAAGGTTGCCGACTGTCTCTATCAAATCTTTGTTTCTATTAGCGTTTTTTTTTTTTTTGCGGTAAAAAAAACAAATAACATTGAATTGGAAATTATTGTACAAATCAAATAATTGTCAGATTCTAATGAAATTTTTAGAACTTATTCACAAATGAATGAAATAATTTTGTATTTTATTTTTATAAAATCTTGATAAAATATTTTTTACATCTGTAATTTCTAATTTGTATTTTAGCCTGGCTGGACGGAAGTAATTATATTAGTGGTATTATTAATTGTTGCAAATAAGACAGAAGAAATTGTGTTGATCCGTATTATTACTTTTTATAAATGGCAAAGAGACATTTTTAAAAAGTTGTTGTTCTAATATGAACGCAGGTAATAAAATTTATTCCAGTGTGGGCAGAGGAAGGTAAGGGGTCGCAAAACGCAAAACCGAGAGATATGAACGAATTCATATTTCGCGGGTGTGCTATTATTTTGACAGGCGGAAACGGCGTCGCTGGGAGAAATACAATTGATGTTTGAGATACACCGCAGATAAAAGAAAAGATTTAAATCAAAGCATAATTGTTTATTATCGGAAAAGAATGCCGCCAATAAAAGAAATATTTGGTAAATGAAAACAAAAGGAGAGAAGTGGAATTAAAATTTCCAAGCTTAAGTTACATTGAAGATAAAGTAAAAATTTTAAACAAAACATAGCTTTTGAATTGTCAGAAAGGATTGTCCCAAACAAAAGAAAATATTTGATGAATGCAAAAGGTTAAATTCCATGAGAATAAAATGAAAAATTTAAAATTTAGTTGAAAAGACATTTATAAACATAAAGGCTAGATTTTTTGGGCATCAAAACGAAAAAGCCGAAAATAAATGATGTCACCAAAATAGAAGCTGCTTCATTGGTTAAACCAAAGAAAAAAGAACACTAAGAAAGGTGACTCCGCCTAAGGACGTAGATGAAAGTGATTTCCTTGACCAGAGATTGGACTTGCATGTTCGTCATCCTCACACTTCAGTGAATTTGGGACAAGCATAAAAATAGAGCACCGGGGAGGCCAGAGAGTATTTGCGCCGAGCTGAGGCACAGAAGAATCATTACCACCACCGTCGCTGCCCACCACACACAAAAACAAACTTTCGGCAGCTTCCGTGAGAAGCAAACAAAGGCATTTTTTAAATCAACACAAACTTGAAAACTCCGATTGGAGTGAACATTAACAACCAAAAACTCGAATTAATGTTAAAAAGACGAACGTTTTTCTTGGACGAAACTTCCGGTCCGTTGAAGGCTAAGTAGTGATAGGGAATTGGCGATTGTTATATTCTTTTTCTTTTTTTTTTTTTTCATTTTTTGTTGTATATAAAGTCTTTTTTTCCAACTTATTCAGGCGTCATTAAAGTTATTTTTGGTGCCGTTTTCATTGATTCAAATGTGCGCGCGCGTCCAGTCTGGTTCAAGTTGGTGAAGAGACGGTTAGCAAGATTTCAGCGTGACTTCCTTGAGACGAATATTCACAGCGTGGGCAGGGAAGAACACTTGTAATAGTCAACTTGAAGACAAGCTATTGAATCAAAGCCATCAGTGACCAGATGGTCGAGCGTCGGTCCACAATTTATCAAATTTTACTTACTTAATTTATGAAATTTCGATATATTAAAATTACAGCCGCTTTACTTATGTTTTTTAAAATAGAATTTAAGTTATCAAGTTGTTTTTGCCAAAAAGAAACACCATTTACTGAAAACCTTCTCTGAGACGCAAAATAAGAAATGCAATTAAACTATGACATTATTTAATTAAAAAGGCTTTTACGTGCTTTTATAAATAAGATTTATTGATGACTCTTCTCTGTGTTTTTTTAATGAATAATGAACTTATGCAAGAATTGTTTTCATTATTTTAAAATTTTAATTAGAAAAATATATTAAGTTTTAAATCTGTTAAATTCTTTATTAATTTCAGCTTTTTAGATATTATTAAGAGAAAATTATATTTACTAATCCGAAATGGAAAAGCTTAATATAACTCATCAAACACAAAAATTTGAAAAATAATTTTGAATTTTTTATTAGTGCATAAACGTAACGTTTACTTTTTATTATTTTTTTTTCTAAGTACGGTCAACCTTACGCGACATTTTCCGGAAAATAAATGCGATAACTATAGTAAATTTAAAGCTGAAATTTCTAAAATCCAATAAAACATTAGATTACGGCGAATATTTTCCTTCACTTTTAAGTTTACTGAGTACTTAAAAATTATATAAAATATATTACGTCATTTTCTTCAATGTTTTACAGATAAAGTCTCCGTAGAATAAAATTAACTGTCTTCATGCCTTCAAACACGTCAACACGACTACTGTTAGGTTAAAAACACTGCTACTGATAAAAATGCATTTCTGCTATACTTTAAACGTAAATAAATAATATTTGTTTCAAATCAGATTAATTATATTTTAATCAGCTAATAAAGTTTCAGAAAAGTATATTTTATTTTTGGAATATTTTTAATAAAGAAAATTATATTACGTTGAAAGACGACTAAAAATGGACCTTAATCATATATTTTTAAAATACAGCAAAGTATTTTGCTTATTAGAAATATTCAATCTATTAGGTGGAAATTAAAATAACAGCTTCAAGAAAGATTTTCATTTTTTTTTAAATTCATTTTAAACCTTAGGTATCGGTTTTTGGTGAAGTCCCCTAATTTTTAATCAATTTTTAATGATAATTGATAGGTAAAAATTTCTTAATTAAAGTTAATTATTAATTTATAATTTAATCTATTTCATTAAATGTAATATTTATAGGTAAAAATTTTGACCTACTAAATATACTACAAAAAATCTCTATAATAATAAAGCCGATTTTTTAATAATAAGTGGAATAAGTGCACAGACAGGGAGTATTTGTTAAGCTTCTGGTGATTTTTTTACAGTACCCAACAAATCGTTTGATATCAGACGGAAAATTTTACAGGAAATTGCCAAAATTGTGTAACCTGTTCCTAGTTATTTTTTACCATGGAAACATGACATATTTTCTGCAAGCGTCTACCAAACATAAAATCGTTTTATTCCAAACTATGACAAAGCTAAGAAAAAGTATTACACACACACGCACACACACACGCACACGCACGCACGCACACACACACACACACACACACACACATATATATATATATATATATATATATATATATATATAGTGTTTCAAAGTAGATCTTTTAAAGATATTTGAAGGAAAGAAAACGATCCTGTTGTAGACCAAAACTTTTTGGGATTGTGACAGTTTGTCACTGACTGAATACAATATTACTCTCTCTATCTAAGCATCCTTGTCCAAGAAATTGATTGCGGAGACAAAATCAATTCCCCTCTGGCATCAAATCAGCAGAAAAGTTTCGATTCTGATAAACTCAAGTAAAGAGGGAGTTTGAAAACATGGATACGTAAAAGCGAAAGATTCTCTCTTAGTTTGTAAGTTTTGTTCCCGGGTATATCTCTCTAAAGCAAGACAAAAATCATATACAATCACATATATTAGGCAAAATATTTAATCAAGTTGCAGTTTATTCACAAACGATACCTGTTAATATTTCCACAAAAATTACCTTAAATGACATATATCAGTGCATGATAACAATACTCTGGGTTCAATGTTTCAGAAAAGTATATTTTATTTTTGAACAATTTTTAAAGAAAGATAATTTTGTTGTGTTGACAAATTTGTCGATTAAAAATTCTTCCGATCAATTTAAATTCGCTTTAAAATACAGTAAAATATTTTGCTTAGTGGAAATATTAAATATCAGCTTAGAATTAAAACTAAAATAAAAGCTTCAAGAGAGATTTTTCATTTTTGAAAATATATTCTAAACGTTAGGTATCACTTTTTTGGAGATACCTACCATAAATTATAACCCTGCTGTTAACATTATAATTCACCCAGAGAGCATTAAAAAGTCAATTAACGTAGTTTCCTCTTTATTTTACCGATATTTTGCAACAAGGAGTTTCGAAAAGAAGGATATTATCATTCTCTGAAAAGAAAACCCTAAGCTTGAACTGAAAATCAAAACCAAACGTTGGCAGCAAGGAATTTAATCATTACTTTGATTCAAAGTATTATGACCAGTATGGTTGGATGACGGTATATCTCATTTTGAATAAATTGTTCTGATTCCCAGCTATTGTAATTTGAACAATTGGATTACAACATTGACGAGAAACAAAAAAAATCACAGAACCATTTCAATTCAATAATTCTTTCGAAAACCTTTTGCCGACAACGTATTGATACAGCGATCGAACATTGGAAAGCAGCTTCGATTTATTTGCAAGAGAGGTCAGTCGAGAAAAATCGTGAATGGTCAATTCACGGTATTGAAATTTTTGCCTGTCACGAATCACCATTTCAAGATCACGATGAAACAGAATAATGAAACAATAAGGGTTATTTTCAGGCTAAATATGACGTAGTAGTGGAATATGATGATTGTTTAAGATTGCATTTAGATTTCATAAAGAAAAATGGCAAACACGTATTTTCTGAACTTTCGAGTGATATTTAAAACGAAATGATTAGCTGCTACAATTGAAGATGACATTAAGGCGATGATCGAAAAAAAAAACACCATTTGTTACTCTTGTATTTTATAAGACTATGGATCATCGAATGAAATCTCAATTGTCACGCGTTTTGCAATTTGCCGATAAAAAGGAAAAGATTCAAAACAAAGGTTTTCTCAGATATGTCGATGCTAATAAAGATAAAACAGCAGCATCACTGATTTTTTTTCAAGAAGGTGTCAAGCATCCAAGGAAGTTACAGACATAATACAACAATTTCTGGCAGGAATAGCAAAATTACTACGTCTGATTCTTAATATACCTGCCACATCTGCTTCCTGTAAGATATCGTTTTCTTCCTTAAAGCTAGTAAATAATTATGAGATGTACTCAAAGTGAAAAGATATTTTGTAATTTGATCTTCATTTCCATGGATAAATATCTTTTGAAGTAGATGCAGGTAGAGCGTGGTGTTGATACATTTTATAGCGAAGTGATTGATAAATATGTGAAAAAGAAAAAGAAGTGAACTGATTTACAAATAGATTTTAAATATCGTATTATTTGTAGGGTTTATTGTTTTCTAAGATTTCTCTTTTAACTAATAACGATTATCATGATCGTCAGGATATTACTAATAATGAGAGGCATCAAGCTCAAGGAAGAGGGGTATTGAGCCTGAAGCGTTATCTGTTAGTAGAAGTGCATCTTCTCACATTCTCATAAATTTATTCATATTACATTCACAGATTGTGAAGAGTAATGTTCCTCGGTAGTTCCACAGCCTCACTCTCTGTCTGGGCGATTGGCTTACAGGCTTACATCATGAGCCGCATGATCTCACCAAGTCATCCTTCCCCGCTGATTCGGCTTAAGATTCTCCTATTCATTTTGTTTTTTTTTGTTTTTTTGTTTTTTACAACGGATATAAAAGAACTTACTGAAAAATTCGTCACCGCCTGTGGATAAAAAAGAAAGGCAGACGATAAGAGGATGCAGATCAGTAAGATTTATCATTGTCGCTGTGAGAAATAAAGACACTCCTCTATATGCCTGCCATAAAAAAAAAATAATGTTTACAATAGGTTTGGTCAACATATTCAAATTTTCTTTTGTGAAACCAAGTCATGAAAACAAAGTTAACGCTTGGATGATTTCAGCTTTACCACGTAAATGTCAAAGTTGAATGAATTTACAACTCCTACTTCTCGTGGATGTGCCTTCTGGTGTAATGAGAAATTGGAAAGCCTATTTCGAATTCCAATCTTTTCAGTCACCTACGTACAAACATGAGACATGAGCGCCCAAGCGTGTATTACTTACAATTAACAGACTTCACGTTGAGATTGAATTACGTAATATAGTTCATTGTTGATTAGGTTCATGCGGAAAATTATCACTTTGCATTGTCGGATTCTTGTAAAATATTGCACCTGTTAAATATTATCTTAGTATTCTACATTTTAGTGTAATCATAGCAGCAGTGGTAGTATCAAAGGTAAAATAACGCGACGGAATCCACTTCTCGTACAGGTTGGTTTTGAAGAACTAAAATCACATAGCAATTCAGAACTCTCTTCTTTGTTTCTAGTGAAATTTTCCTGTCTCTTAATACTTTACTCAGCTTCTGGAATGTGTCCTTCGCCATGCCAATTCGCCTTCGGATCTCTGTGTCGCACTTTCCGTCTTCTTTTAGAACATTTCCCAGGTACTTAAATTTTTGTACCTGCTTTATTTTAGTATCCCCTATCTGCATTTGGCATGTTGAGCTGCTCTTTTTGCTGATGACTATGCATTTGATTTTCTTGCAGTTTATTTGTAGTCATTTTGTCACTCTCTTCAGCTACCTTCTGTAGGAGGTTTTCTTTCCGTGTATACAATCAGAAGTGTATCATCTGCGTACCTTATGTGTTCAAATTGTGGCCTCCGATGACAAATCCAGGCAAAAATAATCTCGCTGTACAAGTTGAATAGATCCGGTGAAAAGATACATCCTTGTTTTATGCCCCTTTCTATCTTTGTATATCTGCTGAATTCGTTATCTGTCCGTTTGCAGGCAGTTTGCAAATAGTAGAAATTCTTGATTACTCTTATGTATTTCCCAAATATGTCGAGGCTGCTGAGTATCTCCATCAATTCTTTGTGGCGTATTTTGTCGAACGCCTTTGCATAATCGGTAAAACATAGGTACATGTCCTTCTTCATTTGTATTGCCCTTTCGGAGAGCATCCGAATCATAAATATGGCGTTCCTTGTTCTAGTGTCTTTGACGAACCCGCACTGTTCTTGTCCTATCTCTGGTCTGATTCTGCTTCTCGCTGTATTCATCAGGATTCGGACGATCAGTTTTGTAACATGGCTTATAGCAGAATACACAATATAAAAACAAATGTCGTAGACATAGAGCTATACTCGTTTAAGAAGACAGATTCGAGTCAGCTCGTATATTGTATTACGAAGACATTTGAATTATGGTGATTTTATTAGTGTAGCTTAGATTTGATACAAGGCCGAAAGTGTGGGTTACCCAGTGAGGAACAAATACACTATCTTGTTATAATTGAGAAAATTAGAAGAACTTGCTTGTCATTACCCCACGACGAAGTCCCCCAACACATTTGTTGAGTCATTTATAATAATAAATATGTGTATGAATAATTATAAGTAATAATAAATAAATATTTAAATGACTATAAATAAAATAAATTTATAAATAAATAATTATAAGTCATTATAAAGAATTAGTCATAAATAGTTATATCGCTAATTAATCATCATTTAGTTAGAATTAAACTATTGTTATATGGATATAAACCAATAGAGATTAAAATAGATTTTCATTTTTCACAGGAGTGAGTGGCTAATTACTTTAAGGGAAGGGCCACCCTAAAGTCTTTACAAATAACAGGCTCGAATCTACGCATTTTGAGTAGATTTGTTAAAACTGATGGCTCGTTATGGCTTAAAAGAAGACGTCTGAATCCAATGTTAATAGTAAAAATAAAAACTGACAGAATACACAATATATACACAAATGTTGTTAGAGATAGAGCTATTCACATTTAAGATTCACTTCAGTTCGTATATTGCATTAAAAAGACATTTGAATTATGTATCATTTTTTCTTCGCTGTCCTACACGAGATAATTCGTCTTAGAGACGCATCTGTTTAGTGTCGTCGGACGAGATAACTTGTATACAGATAATTTTATTCTTTCGTAAAATGGAAATACTTCTTTGTGCAAAGAAAATTGGTATATTTACTTTGGTAATATGACAACTCGTAGAGGCTTACCCAACTTTGTGTCTGATGGATATTTCGAAGTTTTAAGATATTTTATACTCATTTAAATTAATAAAATATTTTCATAGATTTAATATAAATGGATTTATCTGAAAGACAACAAGCTGAAACAAAGATTTTGTTCAATTATTTACATCTGTGACATTTATCAGATAGTCTATTGCACGTATTAGTTGATATCTATGAAAACAAGAAAATATAAAGTGTAACTTCGTTAATCTTTTTACAAGAAAACGCAAAAATATTAAAACGTTTAAAAATGTAATTCGCAGTGAATACATTAAAAATTAACAAATAAACAAAACTAACAATTATTGCTAAATACAATTTTATTTTATTTCTACATTTTCTCTATAATATTATCATTCCATGTATCGACATTGAAAATAAAATTGTTTATATCAAATGGGCCACATCTAAGTTACGCATAGAAACCCTGTATATAATATTAATTAATTATTTAAAGGAACTAATAAAATCATACCTTCGAGAAAGACGATCGTCTCAGATGAAATGTGTTCTCTCTGGTGACCACTGAGGCAATGTGCTATATCTGGTGACTTCTGATGTAATGAAAAGTCACGCAACAAATACCAACTTTATAGGAGTTTTATGCAAATCACATGAGTGCATATGTTAAACCCAAAACCGGTTTGTTTATATTTTTATGACGTTATCTTCATAAAACAACTATCAAAAGAAAGAAAATGACACACACACACACAGATATATATATATATATATATATATATATATATGTGTGTGTGTGTGTGTGTGTGCGTGTGTGTGTGTGTGTGTGTGTGTGTTATCCTACCTCTATAATACAGCTCGGAGTTTCGTGTCCTATGCAATCAACAGGTACATATTATGAAAAACAGTTTCTAGATTTGGATTTTTACTTTTGGTTCTCACGTTGTTTATGGTAGTTATAAATTATAAATTTAGGATGACATTTTCTAATTCATTAAATGTATAATTTAATTTGGTTTAGACTGAAACTTAAATATGAAACTGAAAAGTAAATTCATAAAAGTTAAATTAAATTAAGGAAAGATTTTGTTAGTCGGAAAAGGTTATACATGTAGTTCGAGAAGAGCCATTTGTGGTTTGCCATTTTGGAGGAACGAAAGGCATTAAAAATGAATAAATAAATACATAAAAATAATAATAAAAAATTAAAAATTAAATAAGTTAATAAGATAAAAATAAGGTAAAAAATCGCAAAAACTAAATCTTAGTATGAAATTGAAATAGGTGTAATTTATGCCTTTTAAAAACACTTGTTATCGTAAAACACCTAAATAACCCTAATTTACTAAACAAAAAACGTAAAATGATGATTATATTTAAACACAGAACTAAATATCAGCTCAAATACATCGACTCAAATGAACATAGATCTACCTTTTCATTTTATTTATTTATTACCTTATTTTTTATTTTATTTTTATCTACATTACCGGTTGATATTTTTAACCTTTCCATTGAAAAATGTCACTCTGAGGTTTCTTTTGAAGTAAAAGATACCTTAGATATTTTTGTAATTTCTTGGAAATATCCTTTGAAAGCACAATCTTCTTTTTGATTCCCACCTGCCTTCTCAGCCGCTATCGCCCACAGGAACCACTTATTTCATAATAATTTTCATAACTAGTATAATAGTTTTGATAAAATCATACACCTTTTCGTGTCTGCTCGTAATAATTGTAAATGTGTTCTAAAAGAGGCTAATTACTTGTTTACTGATAGAATGAGGCACCGTATAGCCTCTAACAAATTTGGTTCTCATTACTACTGGTGGATCTGTAAAAACGTGTTCAATAAGGTTAAATTGTATATCCCTCCTTTCTTCGTCCAATTTGAGGTTAACATCTGACGATAACGCAAATAACGTAAAAGTATCTTCTAATTATACTCTTAACTCATCCGGAATATCTTTACCTGTCTTTTTATTCAGAACTAAATCTTCAAAGCTTCTGGGTCCTCACAAAGCATGGTATTCTTGACTATATTCTTGCAATAGACTTTGAGGAATATGCTCATGAACTGGCTCCTCTTCTCTGTAAGGCCTACAATAAAGGCCTTGCTGCTTTTCTGCTTATTGGAAATCCTCTAGTGTTTAAGAAATCAAATAAACTGTCTAATCTTTGTAACTGTAGGCCTATTAGCCTTGTACCTCTTTTTGACAAAGTTCTAGAGGCTATAATCTACTCAGAATTGCTTCTTTCAGACAAGTAATTTATCTTTCCTATCTCTAGATCAATTGCTTCTGTGGTTTTTGCTGAAAGTGTCTATGGAGCTTTAGATAAGAATGGTGAAACTAGAGCTTTGCTTTGTTGCTTTCAAAAGTATTTACAAGATACTGGTCTTCTTCATACATTGAAAGGTTATATTTCTGGAATTATTTTTTACCTGCTTCAGTCTTTATAAATCCGCGTAATAAAAGTTGAATGGCCACTCATCTAGATGGATAGACTTGTTTGATTTTACGGCATATCTAACTTTTGAGTGTCATTTAAAACCAGAAAATATTTTGTATAATACATTTTTAGCAAAAGTAATGAATTTTAATGATGCAAATTCTACTTATTAATCTATAGCTTTGGGTAGAAGAAGTGAAATGATACCATTCTCAAAGATATTTACATGTAAAATAATATAACGAACGCGATTGGAATTAAAACTCGGATATTTAAAGTCCAATTCCGAGCCATTATCCATTACATCACTCGCACATCCAAGCTTCAGCGCTTGGTATTTCCAGGTGGTGGCACGTCTAGCTACTGTCCAGACTCGACGTTGCATAACTTTAATGATTCAGCGAGATACGGGTATCTAAGCTTCAGTCACTTTCCTACTGTTGTAATGTAGTTTTCCTGTACCTTTTCTATACATACTTTCATGGGAGTTGTTTCAATAAGCTTTCCTCTTTGGTACCTAGACTTTATGAAATTAAGCTCAGTATTAGATTCGTGGCAATGTCTCAACATTTTACAGTTGAAATGGCTACATATAACCATGTGTTATATACTAACAGTTTTTTCTTTCACTCTTAACTCTTGTATAACTCTATTCGGCTTCTTGTCCTCCAGTTAACTTTGATTTTTAAAAATTTACATGCAATAGCAATCGTTATTTTTTGCTTTCATAATTTCTGTTCCATTATAGTTTTCTCCTTAATAGTCTTTACTTTTTCTCATATTTCAAATACTCAGGAAACTTTTTGGTTCTACTGGCTTTATTGGTTTTCTTGTAGTGAAATGATTTAAAAAAATTGAAAAAGTTAATCTCTATTTTCTTCTTAATGTGCTTAATGTGAACAGATATTATAATTTGATCCATGCTAAAGGAAAACGGGGCTATATAGATAACATTCGAGATACATACTCCTGTGTGTTTTTACTTAGTTTATGTAATTTACATTTACTGGGAACAAACAGTATGCATCGATATAAAAAATGAGTTAAGCAAGTACACAAAAATAGAAAGGCGAGTAAAACAATGTCTCCTTTTTTTATTAGACTTTTAAATCTAAACAGCGGGACAATCCTAAGATAACAAGACAACGTATGTTGAACTCAGAAAGAAAACTAGAAAACTACGAGAGAATGTAATAGAAAAAGAACAAAAAGACTAACCATTAACTATAAGAAGACAGTAAGGAAGGCAGTTATAGGCGTGAACTTCGAAATGGAAAATTTAGGATTAAACAGATACATAAATTTAACTCGCTGTCTAATAGAGTAACAGACGAGAGAAAGTATCACACAGCAACCTGAAGGTGCTTTCGAATAGAGAAAATGCTTTCCAAAAACTAGAGTAGTAAGAAATAGGAACATTTCATTAGAAACTAAGTAAAAAGTATTAAATTTCTATGTTATATCTCATATTCTTTATTGCATAGAATGTTGGGTAATCTCTTTACTGATGAAGAAGAGACTGAAAGTGATAGAAGAATGCTGTGAATAACATGGACAGAACACGTAGCAATGAGAAAGTCTTAAGATAATGGGAACTAGAAGGATTCTCAGAAAGAGAGAGTTAAAATTCATGGGACACCTAGTGAGAAAAGATGGCTTCGTAAATTTAATACTCACAAGAAATATTGAAGGAAGGAGGATGGGAAACTGCGAATGATTCACCTAATGAGTTTTGATGAATGAATCGCAGTGAGTGAACAAATATGGCTTTTAAAGAATCAAACATTGTTTAGAGCAGCAAAATAGACGAATGTGCTCTGAAAATCATAACTTTTGACGATCATGGTTTTCTGAAAGTATTTGAGTGTCAGTCGTGGACCTCTTTACTTCTACTCTGCGTTTTAAAGTATTATGATAGACAATTATTAGCTAGCATAATGAAAATTGAATCTCAAGCTCAATTTTTTACTGGAGAGGATTAAAAGGAAAAATACTAATGACAATTAGGTATTTCATTAATTAAACAAAGAAAAGAGTGCTGAAATAATATGTATGAATATCAATTTTCTTGTATGATAGGGAATATTGAACAATTTTGTCACAAATAAAGAGACTTGAAGCAAAAGAATTATGCTTCTAGCGAAGGATACTAAAAAATACCATGTACAAAACATTTGGGAAAACGAGGAAACAAAAAAGATACTTTTACTTAGCATCCGAAATGGACTTTTAAAATTTCTGGGACACATAACGATTAAAAAGAGCTTAGAAATTTTAACACTCGAAGGACAATGATTGCAAGAAGGGCAGATAGAAGCAACATTAAGCTACCTGACTCGCTTTTGTAATGGGTAACAGAAAAAAGACATGGACGAATAATAAGGGGACAAATATTTCTTAGAATAAAGAACCATGATCGTCCATGTTCTAAACAGAATACGTAAAAGAACAACAACTGGTGTACAATCACTTCTGAGATTTATCTTAAGGAATAAGTCAATGTCTTTAAAACGCTTAGACCAGTTTTGAGCATTAAAGTCGATATTGTTTCATTTTTTCAGTTTTTCTAATTCTGCGTGTATCCTCAGCGGCTTTGGAACCCAGTTCAAAATAATGGCTCAAAGCTCTCAGAAATCTAATTCTTTTATTCTTCATAGCATCTTTTAAAAAATCGTATACAAATGAATAGTATTGATACGACATAATGTATAATATTGATTTGGATGTGTGAAGTTGAATTTGATAATTGGCAAAACGCTTAAAAACTTTAGTGACATACGGAGATGGTGATTATTAAGCAATTCGGAAGATGGGGAATGACCTTTCATTAGCCATGACAGCTCGAATCACTTTATCTCTGATCGATCTTATATTTTGATTTGGGACGAATAGATGCTTGGGGCTGTGACAAATGATTTTTCCTTACCAAGCTAGCAAGAAGGAAGGATTTGAGCTCTATAAAAGAGGAACCGTTTTGTATTTAAATTGAGTCCACCTCGAGGAACGCTACAAGGATGGAGTTCTGATTGACACTCGCTTCTTTCTACATCATCCACATATCATCGCCGTCTTCCCATCTTGATGTTTGTTGAAATGAAATATCCAACACTCTCACTATCACCTATGTTGCTGTATATAGGGAACACAGGAGATACCTGTAACCGGCTTCTACAATTACAATAAACCTCTTTTCTTTCATCTACGCACATGTTACTGTTCTTTCACTCGAGTACCACCTTGTCTGTTTGTAACATCTTTAAAGAATACAACAATATTGAAGTACATTAATAAACTTGAATCATTCATTTAAATAGTCTCGTCGTTTGGAATTTTTCCATCACGATCATTTTTCGATCATATCAATTTTAATGCATCAAGCCACAGTAATCATCCAAGAAGATGCCTCTAAGAGCTAACAAGGCGCTTGTAGAATGGGCAACGCTGTATATTATAATGTTGGTAGTTCGTGAGTTATAAGCTTGTACAATCGTCACGCAGCACAAGAGTAACAACCCAATAAACGCCACTTAAGTTTGCTAATTTTAACGTTGCAGATGACCATTTAGTCCTAAAGCACATCCTATGATGACCTAAATTAAATTTTGTTGCAGGGATTTCACATAATTTGTTCAAATAATAAAATCGTTTTTCATTCCTTTAATGTATTTCTACAAAAATGTTAAGTTACAATATTCATTTTTTCTGTCATAAAGTAAATTTGTCTACGTGATTTCTTGTGTTTGCCTCCTCCATCTTACCATGAAAGAAATCATTAATTCTTTTGACAAGCCCGATAAGTATTTTTTTTAACTTTCGATAAGAAAATAGGACAATACAGATCCATCGAAACTTTGTGTAACAAACAATTTTTAAACAAACAATTTGAATAGTTTTGCAAAGGCAAAGAAATAAGTTCGTAGTATTACACGGAGTTATTAGAGGATTTTTTATTACTTAATTTCACTGTATATTATTCGATCGATGTGATTATTCGCAGCTGGATTAAGTGCGGTAACAAAAAAGTGGATAAATAAATTGGGTAAAATGCTTTTATCTCATCACAAAATTTATATATAGGTTCAAGAAATCAAAGAAAGCATAACAATTCTCTTTGTAGATTATGCATATAATTACATAAATCCCGCTTTACGGTATAAATTATGAATTAAATGAAATCTTTGTTTTCAAGAATACTGGCGAGCATTCATCTCCCTCGAAGTATCACCCAACGACATTCTTAGTGACATTGGCAAATACTTTGTTATCGAAAATGAGGTAACTGATCACTGCACTAAAAATATACCCCCTGAGTGTCAAACAGTATGAGTTTAATTTCTTCAGGTCTACTGCTGATCTTTTAACTATTATTCGCCCACAGAATCAGTGAAGTAGTCGATAGTATCTTTCATACACTTTAGACATTTCAAGGCTTTTGACAATGTTTAAAATAATTGGCTGCTACAGTTATGGTACCACTTGAAGAGTTTACGCAACCATCAAGTCCTTTTTCTCAAAGGTTTTTTATGAATGTTCAGTCTTCTGAAACTCATGTGATCAATACTGGTGTTGTCTAAGGCTCTTTCCTCGGTCAAATACTCTGTTTTTTATTAACTATGAACATTCTCATATCACTAATAAACATTTATATAGATGATATTGCTGTTTATCGACAGACATCTAAAAGCCAAATAATCAGAATCTTGTAGTTGAGCTCTCTTTTTTGATCAAATTCTAACAACTCAATAGCTTGTTACTTTTAATACCTCAAAAAGCAAATTAGTACCATTTCACAGTCATTGTTCAATAACGATGAACAGTTGCAATCTCAATTGGGCTCCAGACTTAGACAAGATTAAACCAGAAATGGAATACTGATTTCATTATTTTCGCACTACAACCTCTTTTCCAGACCGTTATTTCCCAGAACATTTTAAACTTATTCTTTTCAAGTCAAATGTTAATAGTCGTCTTTCTTCTCATAAGGAAACAGTTAATAGTACCACTTCCATTATCAATATTCATTCTGTCCGTGATATTATGACATTACACGATGTGAGTTGGGGGGGGGGGTGTTTGTTTATTTTTTTGTTTGTTTGTTTGTTTTGTTTAGGTTTTTTTTTTTTTTTTTTGTCTGCGGTGCTAAAATTTGTAAGTTTTTATTTAATTTTGGGAATAAATGTTTTCTTTCGATTTTTTCCCCCCAATCTAACTAATTCTTTTTAAACTTAGATATTGATATATTTTTAAATTAAGATTAAAATAGTAAATATGTCGATGGGCTCATATTTTTGCTATTAATCTCTATCAGTTGATGTAATATAGATTTAAAATAAATGTTATTTAACGAAACAGGAATCAGGAACTTAGAATTAAACAAATGTCACTTGACTTTATTGGTTTATAACAACCAAATGACGGCTTGCGTTTCCAATCGCTTAACTAATTAAAAGAAAATTAAATATTAATATAGTTCATAAATTAAGAAAAAATATTAAACATGAACTCAAACACAATCTTAAATGTCGATCAACTATTTATTAGTTCGTCCTTGACACATCACAAAAATTACTCTTTTTCAACATTAAAGTTAACTTCGTTAGTTACGAGTTAATTTTTTTTTTTTTTTTAATCATATCACCCCAAGCAAGGCGGTAACGCCACTGATGCGCAGGGGGCTACGTAAGGGTAAAAAGAATGGAAAAGAGAAAGCCGGAAACCACATCCTAAACAGGAAACAATGGATGAGCCTCTTCACCTGTTCAATAGATGTGGGTGGAGTGTGAACCGGGCGATAGTTTAGTCTATCTACTCCAATTGAAAAAAATAATAATAAAGGAAAAGAGTGAAAAGATTGGAAAAGAGAAAACCGGAAACCGCATCCTAAACAGGAAAAAAGGGATGAGCCTCTTCACCTGTTCAATAGATGTGGGTGGAGTGTGAACCGGGCGATAGTTTAGTCTATCTACTCCAATTGAAAAAAAAATAATAAAAAAGGAAAAGAGTGAAAAGATTGGAAAAGAGAAAACCGGAAACCGCATCCTAAACAGGAAACAATGGATGAGCCTCTTCACCTGTTCAATAGATGTGGGTGGAGTGTGAACCGGGCGATAGTTTAGTCTATCTACTCCAATTGAAAAAAAAAATAATAAAGGAAAAGAGTGAAAAGATTGGAAAAGAGAAAACCGGAAACCACATCCTAAACAGGAAACAAGGGATGAGCCTCTTCACCCGTTCAATAGATGTGGGTGGAGTGTGAAACGGGCGATAGTTTAGTCTATCTACTCCAATTGAAAAAAAAATAATAATAAAAAAGGAAAAGAGTGAAAAGATTGGAAAAGAGAAAACCGGAAACCACATCCTAAACAGGAAACAATGGATGAGCCTCTTCACCTGTTCAATAGATGTGGGTGGAGTGTGAACCGGACGATAGTTTAGTCTATCTACTCCAATTGAAAAAAAAAAATAATAAAGGAAAAGAGTGAAAAGATTGGAAAAGAGAAAACCGGAAACCACATCCTAAACAGGAAACAAGGGATGAGCCTCTTCACCCGTTCAATAGATGTGGGTGGAGTGTGAAACGGGCGATAGTTTAGTCTATCTACTCCAATTGAAAAGAAAAATAATAAAAAAGGAAAAGAGTGAAAAGATTGGAAAAGAGAAAACCGGAAACCGCATCTTAAACAGGAAACAAAAAGAAAAAGAAAAATCGTTGTTGACTTGATAAGTTTTAACTTAGTTAAAGTCCAGGCAATGAAATGTCTAAGAAAACAAAATCAATCCTTCAATTAAGCATGAAAAGTTTTAAAATCAAGCAAAAATTAGGCAAAACGAACAAAAAATAAAAAAATAATGGCTCGCCCAGAACAGAATTCAACAATATTCAAGACATTTTAACTCCAAGCCGAGAACAAAGCCACTGACCGTTGTAAAAGATATTTCTAACTTTTTACTCACAGAATGTGGAAATGGGGTGCTAGCCAACCAGCCAGCAGAGAAGAGGAAAGCCTAGCAAACTAAGATAAGATTCCAGGCAATGAAATGTCTAAGAAAACAAAATCAATCCTTCAATTAAGCATGAAAAGTTTTAAAATCAAGCAAAAATTAGGCAAAACGAACACACATTTTGGTGATAAAGAAACTTTAGGTTGCACCAACTGTTTTACCGTGGGATTTTTCTGTTTTTTTCTTTCTGTTGTTTTTTAATAAATATATATTTCAAAATATATCACGCTAACAAAATATATGCAATTTCAATTTTAATTTATATTTAATTCCAAAAGATATAGGCCACAGAACTATATCTTTAACACTTAATCCAATATGCATAAATTTAATTTATTAACGCAATATCCCATATAGATAAATAGATTGGGATTTTATTACTTTATTATTTTTTTTACTCTTTCAGTACTAACATTACTTGCAGCAGTAGCTATTCCTTGCCCTTCTCAATATTTATCATGGATTTTAAATTTGCTATTGAATATAATCTGAGAACTTTTCCATTCATTTGGGATTTTTTTCTTATTTATTTGTTTTTGAGCACTTTCCCACATACATGTATAAATACTAAACAATAGGAAACAGGAGTACATTGGAGGTTTTCATCTAATCCTACTTGTACAAACTGAATCAGTTGAAGTAGTAAAGGAGACATTTTAAAATAACCAATAAGAATTTATATTTGTCTAACATTGTTAGTCGAGTGAAGAGGCTCCAAGCTTAGATCAGATTAAACCAAAAATGGAGTACTGATGTCATATTATTTTCACTCTGCGACCTCTTTTCCGGACCGTTGTTTCCCAGAACACTTCAAATTTATTCTCTTCAAGTCAAAAGTCAATCGTCGTCAAAAGTTAAAAGTCAGTTGTCAGTATCTTCGCTTCCTACCAGCTTCTATTACATTCAGTTCACACTCCTCATCGCTCATTACCTTTTTGATTTTAAACTACTGCTTTGAGTGTCTCTTGTGCCTTCTATTTGAATTCTATTTAGTATAAGAATATAAAAAAAATAATAATAATTGTATACTAAAATAAATATTAAAAAAGATACACTTTAATTTTTTCAAGCCATTAGTCACGGCGTGCAATGCATTCTATGAACATCTATATTCCTTTCAGGATCCTTACCACTGGAACGTGAAATACTGGCGTTGCGTTACCTTGTCAGATGACAGATGACTGAGTCATGTTTGCAAATCTTTTTTTTTTTTTTTGTTAATGAAACCACCTGAAGTTATAGATAAATCTTGTCAGCAGGATATACGAGGTGCAGTCGGTAAATTAAAACCCAGTCATAGCTGTCAGACAATTTCTGTGACCATATCACCGCTTACATATTAGGGTCAGTTGGGCACCGTCTGTGAGAAAAAGAGTACATTGACGCAATCCACTCCACCAGAAATTTGGAAACTGCGTACTGTACTACTTGGCATTCACTCAAGAAGCTTCAATACGAACATTTTAGAGTGTTTCGGTGTCCGTCTGATGACAGTACAGAAGATTCAGAAAGAATTGCATGATATATTCAGTCAACATCATAGTGTTTGGAATGATCATTAGTGATGGCGACGTTATGCCTTCATCCATCTTCCCATAGTACCTCAGACTCAACACTGAGTCCTACATCGTGCCTTGAAGAGGTAGTGCTGCCCTAGGTCAAAAGAGTGGCTGCTGGAAGACCCTATGTCGGACAACAGGACTCTGCACCATGCCAGAAAAGTAGAAGAACCCGGTCATAGCTGTCAGACAATGTCTGTGACCACATCAACGGCTTACATCTGGCTACCTAACTCCACAGGCTGCAACTTTTTAATTATTATCTGTGGGGCTCAGTTGAGTGAGAGGCCAACAAAACTCCGTATACACTAAAGATGGACTGAAGGCAAGGATTATGGCTGCAATCACCAACTTAAACGCTCAGAAAAGTTGCAGGAGATTCCGAAGTTTTTTGGAGGCAGTGATTGAAGCCAATGACAGTTTTATTGAAAAATATTACTCTTTAGTATTTTAAGATATTTTTGTTTAATTTTGGTAAATATATCTGTTAAAATGAGATATCAGTGTTATTTTCACTTTTGCATATTTTGGACGATCATTTTATCCATTACACATCGCACCCTGCATATGTTGATGGTAATTTTGTAATTGTATGCGTTGTAATTTGCCGTAGTTCGCGAAACTGAAGCCTTTTTTGATAGGTGTAACATACACAGATCATGTTGTGAAATATTTATGCCTCTTTATGCTCGTGATTTTTCCCAACGTGTGAAACACAACTGACTCCGTCATCTCTCAGTTGACTTCAGGTATACTACGGGACTACGCGCTTGCTAGATTTAAGAATATATGGAAAGGATATTAAAGAGATACAGTTTTTTCTTTTCATTTTTTTTTTTTTCTTAGTCTGTAATCCTATGACATTATAAGGAGACAGTTTTCGTAATATCTAAAATTGAGGCATTAAAGAGAGGCTGTTTTCGTTCTTTCTAGCTACTGTCTCATAAGGAAACAGTTATCAATATTATCAATATTCATTCTATCCGTGATATTAAGACATTAAAGAATGTAAGATTTTTTTTGCAAGTTTTTATTTAATTTTGGGGATAAATATTTTCTTCTGATTTTTTTCCCAATCTAACTAATTCTTTTTAAACTTAGATGTTGATATATTTTTAAATTAAGATGAAAATAGTAAAGATGTCGATCGGCGCATAGTTTTTGCTTTAATCTTTCTATCAGTTGATACAATATAGATTTAAAATTGATTTTATTAAACGAAACAGAAATCAGGAATTTGCAATCAAGAAAATGTCACTAGACTTTATTTATTTAAAATAGTTAATTGTCGACTTGTTTTACCAATCTCTTAACTTATTAAAATAAAGTTAAATATTAACATATTTTATAACAGTTACGAGTTAATAATAGACATCTTAAACTTACCAGTAAGGATTTATGTTCGTCTAACATTGTTAATAGAATGAAGAGTAAATAGTCACGAATTAAGTGTGTAGAAGGCGAAGCGTCCATTACTAATTTAAGTTTACGAGTCGACTCGACGTAACATGGGGTCATGAAATAAAACAGGCAATAAGAAAGAACGAGTAGGCGAAAGTAACAAGAAAAACAATATATTAACAAAGGTTACATAGGGTTGACAGCATGCATAAAATTAAGGAAAGAGAAGTTCTTTCCCTGGTGAGAAATAAAAAATTGCGCCCCTAATTGCGACCCGCAATTAGTGCGCGTGTGTTTTTGTGAGTTAGGGAAACATGTCTGCTCTTGTCCGTAACAAAATCCTAACTAGCGTACCACGTGACGTTCCCCGTTTTTATTGGCATCGTTTACGCGGGAAACTAAGTTATCACGTGAACGCTGAATCACCATGTATGTGTGTGTGTGTGCGTGTGTGTGTGTGTCAATGTATCAAACCCCACAAGTGTTAGCGCCTAATTGAGAAAAGCAATAGTTATTATCCTAATACCTTTTTTTAGTGTTTCTGAATATGTAACTAAATATTCTTTTAAATTAAGTATCACTAAATTATTCGGCCATGTCTAGATAACAACAATACATGTTCATACAATTTTAAGCAAGTTGTCATGATACAATTCAATGCATTTAATTACTAACTGAAAAGTCTTCAAAATGGGCGTATAGATATGTCTTGATCTACTTTCCAGCATCTGAATAAATATAAAACTTCACACACACACACACACACACACACACACACACACACACACACACACACACACAAACAAACAAACAAACGCTCGCTCTCTCTTTCTCTCTCTCTCTTATTTAGAAGAGTACGATGATGTATTGAGTCGTGATATCAAAGATGATACAATAATTCAATATGATTTATGATAAATAAATTTAACCATTTCGGTGTTTGTAACAATATATTTTATATCATTGTTTTTTAATTAAATAATTAAGTCATATTGATATATCTGAGTTATAATAAGTTTTTTGTAAGGATGTATTAAAATGAGTTTGCTTCTAAGCTTGGTACACACTATATATAGTCTGATAATGATCTTATTGTGTAGAGGTAATTTTCTATTTACGTTGTTTTTTTTTTAATATCTTCAAGATATCTGAGATAAAAGTCATGATTAACTACAGCTTCAGACTCCTCCAGCATTAAAAGTTAACACATCGGCAGTTTACCTAGAGAAGCGAAAGCCTTATTGTTTGTCTGAAATAAGACTGCGTAATGAGATGTTCAGAAGAAAATTTCTTTAAGACAACTACAGTTATAACATCGAGCGACATGCTTTGTGGGAATCCAGCTTAGAGATGATAACAGAAAACATAGACAAAGTATAAAACTTTTGTATATCATGTAAAAATACCCTGGATAAATCACGAGTAGAAATTGTCGGAAATTTACAAGCAAAGAGTTCTGCTTTATCAGGAGAAGATAGCACTTCCAATTGAGTGAAAAAACATAGGGTTTGTGGACTTACTCTTATTGAAAACACTCTCACAGAGCCGTCAATAGTTACGAGAAAACAAACTTATGAGACATTATAAGGTGCCTCATTCTCAGCGAACAAATACTTAGTCTCATTGGGAGTGGCGTCTGTTGTGACCGGAGTCATCCTGTTGGTATTGCTGGAAAAATTATTTCCTGTTGGCTATAGCGGCTGAACATAAAGACGAAGATATTTACATTATTCGGACTATTGTCATTTGTACGCCTTTTTCAGGTGCTAGGTGTTTCGAACCAAACCCTTTATTACGATCACTAGAGTATATGAACTCCATTTCTCGGGAAGCCTCGATTAGCTGTCATGAGTTATCTCCCTCTAACCCAGCAAGTTATTTGTTCACCACTGCTGTAGCCTGGTATTGAACTCACAACTCTAACTAACGCTTATATCTACTGGACCATGTGTCCTTAAGAACAAGAACTGAAATTTGGGGACTTATAAACATAATGTCCAGTGACCCTTTTTTCACCAGAGTTCATATTGTAATATTTTAATAACGGTTTTCTCTAGTATTTTTGATGTTAATGGTTTTCTCTAGTATTTTTATCAGAGCACATATTGCAATTTTTGACACTAATGATTTTCTCTGGCACTCCGTATTACTGGTTTCCATATTGTGTTCTTCTCTATGCTTGGTCGGCTGAGGAGATTTTTTAAGCCTAGCATATGTGCTAACACCAGTGGCGTCTCTATCTATTATTTTAACTTCATCCCATAGGGGGAAGTGATCCCCTTTTTCCTTCCATATGTGGTCAGCTACGCCAGATTTTTCTATCTCCCCTCGTGTTACGGCCTTGCGGTGTTCATGCAACCTTACCTTAAAGGGACGGCCTGTCACTCCGTTATATTTCTTTCAACAAATACATGGAATGACGTACAGACAGTCTTTAGTCATGCCCTCCTCTGTTTGGGGTTTTATTCGGGAGAAATACCTGCGAAGTGTATAACCACTTCTGAAGATCGTCTTGATGTTATATAGACCACAGATTCTGTGTATCTTCTCTGGAAACCACTTCACATAGATTAGACAGATCGAGGCTGTTTTCTGAGTGTTGTTATCCTTATGCACCCTCCCTTCCGTGTATGTTGGAGTTGTTGTCATGTAACCTAGATAACTGTTTTGTTGTAGGGTACTGCTTATACTGATCATTTCTTGTTCGTATGACTCTCGATCGCCGCTTATGACTTTTGCTCGATATTGAAGGTAGTGGACGATTCATTTCTTTACATTGTATGGGAGGTGGGAGTTGAAGTTGAGGTATTGTCCGGTGAATGTTGGCTTGCGGTATACGGATGTTTTAAACCCCACCTCTGTTCGAGTTATTAGCACATCCAGAAATGCAAGTTTGTTGTCACTCTCTTTTTCCATAGTGAACTGTATGGATGTTTTTATTGAGTTTCCTTTGGTCGAGTAGCATCTGGACCTTCTCCTGGTGTGGCCAGAGTATGAAGGTGCCATCAACGTATCTCAGGCATAGAATTGGCTTTAGAACTGTGGATTCTAATACCATCTCTTCAAAATAGACCATATATATGTTGGCCAGTGATGGTGATAATGGCAAGCCCATTGCTAAGCTTTCATCCTGTCGATATATGTCTGATCCCAGTCCGAAGTGTGTTGTTTGTGTGCAGAAAGTCAGCATCTCCATAAGGTTGTACAGTGGAAAACTGGTACGTTCTCCTAGGGATGAGTCCGAGGCCAGTCTGTCCCTGACTACCGATGCCTCCACCGTGGGGTACCTCGGTGTACGGACTTACCACATCCAGGCTCACCATCTGGCTGCATAGGATGAGAGCATCTTTGATAAGTTCCACAAAGTGGGCGGAGTTTCGAACATATGATGGTGACTTTCTTATCAGAGGTCAATTATATTTACAAGGAAGCAACTCAAAGGGTGGCACACCGAGTCTCGGCTGCTAACAATCGGCCTGAGTGGAATATCGTCTATATGAATCTTAGGTATACCATGCATGTGAGATAGCTTGCAGTAACGTTGAAACAACTGCCTGTATAACCTAGGCTGGAAGTGACCCTTGTTATTGATTAGGATCTGCGACAACTCTCGTTCTGTTTTCAACATGGGGTCTTTCTTTACTTTGCTATAGCAACCACTTGTAATGAGGTCTTCCAGTTTCTTGGTGTATTCAGTTTTGTTCATCACTACAGTTGCATTGATTTTATTATCTGGTAGTATGATGATGTTCTCATTCCTTTGTAGTGTTCTGATTGTCAGCCCCTCCTCTTTCGTGATGTTTGGTTTGAGTGGCTTGGCTTTCTCCGGTGTCTGTCTCACTTTCCATCTTAGCTCATTAGCCTGAGCCTGACAGATGTTTAAGGCTAATTCCTCGATGCGGGCAATGATGTCTAAGTATGGTATCCGCCTGATGGTAGTTGCGAAGTTAGGACCCTTGTTCAGCACGGACTCCTCAGAGGCACTCAACTGATGTTGACTGATGTTAGCAACTGCCTTCACAAGTTTTTTTTTTTTAATCGTGTCACCCCAAGCAAGGCATTCCACTGCCACTATAGCGCAGGGGGTTACATAGAGGGATTGGGTATAGGAAATGTCAGAAGGAGGGTGATAGACTACTTAGGATGTATATAGGGAAAGAGTTGGAGAAAGTGGGAGTGAGTTAGTGTGTTAGGAGGTGTCTATTGACCTTACATTTAAACTCCTGGAGGTTGTAGCCGTCGGGGAAGCAAGCATGCGGTAGGGAATTCCACAGGCGGGAAGTGCGAGGAAAGAAGCTGTTGGAGTAGAAATTGCGGTTACATTTCATCGGTTTCACGGTAAAAGGGTGGGACCTAGTTGCCAATCTAGTATCTCGTGCAAATTCACATCTAGGGGCACCAGTGATTTAAGTTCATCAGAGCAGAAGCGATGATAGTATTTATAGAAAAGGTACAGGGATGCCACGTCACGCCGGTGAGAGAGATACTGCAGGCGGTCAGCCAAGTCGGTATCAATCACATTACAGATTCTTCGCTGTATTTTGTCAAGGACCCCGAGGAGAATAGAAGGGGCACCCGACCAGATGTGGCAGCAGTACTCAATACACGGGCGGATGGTGGATTTATATAATTGCAGGATAGATTCAGGCGGAAAGAATTTCCGGGCTCTGCACAGAGAGCCGACTTTCATAGCTGCAGATTTAGCAATGGATTCGACGTACTCATTCCACTTGAGGTCAGGCCAAGCAAGCGTAGTGATTTACTCTCTGAGAGGCAAGCCTGTTCCATGCTAATGGGAGGGAGGTGCAGTTGTCTGTGGTGGTTAATTGACAGCAGCTTCGTTTTGGAAGAATTGAATTTTACGAGCCATTTCTTACCCCAATCCACCACGGATTGGAGGTCCTTCTCAAGCTCGACAGCGAGGTTCGCCTTGTCACCAACACCAGATTTTTGATCGAGGCGAGAGTAAACTGTGGTATCATCAGCGTACTTGTGATCTTATGGTATCGGGGAGATCATTGATATAGGTTAGAAAGAGCGTAGGACCTAGGATAGAGCCCTGGGGTACACCCGCGTTTGTAAGGTAGTTCTGGGAGGCATGTCCGTTTAATACCACCTTCAGTGTGCAGTCAGAGAGGAATGACCGGATTAAGTCCAACAAAAGTTCAGTTATGCCATAGCTTCGCAGTTTCCGTAGAAGGCCGGCATGCCATACTCTGTCGAATGCTTTAGAGATATCCAAGGCGACGGTTCGGGCTTCACCATTCTTGTCGAGAGCCTGGTATATATACTCGGTAGACCTCATGTGCCCTTTTCAGATCTTTTAATCTATTTAGTTTTCGTACTTGGCAGACCTTGACTGCATCGAATTCTTGCCTGAAGAATTTGTCTAAATTGTGCCGGATCCTTTTTCGGTCTTCTTCATCAGTGATCCTGTTGAGGAATGCTTCGAGCCTCTGGGAGATATCGTAATGTAATTTTTGTTTTATCCATCGGTTGTAATAGATACGTTCTCGGACCAGGGCATGTCCCGCCTTTTCTACGACTAGACGGACTCTTCTTGAATTTACAGCAAGTCTTGGTGCCAAGCCCACAGGGATGAGTCATCAGTGTAAGAATGTCAGGTGGTTTGATATTTGTGCCAAATTCAGGTAGGATTTTTCTATCCGTCTCTATATTTTTGGTGTATCGGATATATTTTTAAAATATTTTATTAGCAAAATTTAAGATTTATTCCTTAATCTGTCCTTTGAATTTACCTAAAATCCATGCATAATATATGCCCCTACTTACAATATTATCTTGTAATATTTTGGTCAGTTCTTCTAATGATTCTGTGGAAAAATAATTTTTCAAGTAAAGTTGGCGATATACACTTATTTCCATTAGTACGTATTAACCAAGACGTGACTAGTGTGAGAAAGATGACACCTGAAAAGAAGATATGACAATGCGTTTGTGCATCCGTAGTTAATAATGTCACCACAAAATCTATTTCAAATTATCTTTGAATTATATACAGACAATATTCCCAATATTCTCGCATATTTATTAAAAGAAATCTAGTTTTTTAAACTAAAACCTAGATTAGCGCAAATTTTGAAAGAATAAAGCAAGTCTTTTAAAAATATCAAATTATTAAAATGATATTACAGAAAATTGCAAAAAATCTGTAAAAAAAAGACCAGAAAAACCTTTTTATATTTTCTGTTACAGACAATAGATGTAAAATTTAAATTAAAAGGGAAAAAAGAAAAGATGTTAAAAAGAATAAAGTTTATTTTAAATGTCAGACTAATGGCGATTACACAAAGCCGGAAGTATGGGGTTCCCAGTGTGGACTAAGCTCAATACTTAACCGTAATTGACCTCCTGAGAAGCATGCTAAACATTAAACCGCGTCGTGGTGCTGCCACACAATTTTTTAAGCGTACTTTAGATGTGACACTAAGCCGAAAGTGTCAAGCACCTAGTGAGTACCGAAATCACCTTGTATTTATTCAAGCAAGATTAGCTTGCAAACCATTACACCGTGTTGAAGAACCGAAAATGTCAAACTAATGCATCCATAAAGATTTTTATTTTTGGTTTTCGATTTTTCATTTTCTTTCAGTATTTATTTTCCAAAGGAAATTAGCTTTAAAATGTGTATAAACCTTGGTGTTATACGACCCGATCTTCTTTTTTATGTATCGTGTCCCTTCAAGACGTATGCAATCATGGCCTTACACATCTTCCTGTTCTTGTAGCTCTTAATATGTTTGGTCTTTCTGTTATTTCTCCAAAACTCTGTTCTGTCAGCCATTTGCTCAAGCCCATTAAGTATGCAACGCTCCGCTCTTCCCTGTCCCGTTTTTCCTCTCTCCGCCTTGTGATTATCAGATTAGGTACCGCACCTCACTTTCGATATTTAACTTTTAAACTGAATTTTTAAAAATGAAAAAATTTCTTTAAATTTTTATTTTAGTTTTAATTAAAAGCTAAATGATTAAATTTACTATTTCCAGTAAGCAAAATATTCTGTTTTTTTTTTGTTTTGTTTTTTTTTTTTTTTAACAGAAATTTTTTTGATTGGAATATGAAGTTTTAATTTTTTTTCAATTTTTAAATTTTGCTGCCATTTTCGAGTGATCGACACATTTGTAAACAAAAGTTAATTCTCGGTTTTAAAAATCTTGCAACAATAAAATATGCATCTGTGACAAATTATTTTTGAAAAATTAGCAAATTTTATGTTAAACTAATCTGATTTACACAAGTATTACTTATTTGTAGCGTGAAATTTAGAATAAAACTGTTTCTTAATCACAGATTTGAAATTTTTGGCCTGTCCGTATATCAAACATGTTGACAGGTGGCTGATTACAGATAAGATAAAAAACGTGTAAGGCGTTCACAAGTGACAAAATTGTCCAATTTTTTCAGGTAAGGGAGGAAACTCTGAACTTTAATTTGCACAGAAATTACCATACAAAAAATTTTTTAAATACACAAAAAAAAGTAGTTAATTATTTCAAAATATGAAGGCAAAACGATTTTTATTGAAATTTTCAATTTTCGATAGGCAATATAATCATCAATTCTTAACTAAAACATCTAACCGCAACAGTTCTTTGAAGATTTTTAAAATATTTTTGAAACTATAAATTATTATAATAACAAAAAAAGATGAAAACAATTCTTTTAAAATTTCATTAGTAATCGAAAAAAAATTCTTTAGACTATTTCCTTAATTTTTATTATTTATTCAAGCAATTAAAAGCTTATCAAATTAAATAATATCAGAGTTTTAATGTCTTTTTTTTATTATTATTTTACTCTTTGGAGCAGATTTTCGGATACAGGGGCAAAATTTAAAAAAAAGAAAAATAGATGATTTATATTCCCGAATGTTTAACTAATAAAACCGCAATAGACAAAGTACAATTTATTAAAATTCTAATGGATTTAAGTATAAGCGGGGTAACAGAGGTAAAAAAAATATTTTTACCAGGATTTTAAAAAAATAATTTCAAAATTAATTTTATTCATTTGTAAATGAGTAATGAAAGTTTCAGTAAAATCCGACAATTATTTGATTTTTGCGAGAATTTCAAAATTAATGTGTTTATCACCGGGGAAAAAACGTGGGTGATGTCATCATTAAGTTTCCCATTGTAAACAGTTGCAACGTTTTGGTGACCCGCTAACTCAAATCAACACGATGTTTTGTCAAAATTTCGAACATGTTAGAAGGGATTAAATTTTTTTTAAATATTTAAAAATTACTTTGATCTTTCCTCCTTATAATAATATAAACATTTTGATGGAAAAAAGTTCGTTTTCATTAAGTTTGGGGCCTTTTTTATTCATATGCTCGTTTTTGAGGGATTTAGGTGAGGTACCAGTATCAGATTATTTAAGTCCTTCCTCATTACTTACTCTAAAAATCTCAACTCAACTGCTTTTCATGGTGTTACGTATATAAGTTTCCATTTTGTTTCCATTCTACCAAAAACCTCGTCTTTGCTCAAATGTCGGCACATCCTCACCACCCTTCTGGAGAACTACATTTCTGCTGCTTTGAGTCTCTTCTTCCTCAATGAGGAAATTGTTCACCATTCGCTGCCTTATAGGAGGACAGATATTAAGTTACAGCTATGTACACTTTTCTTTGTTTTAAAATATTTATTTCCTGTTTTTCAATACTCTACTTAGCTTTCGGAATCTCAGTGTCGAACTTTCCGTCCTCTGTTAGAACACTGCCCAGGTATTTAAATGTCAGTGCCTGCTTGATTTTAATATCACCGCTTCGTAATTTATGATTCGTGTTTCTCATTTTGCTGATGATCATACATTCTGTATTTTTCATAGTTTATGCTTAGCCCTTTTTTCTAACTTTCGTTCGCTATCTACCGTAGGAGGTTTTGTAGTTTCCTTTCCGTGTCTACTAAAAATCGTTAAATTAAAAAATGTAGAGAGGGCTCAAATGAAAAATAAAAAACAATGTTTAAAATTTTTAAGAGAGACTACGTTAACAATATACATTTTCTTTTTACATAAAAGTGCCAAAAGTTTTATTAAATGAAATAATTAGAGGAATTTAGAAGGAATTTTAAAACTGAAGTGTTATTAAGGAGTAATTATATTTAAATTATAATTTAAACGCAAATATTTCCGATTCTTCTTAAAACCTCAATTATTTTCTTTTGTATTCTTCCAGATTACAACGAATAAAAAACAAAATGACCGTAAAATAACGTTTTGCGAATATCTCATAATATATTTGACTCGGGTGACCAATTTTTCCCACGAAAATTCGTGATGCCTAATGAAAGATAAGCATAAATGAAAATTGAATAATATTGAAGAAAATACATAAACACACAACAAAGCAAAAAGAATTATAGACGAATATAATATATTTTCGTTTTACCGTTACAATTTCATTTTCTGTTCCTTTGATTCGTTTCTCTATTTTCCGTTTCTTTCGATTTTCGATTTTTCTTCTTTATTCCCATTTGATTGAAACAGACGATAAGCACTTGATAGCGGAAACGCTTAGGCTTTCTTTCTTTCTTTCTTTCTTTCTTTCTTTCTTTCTTTATTTATTTATTTATTTACTTATTTCCGGCTTTTCTCGGAATCGAATCGAAAAGAATAATGTAATGTTTTTATTTTTATTCAGTAAATATTATATTAATGAAATATTTACGTGTTTTTTAATATATTCCCTGCAAATCTGTTGTTATTAAAAAAAAATCTTCCTTACTTTATCCCATTCAAATTAAGCATTAAAATCGTCATTTTTTTTATTTTCAACTGCATCAACAAACGTCTTTGAAATTAATTTAGGGAAGACTGTAAAATAATATATATTAACGAGATAAAAATTACCTAAAATAATCTATTTAACCCTAGTAAAATATATGCATTAATTATAGATTGTGAGAAAGGCTACAGTTTCACTGTTAGTCTTTGTGAACTGATGACAGGATGGATATATAACTTTTTAAGCAGTTTCATCAACACACGAAAAAAATCTGGAAATGTGATTTGTCTGACAAGACAGCATTATGACAGTATTTCACGGTCTAGTGATGAGTGTTCCTGACACAATTAATATAAAATTCCACGGTGCTCCATGAATTCCATATAGAGACTGAAAGCAGTAAACACTAATAGAAAAAGGTTTTAAAAAATCTAAAGTAATATATTTTATTAAAATTAATATTGAATATTGCTTCCTCATCTAGTGATGTGAAGACTCAAATGGGAGTGGATAACAGCTCGGAACGAGAAATCGGAGAGCCGAGTTCGAATTCCAGTTGAATTCCCTGCATTCACTTACGCACAAATACCCTTGGAAACGATATTAATCCGTCTCTTCCCTCCAGTTATGGGTTAAATAACAGGACAGTTTAGGTTCTATAGCCTTGGCTGGCAACCAATCTACCGCAGTATTAATGTCTACTAATGTATTCCGTCCTAACCTAGAATCTTGACTTCGTTCGCTTTCCTACAACCGTGGCGTAGTTTTCCTTCGTCTTTTCTATAAATATTTTAGTGCAAATTATTCTGATGAGCTTTCCTCTATGTTACCTCGACTGCGTGAATTTAAGCGTACTACTAGATTGTCAAATCGGTCCCGCCGTTTCATTGTTAAACTAGATAGATGTAACCGTAAGTTCTATTCTAATAGTTTCCTTTCTCACACTTCTTGCCTGTGGAACTCTTTTTCAGTTTCTTGATTTCCTGCCACCTACTATTCTCAAAAATTTAAATGCAACGTCAATCGCTATCTTCTGTCTTTCTGAATCATGTTTCTTTTATTCTCTTATATCCTCAGTAAGGTATTTCACACCCAGTAATTTCTTGCATCTTAGTAGCATTATTAACCTGCTTAGGGTGAGATGATATAAAAATTTGTGCTTGTTTTGATCAGGCCTGTCCGTCGCCAACAAAGGCAGGCATTTAAGATGTTGTGGGAGTGCCAGTAATTGTGTTTTGTGTTATTGGAGACGTACCTGTACAAATAATGGTTGGATGTACGTTGTGGTGCATTGGATATCGGCTCGGAACGAGAAATCAGGGAGCCAAGTTCGAATTCCAGCTGAATTTATTGCATTCATTTACGCGCAAATACCTTTGGGAAAGGTATTAATCCGTCTATTCCTTCCAGTTATGGGTTAAATAACAGGACAGATTGGGTTCTATAGCCTTGGTCGGCAACCAGTCTACCGCAGAAAGCAATGGCAACCTGCTGCGGGATAATCTTCTGCTCAGTCAGTCATGTCGCTTTCAAGACATGATCGCCCAAGCGTGTATCACGTATGGCCCTTAACTGACTGAACTGTACAAAACATATTCTCTCATATCTGACTGTGTGTTTTATTTTTTCTATAACGAAAGATATAAAAACAAAACTGCTCTCTATTAATAATCTGAGAAACCCCTTTCTGCATTCCATCAGCATGACTGATGCTAACCCTCCGGAAAATGACCCGTTGCGTCTTCTCAGGCTAACATCCTCCGTTAAAATAAAGTAGAAAGACTATATTAAATTCATTGCTAGGTCTGCTTCTGGGAAAGTTGGTTTACTGTGTCGTACAAGACAACTTTTCTCTCCAAAATCTAAATGACATGTCTATACATCTACAATTCGTTCATGCTATTGTTGCCACATATGGTCCGGTGCTCCTATTTATAGATTCTTGATAAAATCCAAGGAATTAGAAATATTATTGGTACTGATCAGGAGTCTTGGCTTCAGCCACTTCTGTAAATTTTACTCTGTGCCTTTTTTTTAATACTTTCATGGTAGCTGTTTGAATAGACATTTCGCTATAATAACTATACTTTATAAATTTAATCGCAGGACTAAATTGTCTCATCAATTTACATTTGAATTGGCTAGATGTAACCGTAAGTTTCATGCTAACAGTTTATTTTCTCGCACTTCTTGCTTGTGGAACTCTCTTCTGGTTTCATGCCTTCCAGCCACCTTTGATTTAGAAAAATTTAAATGCAATGCCAATTGTTATCTAATGTATTCCTGATTAAGCTTCTATTATTTTCGCTCCTTAATAATGTTTCGGTTTTCTAATTATTTCTTACTCAGTAACGTTTCAGTGGTTTTACTGCCTTGCATAGGGTGAACTTGATTAAAAACATAACTATATTTTTCCATCATATAAGACGAACTCTTTATTTCGATCGTTGAGGTATATCATTCACATTCCATATGTGATGTCACTTTCGGATGTCATGTAGTTATCTCCCTTTAACTCGACCCTCTAAGTTATTTGTAGGCAACTCTTTGGGTCAAGACACTGGAACTAACCAAAGCCTATATCCACTGGGCCATGTGTGCTTGAAGACATTAGGATATGAATCTTTGGGACTTATAAACCTAATGTCTTCGTAACATTTTTTTATACCAGAGTTCATATAGCAATCTTTGAAGTTAATGATTTTTTTCTAACACCCCTTATTACTGGTTCTCATATTATATTCATTTCTATGCTTGGCCGGCTTATAAGACTTTTGCAGCTAACATATGCGTTGATTCCTTAAGTTTACGTAGTTTCTAATGATATTTCCTATCAATTATTTCAACTTTATCTCATATGGAACGGTGATCCCTTTCTCCCTCCACGCTTGGTTTTTCTCTCTCCTCTCGTGTTACGGCCATGCGAATGCGATACTCTTGCAGTTTTACCTTAAGGAGTTAAGCGTTTCTCTTTCATATTATTTTCACAATATTATTTTCACAGCTACAGCTACATGTAATGGCATACACACAGTCCTTAGTAGTGTTCTCCTCTCTTGGCGGTCTTGCACGGGGGAGGTGGAATACCTGCGAAGTGCATAACAACTTTTGAAGGTCGTCCTAAATTTATATGGACCATAGATCCTTTGTATTTTATCTGATAACCCCTTCACATAGACCAATTCAATTGAAAAAACATGTTAGTCCAGTCGCTGAAGCACATCGTGGTAAAGGTTTATGAATTTCGAAAAGCAATAAGACTGCCGAAGTAATCCTAAATATTCATGGCATTATTAGGATTAATATTTTAAATTAAAGAAATTGGCAATGGTTTGATGGATGGTTTGAACGGTTTAAAAAATGTTTTTCTGATTTTTACAATAACTTGCTTATATATGGACTCGAGAGAAATATTTCTGTTAAGTTTGAAGAATTAGTTTAAGTATTAATTCTGACCCAGGATCAGTTTCTTCAGTTACTATGTGGTGAGCACGAAATAAAAATAAGTCTCTTTTCGTCACTGCAAATTCGCGAGCCAGTGTGAAAATCTATTTTTTGACCAACAGGAAAAAAATTGCCTTGCTGAGAAAAAAAAACAAGGCAAATTTCACGAGCCCTGGTGAAAATATTTATTAATCAATGAAAAGAGAGCGATTTACAGAAAACAAATTGAGCTTTCAATGACTCGTGTCATATTTCTTCCCGCCCAAAAAGAAGTTTGCGTTCGGAGCTGACCACGTGATTGACTTGGTTACATATTTCACGTTTTCCAGTCGATTAGTCAGAGAGACGAGAGAGCATAAAACAGAGAGAATACAATGTAGCAAGAAATTAGTCAGGCCACCACCGGATACCCACATTCGCACCTTCTCAATTTCTCTCTCGTGCTGCTTTCTTCTCTCCTTCTCTCTCTCTCTCTCTCTCTCTCTCTCTCTCCTTCTTCCTCTTCATCTACATATCGTACACAAAAAGAAAGAGAGGAAAAAGACATTACTACTACTTTGTAGATACACACAGCGAAAACATGGACTTATCTTTTTCTGTACAACTCATATTTCGCTAAAAAAATCTTAATTCCTTTTTGAATATTTTCACAATTAATAATTTCATACAATTTGATGCTGCGCTGTTTAATATATAAATCTTAATTTATTTATACAAACGAAACAGTTTTATCTTTTCAACCTGATAATCTTAACTTATGGGAACTTCGATTGTATTTGGCACAAGGCTAGTTTAATCAGCGTAATCGACGTCTCCATAAGTATTCCATCACCGAAAATGTAGCTCGCTTCTTTTTCTACACATATTTTCTTGTCAATCTTTTTGATGAACTTTCCTTTGCCAAACTGTAACATTAAAAAGGCAGTTTTCGTGAGAGAACATGTGGATTTAAAACATGTAGATTTGCTTCAGTTTTGGTTTATAAACAATTATGTCTTATGTTTTTCTTTTAATTTTTATATCAGATAATGCAAGTCAGATTTAAATTAATTTTAAGGGATGAAACGGTTACCTGAGATTTAGATTTAAAAAGTTGCTTGTTTGTTTTCTTTTCCAATAAACTATTTTTTAAACTTAGATATAAATATACTTTTAAATTGAGAAGAGAATATCAAAGATGCCAGCAGTCAAAGATATTTTGTTATTAATCTCTCTACCAGTTTGTTCCTGGGCATGGCGGTAAACTGCATCCGGTAGCAGAGCCTCTGATTGGGAAATTGTGAGAAGCATAGAACCACTTCTTAATTACTGTTGTTCTCAGGTCCTGACCCGAAGTGGTAGCACCTGTTAGGCTCCCAGCTATGGGCAAATAGTTAACCCCCAAACTGGGGTCAAGGCATTATAAAAGTATAAAAATGCACTTTTGTAGAAATTTATATGCACAAAAATAGACTTTTATAGAAAAATATGTTTTTGAAGGAAAAATATTGCCAACAATACATTTTTGTAAGAAAAAATTATTCCCATAACACATTTTTGAAGGAAAAAACTACTTTCAGCAAAACATTTTTAATATAAAACTAAAAGACGTTTTCAGTTTTATAAAATAAGAAAGAATAAAAACAAAAATATTCATTAAAATCTGACTAAATCAACCTTCTCACTATAAACGAACATTAAAAAATATACCTTAAAACCCCACCTTTTTGGCATTAAATAACCCACAGAGGATGATATGCGATTAAGCAAAACTCAAACTCAAACTCTGTCAGTTGATGTAATAGATTTAAAATTAACTTTATTAAACAAAGCAGGAATCCAGAATTTAGATCCAAATTTGCCTTTATTGTTTTATAATAGCTAAATATCGACCTATCTTTCCAACCACTTTAAAAAAATTAAAGTTATATATATTAGTATATATATACTTTTAAATTAAGAACATTAAAAATGAACACAAATACAATTTTAAATCTCGATCAACTGTTTTCAGTTGACACATCGCATAAACTGCCCCACTAAAAGTTAACTTTGTCTTTACGGGTTAATAGTATAGTCTCTTTGAAACTACTAGTAATAATTTACGCTTGGCTAACATTATTAAGAAAGTTAAAAGTAGAAAGACACAAATACAATGAGGCTTTCATAAAAGTTAATAAACAAATATTTACACATGGCAGAAAAAATAGATTGAAATACGTCACCGTTTTACACTTTTTTGTCTATGTAACTAACTAGGACTCAAACTTAATACAAAGTTTTATCATCAAAATATTTATGTTATTATTAAGAGAAAAGATGAAACTTTGTTGTCATTATTTTAAAATAATTTTTTTACCCTATCGCGTTCGAAATTTTGTTTAAAGTTTTATTTTCGTCAGCGATTCACCCGATGTTTACTACTATGCCAAACGTAATATTACGAAAGTCCTTTTTTTTGTCTTTTTTTTTTTTTTGGCGTTGAAAGACACATTTGGAAATCTTGCAAAATTCAAATAATTGTCTGATTTTTATAAAATCTTTAGGACTTATTCACAAATGAATGAAGTTATTTATACAATTATTACTTTTATAAAATCTTGGTAAAAATATATTTTTTAAATTTGTTACCATCCTATCTCCAAATAATTTAATGAAACTTCTAGAAATTCAGTACTGATCCCAAATTTAATTTTATTAGTTAAATGCAGAACACTGTTGGGAATGTAAATCATGTACTTTTTTTTTACAGGACCTCTTTTGCGAATATCTTCTCCAAATAGTAAAATAAAAAATGCATTAAAACTACGCCATTTTTAATTTAGATAAACTATTTAATTGATTTTATAAATAATATATATTAAGGATATTAAATTCTGAACAAAAAATCATCGTTGAATAATGATTTTTTAAAGGAATTGTTTCCATTTTTTCTTTGCTAACTATGATCATGTATGAAGTTTCAAACATCTTTAAAATTTCTTCCAGTCACTTGATGCCTTCGGTTATTAATTTATTAAATAAAGACTATATTTGCAAATAGAAAATCAAAAAGCTTGATACAAATAATTTAGCATTAATATTTTTAAAATAATTTTTTAGTTTTTTATGTTTAACTGAACATTGTTTTTTGTTTAACTATGTGAAGTTATAAGAGATTTATCATTAAAAGGTCACGTGTTTCAAGGTTTGTTCCCCTTACAAAACGTTTACTTGTGTTATGTCAATTCTGGCCAACCATACTTCCATATGTGTAAACTGTTTGATGACAGGAACTGTCATCGCATACTTGAAAGGTCAGCGATTCAGACCTCCCTGATTAAGAAATAGTTTTATTCTAAATGTCATGCCATAAACAAAAAATATTTGTTTCAAATCCGATTAATTTAACTTTAAATTTACTAATTTTCCAAAAATAACGTGTCACAGATGTATATAGTATTTTTGTAAGATTTTTAAAACCGAGAATTAAATTTTTTTACAAATGTGTCGATCGCTCAAAAGCGGCCGAAAAAATTGAAAAATTATAAGAAATTTCAAAATTTTAGATTCCAATGAATATAATTTCTGTTCGAAATACACCAACATATTTTGTTTACTGGAAATAGTAAATTTAATCATTTAGCTTTCAATTAAGCTAAAATTAAAGCTTAAAAAGTTTTTTTTATTTTTTAAATTCAATTTAAAACTTAGGTATCGAGAATGAGTGGAGGTATCTACTAAACACTCTTTTAAATTACGTATTCTTTTAGTTAGATATCATTAAATTGTTGGGCTAACTCATAACGATACAGATGAGGACATGTCGATGCAATTTTAAACAAGTCATACTACTATTCATCTGATATATTTCTAATATGGCCATCTTCGAGATATATGTATTGATAGAGCACATGTCCCTGGAGATGCTGAAAACTACTCAGCTGAACCCACTGACTAAATATCAAAATTACCTAATTTTATCTTTAGAAACACGTGCTGATCCGACTGCGAACCATTCAGCTTAAAATCATAAATCTTTATGAATTTAGAAATGCAGAAGTAAAGGAAAATATCTATGGCCTTTTTTTTTTTTAGAATTGATGCTTTAAACAAAACTATTTGCCAGTGATTGTTTAAAAGGTTTAGAAAATTTACAAATGGGTTGTTTTTGTAAGTTTTGAGATAACCTGTTTGTATATTAAACCGAAAAAAACATTTTTGTTATGGTTGAAGAATTAGTTTAAAAAGAAAGTACAAGTCATTCAACGTCATCTATTAAAACAACTTGGAAAATAAGTTCGCCATCACTGAACAGAATATTAACCAACAGAATATTAAAAGCAAACATCTACACATATCTGAAATTTTCTCAACACACCTCAAATTGTTTTTTTTAAATTTTTTTTTGTTTTTTGTTGTTGTTTTTTTTTTTGGTGGTGGGTAGAGTAATGACAGGTGATGAAAATTAATGGCAACCTACTGCTAGAAGATCTTCTGCTTAGTCAGTCATGTCTCAAAAGAGACATAGTTGCCCAAGCGTGTATCACTTATTGCAATTAAGTGACTGATCATTAAGCATTTGGGCCATGTTTAACAAATAACAATTCATGTAGAGACATGTTCATGCAAGTTTAAACAATTTGTCATAACACCACTCATCTAATATGCATTTAACGTGACCATCTTCAAGGTAGATGTATCGATTCAGTTCACTCTCACAAATGAATTCAGAAATGCAGATATAGCCGAAAATGTTTATGGCATTTTTTTCTTAGGATTGATGGTTTCAAAAGTAATTGCCAATTATTGTTTGAAAGGTTTTAAAAAATTAAGGATTAGTTGTTTTTATGAATTTTAGGATAGCCTGTTTGTATATAAAAAAAATTATATGTATGAAGAATTAGTTTAAAAAGAAAGTACAAGTCATTCAATGTCATCTACTAAAACGACTTGGAAAGTAAGTTCACCATCACTGAACAGAAACCAACAGAATGTTAAAAGTGAATATATACACATATTTGAAAATTTCTCAACACGCCTCATATTCTTTTTTGTGGCAAAAAATGGGTGCAAACTAATGATTAGTGAGGAAAAATAGGTATAAAAATAGAAATCAACCTAGGCAACAGGTAAGCGGAAAAGAAAATCTAAATAAAGACATGAGCCACAATAAGGAAAACGATTACTATTTCGTAGGATTGCTTACACTTGCTAGTAGTCAATAATATGATCATATGATCACAATTTTGGCCAAAATGTTTAGACCACCTGGCAAAATTTAATCTAAGAATAAAATTCTGAATTAATAAACGAATGAAGTAATTGGATAAACGAGTGAACGAATTGACATTATGATATACATAGGTGCACTTTTCGTTAACTCTATGAGTATTTAAGAGATGAAAGTTTCGTTCTTCTATGACACTATAACATGCAGAGATGCACCTTGGTTGTGTCTGTGTGACTATGATATTAAATAAGAACTCTTTTCGTTCGCTCCATGAGCATTAAAGAGATGTATTTTATTCTGTCTGTGAGATAGTGGCATTAAAGAGATCTATTTCTTTCTGCCTATGAGACTATGACATTAAAGAGACGCACATTTCATTCCGTGAGAGTATATTAAAGAGATGCACATTTCGTTTTGTCTAATATTATGTCACCAAAGACACACATTTACTTTGAAACTATGACACGTTTCGTTTAGATGTACGTTTCGTTCTGTCTTTGAGGCTATGACATCAACGACGGACATTTCGTTCTGTGAGATTATCACATTTAAGAGACGCACATTCCGTTTGCTTGTGAGAAGGCAGTATTACAACATGGCTGTTTTTGTTCTATGTGTGGCACTGTGCCAATAAATAGACACAGTTTTACTGAGACATTTTTAAATAGACAACGTTCATTTTGTCTGCGAGATTGTGGGATTAAAAAGACTGAAGATTTGATTCTGTTAGTGAAACTGGGACGTTAAATAGACGCAGTTTTTGTTCTGCTAGCGGTCGTGCAGCATTAAATAAATGTAGATTTTCTTTTGTCTATGAGCATGTGGAATTAAAATAAGGCCGTTTTTAACTCAATTCTTTTGGCAAACATTTTCATTTTTTTTAACATAATTTTTCTAATTGCTCTATCAGTTCATGTAATCTAGATTTAAAATGAATCTTATGGAATGAAACACAAATCAGAAATAAGATTCAAACCAATATCGCTTAACTTTACTGTTTTACGATAATTAAAGAGGTGTTTACATTTACAATCACCTAATATTTTTAAAATTAGATATGAATATATTTTTTAATTAAGGAGATATTTTAAACGATTTTAAAGAGATAAATACCGAAAAAATGTTTACAGTTCAATGAGTCCGAGATAATATAAATTATTTTTCCCATTATATAATTTTGTTAGATATAGTTTAATAATGGGGTAAATTTAAATTTATCTGCAATAACTTACACTTGCCTAACGCTGCTAAGGAAGTTAGCAGCAGAGAGTTACGAATTAGAGAAGGTATATCAGTAAATATTTACACATGAATCCGATGGGAAGACACATCCTTTTACATTACTTCATATTTTTCCATATCTGCTGAACTCATTTTCTATTAGTAGGCAGGCGATTTGCGGCCAGTAAATATTATCAATGAATAAGAACGGACATCTATAATAAATATTTTAAAAATTACAAAACAAGATTAGCTTACGGCCTATCACGTTGAATACACCAGTTCTCGCTCGATCACCGAAGTTAAGCAATGTTGAGCCTGGTCAGTACTTAGATCGGTGACCACTTGGGAATACCAGGTGCTGTAAGTGTATAGTGACCGATGTGCGTTGTGGTGCAGTGGGTATCGGCTCGGAAAGAGAAATCGGTGAGCCGAGTTCGAATTCCAGTTTAAATACCCTGCATTCACTTAAGCACTGATACCCTTAGGAAAGGTATTAATCCCTCCCTTCCCTCCAGTTATGGGTGAAATAACAAGGGTAGAACTTGGAGACCCTGCCCTTAAAAACAAATCCCAATGAATCTTGATACTCGAAAAGAAAAATGTATTACTAGACATAAAAACTTATATAAAAAAACAACAATAAATTGTTGAAAGAAAAAGGTATTACCAGCAATAAATAAAGTTTAGTTGGCAATAAATGACCCGCCGATGTTGATTTGCCACAACAAAATTAATGTAAACTACAAAAGTACATGATTTCAGATATTAACTCGTCTTTCTGTGGCTAAAAATACGGCCCATGGGTGTCATTTCAAGTAACCAATTCTTTGTTTTTGTAACTGGAATTGACATTTGCTCATACCTAAATCATAACAATGCATACAATGGTATGGTCATACAATTTTAATGAAGTTCATTAGTTTCCGACTTGATAGCAATGTGGATGACACAACTATTTACTCCTGTCTTAATAGTAAATCCGACTACATCTATAGTCAAACTGAAAGCTGATCTTGAAACTGGTCTTCTATCCGTTGGTAATTGGATAGCAAATGGCCTGTGTATTTAAATGTCTCCAAAAAGAATTTGCCATAACTTAGTCATCTTAGAAAATCACACCCCATTAGCAGTAGAAACAATTCATTGCATCTTCTTACTATCACGTTTTAAACTAACATTTAGCGATTACCTTGAATAAATTGTTGTTAGTTCGGCTGCTAGAAAAGTTGGTTCACTGTGTCAAACAAGACGATTTTTCTCGCCAAAATCCATCTTGCACTTTATATACTTCTTGATACCCAGATTATTGGAAATCCTTTTCTATAATTTCTGTTCCTAAAACTCTGGTGAACTGTTTGTTCAAACTATCGACTGATTAGTCTTCTCATTCTTTTTGGGAAAGTAATAGAGGCTTTAATTACCTCAGAATTTAGCAAGCATCTCACCACGCAAATCCTTCATTCATTCAAAAAAAAAATTTCGTACTGATAGGTCAATGGCCGATGCTTACGTTCCTTGTTGAAAGAGTCTGTCAAGCTTTAGGCTGTTCTTTTATATATTATGAAGACGTTTGACAGGGTTTGACATGCTGGTCTTGTTCACAAGTTAAAAGCTTGCGGTATTTCTGGCCGCTTCTTTGATTTGATTCAGTAAAAGATGTCTTGAACTGCTACACCTCGACATCATTAATGCGGTTGTCCTCAGGGCTTTATTCTTGTACCCGCTCTGTTCGTAAATTTCATCAACGATCTTCTTGATGTCATCAGTTCCCTACTCAGTATCAATGCTGCGGACGACACAACTATTTACTCCTGTCTTAGTAATAAATCTGATAGCTTTGATAAAATCAAATCTGTAGCTGATTTCGAAAATGACCTACAGTCTATTGCGAACTGAGGCAAGAAGTGATTTGTTGATGTTAAAGACCCTAAATCGAAACTACTCTCTATTAATCAACTTAAAGAATTTTTGTAACTGCAATCTGCATGGCTGATGCCAACTTCCAGAATAGAAACTCAGTGTGACTTCTTGGTCTCACGTTTGCTTCTAAGATGAAGTGGAACAACCACATCGAATCGATAGCTGCATCTACTGCAAGGAAAGTTGGGTCACTGTGTCGTGCCAAAAGTTTTTTCTCGTCAGAGTGCATTTTGCACATTTACAAATCTACCATTCACCCGTGCATTGAATACTACCACCACATCTTGCCTGTTACCTCTGCTATTTATGTAGAGGATATCAACAAATCCAAAGAAAGATCAGTAATGTAATCGATTCTGACTTGGCATCTCAACTTCAGTCACTTTCTCACCAAATAGGTGTGGCTTCCCTCTGTCTTTTCTACAAATATTTTCATGGAAACTACTCTGATGATTTTTTTTCCTCAGATGCGCCGACTGCATGAATTTAAACGTGCTACTAGTTTGGCATCTAAGTCCCACCTGTTTATCGTTAAAACAGTTAAATATACACGTCTCTTCTACTCCAACAGTTTATTTTCTCGCCTGTTAAATTCTCTTCCACTGACTTCCAACCTTGAAAAATATAATATTTAAAAAATTCACATGACATCAATCGCCATCTTTAGTCTTCTTAAATCCCGTCCATCTTTTGTTCTTTCCTCAATCCTCTCAATACTCAGTCTTTTCTCTCATTTTCACTTTCTCTAACTCTCTGTATCTCCGCCTTGTTTGGAGTGAAATAATTTCTAAAATTAATAAAATAGTAATTTGCTGACTTTAATGTTTTTATCAGTAAACCTCACGAATTTTAAATATTCGCTCTCATACGGATGTAATATAGGAAACTTACGATATTACGGTTAATGTCTCAATATACAGGTGAGTGGTGTGATCTTATGTAATTTTGGAACAAGTTATCGTATACTGTAGCATAACTTTCTTTAACGGTAGGCTTACGTTTTGAACCTTTGGTGGTTCAACCTATAGGGAAGATATAAGGCTAACTAAGAAATTTTGAGCAAAAAAACTTGAAGTCGACAAGATTGACATCTTGTACACCAATTCAACTTGTACGTCGCAATTTACGGTAACTAACACTATAAACATTTTTCTATCACGGTGTCGACTATCCATTCTCAAAAATCCGATGTGACTAACGCAGGGCTAAATAAAGTTATCGTTTGGATTTAAAAGTATCAAAATAGTTATTCTTAAACAAGGAATCTCCAATTAAAATTCTACCTCGAAGACAATTATACGTTTCCACTATTTTATCCTATTATCATTTTTGTTGTCTTTTTTACTTTTACATGTAGTTTGCTTCTCGATTTGAATTTCTGTTTTGTTTTTTTTGTTTTCATTTTAGTAAAGAGATCTGCTATTTCTTTCTAAATAATAAAACATTATTTTTTATAATAACTGTAACAGATTTTATTGTGACATTCTAATAAAACAAAAATGAAACAAAAGGAAAGTAAAATCCCTAAATAGGACAAATATTCTATAAATTAATCAATAAACACTTCCCAGAAAACTCAGAATTAAACAAAATCTTGAATAGGAATTCAATCAAATTAAGTTATAGCTATACGAGTAATTTAGAAAATTACATAAAAACAATACGCCAGAAACCTAAATAATAACGTACAAAATAACATCATTAACAAGGAATGTAACTGTAGAGATAAAAACAAATACCAATTAACAGACTTCGTAAAATAGAGGGGGTTATTTATAAAGCAGAGGGACAAATAAAAAAATATTCGCGGGAAGGACTTCTAAAAACATTTTTAAAAACAGATAGAATAATTATAACTCTACATTTAAACTGGGAAACCAAAAGTTGTACCAAACTGGCTAGCCACGTGTGGAATTTAAAATTGAAAAATGGAAAAGACCCTGATATAACTTGGAGCATAGTGAAAATAGCCAAACCATACCACGGTGGCGATATATGCAGTTTGTGCCAGGAAGAAAAGTTAGCTATTATATTGTTCCCAGAAAGAAAAAAATACTAAATGAAAGATCAGAAATTATACCTATAAATACCTATAAATACATACTAAAATCATAAAAAAAATAGATGAAAGTGTTGTAAGATTCTTGAATATCTTCTCCCTAATTTTTAAAATTTTCTGTTGTTTGAAATTTTCAGTCGCACGTTCTTAATAAATCCCTGTTCGTGCGCTTGAATAACGGAAAAATCAGTTATAGTAAATAAATTGTTTTGGATAGTAGCTGTTATAGAATTTGTAGATAGTATTATGGATCTGTTATTGCTTCATTTATTATTGTGGATAACGTCTGTGTTTCAGTTGTGTATTTTATGTGCTTTTCTTTATGCGTTGCGAATAAAGTAATACTTTAATTTTCTTTGAAGATCTAAGAATGATTCTAGCCACAGTAAAGTCTGTGGCAAGCTTCCCCTCTCGCCCTGCTATATTCAACACTCACTCTACTTCGCGCTCACTCTCTGATCTGTATCTATGTATAAGACAAATTCTCTTATAACTGTCCAGCTCTGACCGTTGAAAGAAACTGAAGAAAAATCTGAAATGGCCAGTAGGTAAGTTTCACTTGACTCAGTAGAAATATTCAAATTTGAAGCTGGATTCTCTGCATGGAAGTGGCTATTCGAACTTAATAATTTTTGTAACTTAATAATGCACATTATCTCCCCAGCCTCTACTAACACGTTCCCATGAATACAGCTAGTGACGTCGAACCCTCTTGATTGACACAGGTATGTATAACTTCTTTTTTGTCTGAAAGCCGGTGAATAAACCGGCTAACCCACTGCACTGTCTTGTTGAGTGAGACGGGATGTTAGCAACCTGATGTGAACGAAAAGCAATACCTACAAAAATGGCGGAAGAACTCTGAAGGAATCAATGACGAGCTAATTAGAGAAAGTGTCTCGAGAAATCACCGTGGAGAAGGCAACGGGATACCACCCTACTATCCCGAGAATAACCATGACTTTGGAAAATCGGTATATGAAACCCAACGGCGTGAAGGGATCACTTCTAAAGAGATTGTCTCCTCACCCGGTAAGGACCGACATGGGCAACGTGTGTCACCTGGCCATCATCATGTGACTGTTAGCACCAACGGCGTAAAGGGGACGCAATTCTTCGAAGTTTGTCCCTCGCCCTGAAAGGAACGACATGAGCAACAAGTGTCTCTGAACCGTTACTTTGGGACTGTGCAACAAACAAAAAATTACCCCAGGGACATGAAACGTCAGGACAACTGAAAATCTAAATGAAATCTATAACAGTGATGTAATACCAGACGACCTAAGCGGATCAATTTTCATAGCACTGCCTAAGAAGGCAGGTGCAAGCAAATGCGAACTCTACCGAACAATCAGTTTAATGAGCCACAAAACAAAACTCATCATCCGATTCTTGATGAGCACGAAGCAGGATTAGGCTAGAGATAGAACAAGAACAGTCTGGTTTCGTCAAAGACGCTGGAACAAGAAACGCGATATTCCTGCTTAGGATACTATCAGAAAGGGCAATACAATGGAAAAAGACGTGTAGTTTTATAGACTATGCAAAGGCGTTCGACAAAGTATGCCACAAACAACTGATAGAAATGCCCATCAACCTCGACATATTTGGGAAAGACATTACAGTAATCAAGAATCTTTACTGGCAGTAAACCGCCTTCGTACGGATAGGAAACGAATTCAGCAGATATACAAAGACAGAAAGGGGCGTAAAACAAGAATATGTATTTTCACTGGATCTATTCAACGTACAGTGAAACTATTCTGAGGACCCTAGAATTTATGCCAGGATTCGTCATCGGCAGCAACAATCTAAACAACATAAGAGACGCAGATCATACAGCGTTGATAGCAGACACGGAAAGGAAACAACAAGACCTCCTACAGAAGGTAGATGAAGAAAGTGGAAAGAAAAGACAACAACTAAACTACAAGAAAACCGAATGCATGGTAATCAGCAAAAAGAGGAACCCAAAATGCCAAATACAGGTTGGGGATACTAAAATAAAGCCAGTACAAAAATTTAAATTCTTAAGAAGTGTTTTAACAGAAGATGAAAAGTGCGACACTGAGATCCGAAGGCAAATCAGCATGGCGAAGGACGGGTTCCAAAAGCTGAATAGACTATTGAGAGACAGAAAAATTTTACCCAAAACAAATAAGATAGTACTGGATTGCTATCTGATGTGGGTTGTTCAATATGGCAGTGAATGCTGGACAATCTCATCAAAGACAAAGGAAAACTTGAAGCAACAGGCCTGACCAGATGGATAGCAGAGCAGGTTTTGGGTGGGGTAACAGGAGAAAGCTTGCTAAGAACCACCAGGGGTAGGCAGACATGGCACATAGAAGAGATTTTTGAATTTGTTCTCTATGTATGTTACTTCTTTAGATAAACTTTGGGGGCTGCAAATTCTTAATGCATTTAAATAGAAAGCTGTAACTATAGCATATTTGATTTTAGAAAGGTGGTTTGAATACAAATTGATCAGGTCGTTTTTGTTAGTGGTTTTTCTATAGATGTCAAAATTCAGTTCGTTATTATTTTAGTGTAACATTATATCTAGGACAGGAAGAGTCTAGTTGGTTTCAGTTCCAAAGTTAAAATCTATTGTAGGTTCAATGCTGTTAGTTGTTTGAAAAGATCTGTTATATTAGTATTTTGTCGGTATATTAGTAGGGAGACTTCTATATATCTGAAATAGGAAGCGTTTCACGGTAAAATGTTTTTGAATAAATCTCTTTCTAAAATTTTAAAATCAGACAAGCGAAAACGCCATAAAGATGCAATCCCATCGGTATACCACATTTTTGTCTATAGAAGTGGTCATCGAAAGTAACGAAATTTTTCTTGGTGATTAAATAGCATAGTTCTATGATTTTGTGTATAAAGAGAGGTAATTTTATTTTGTTTTTGTTAAGTTTTCTGTTAGTAGATTTAGGAAGGTTAGTTCATAAAAATTTTATGTCTAACCTAATATTAAACATATATATGTTTTTTATGTCTATGTTTTTTATGTCTATGTTTTTAATTTGTTTAAATAGGTCACCTGAGTTTTATATCTGATGGGCTGATTGTGCCGAGAAGTGGTGTTTAAGATTTTGCTTAATATGCCGTCTAGTTTATGTGGGGCGCTGCCTATCCATGATATGATAGTTCTCATTGGTATGTCTGGTTTATGTGTTTTTGGTAGTTCGTATAGTGTGGATGTTTCTGGATAGTGTGTAGTAAGTTTTAGCCAGGAGATGGCTTCATTTCTTTTTGTTAATTTTTGATGTTGCTTATAAATTTTTGTACCACTTTTGTGACGTTGTTTTGTCAACATTTTTGGGAATGTTTTCATCGTCAATAAAATCTTTTTATCATAAATATAGTTTAACGAATGTATCTCTGATTCACAGAAATAAATTTGACCTAAAAATGCCATTCTCATAAAAAGAGAAAAGAATTTATTCAGAACGAAAATTATCGAGAGCGCCGCCATTCAATATTAACAAAATGTCAATCTACCCTACGGTTTTTTCCTAATCTCACCTTTTTTTCATAGAAAAAGTATTTTCACAGGCTTGTGACTACTGGTAAAGTATGCTGATTGTAATTACTGCTGCGAGGTTCTTAGAATTTAGACTAGCTAAAGAAAAGGTTCGTTTAATTCATGCTACGTATATTTTATTACATATATCTTCTTTCAGTGACTATATTTTGAATTTTTTTCTGTCTTTGTCTGTAGCTACCCTAACAAAAAAAAAAAAAAAAGATCCTATAGAATTTAAAATGAACTTTTTTCTCTCCCCGTCTTCAGTCTAAGAAAAAAAAAAGTTAGCGTCCTTTCTCTCCTAGCAATCCTTTTCCTTCATTCCCCTTCCAAAAAAAAAAAAAAAAAAAACCACGTGTTCCTACCAGCACCGTATCAGTATATATATGATAGAACCAAAGAAAGTCAGAAGATGTCTGCCAAAATGTCGAATATGCATATTTCTTGTGACTACTGGTAAAGTATGCTGATTGTAATTACTGCTGCGAGGTTCTTAGAATTTAGACTATTTTGTATCTGTTTTCTTTTACCATTTAATTTTGTTTCATATAAATATACTAAATTTTTCTGTTGTCGGAACTCCATTTCGACTTTAACTAAGTTAAAACTTAGTATATATATATATATATATATATATATATATATATATATATATATATATATATTTTACATCAACTATATGTGTACTTAATTGGGACGTTAGCATCCCTGTAGGTAAAAAAAATATAAACCTACAAAGAGCGGAAGAACTCTCAAAGAGTCAACGGCCAGCTAACTAGAGGTGATGTCTCAATAAATCATCGTGGAGAAGGCAACGGGATACCACTCCACTATCTAACCCCGCTCAATCATGGATAGTCACAATAAATATATGAAAGCCAACAGCGTGAAGGGGGTTACTTCCCAAGGAAGCAACTCCTCGCTCGGTAAGGACCGGCATGGGCAACAAGTGCCACCTGACCGTCATCCGGCGACTGTTAGCACCAACGGCGTAAAGGGGACATTTTACTCCAAAATTTGTCCCTCGCCCGGGAAAGAACGACATGAGCAACAGGTGTCTCTGGACCGTTACCCTGCAACTGTGCGAATCAAGGACAAACTCACTATAGGAACATGGAACGTCAGGACACTGAACTGTGGACAACTAGAGAATGTCAAACAGGAGATGAACAGATTGAATATCAGCATCCTAGGAATATGTGAAACAAGATGTCCTAATAACGGAGATTTCAGTAGCGACACCCACAGGATAATCTATGCAGGAGGTAAAAAACACGAAAAAGGTGTCGTTTTATTACTAAACAAACAAGTGAAGAGATGTGTACTTGGATAGTGGCAACTGTCAGAGAGAGTCCTCTTGGTTAAACTGCGGGGAAGGCCCCTCAATATAGCTATTATAGTAGTCTATGCGCCAACAACTCAAAGCTCGGAGGACGAAATAGAATCATTCTATTCAATACTGGACAGTGCTAAGGCTCAGTGCAAAAGCCAAGAAGTTAGGATAATAATAGGGGACTTAAATGCAAAGGTAGGTAAAGATAGAGAAGGAGACACGAACGGCAACTTCGGACTAGGAGAGCGCAACGAAAGAGGAGAAAAATGGATCCAATGGTGCTCAGCCAATGACCAGGTCATTACTAACACCTGGTTCCAAGAACACCCACGACGTTTATGGACATGGAGAAGCCCAGGAGGGGACACGAAGAACCAAATAGATTATATAACTATAAACAAGAGATTCAGGAACGCAGTAGTCCAATGCAAAACATACCCAGGTGCTGACTGCGGAAGTGACCACGTCCCAGTCATCTGCAAACTAAAAGTGAAACTCCGAAGACTGAAGAAGCCCAGCATATCACCAAGACTGCAATACGACACACTAGAGGACGATCTCACCCTGCAGAAAGAATATAATAACAGCGTGAGAAAGAAATATGAAGAACAAATTGGAAAAGGATACTCAAAATGGGACTCATTAAAAGAAGCAATGGTGACCTCAGCGAACAACATAGCCCCAAAGGAAATCAGACGCAGAAGAAAAAACGAGTGGATGACCGAAGAGATCCTCCACATGATGCAAAGGAGACAAAAAATAACGCCAAGACACGGAGCAGAGTACAAAAAACTTCACAGGGAGATAAGGAACAAATGCAGACAAGCCAAAGAGGAATGGCTCAACAACAAATGTGCAGAAGTAGAGAGACTGAGCAGGAACAACAAAGCAGAGATGCATAAAGAGATAAGAGAACTGACAGGACAAAAAACCTGTTCCTCAACAGGATGCATAAAATCCAAGGAAGGGACAATCATATTAGAGAAAGAGGAAATACTCCAGCGATGAGAAGAATACATAAAGGATCTCTTTTGCGACAAGAGAGAACAACCGAGAATACACAAGGAGATGGATGGACCGGAAATACTAAAATCCGAAGTGGAAGCTGCAATGACCAAAATGAAAAGAAACAAAGCACCTGGCCCAGATGGCATAGTGATAGAGCTGCTGACAGCCTTAGAAGAATATGGCATAGAAAGGATTACCGACATAATAAACGAAATTTATAGCAGCGGAATAATACCAGACGACCTATGCAAGTCGATATTTATAGCTTTGCCGAAGAAAGCTGGTGCAAACGAGTGCGAACTACACAGAACTATCAGCTTAATGAGTCACATTACAAAACTGATTGTCAGAATCCTGATGAATAGAGCGAGAAGCAGAATCAGGCCAGAGATAGGGCAGGAACAGTGCGGGTTCGTCAAGGACACTGGAACAAGGAACGCCATATTCATGATTAGGATGCTCTCTGAAAGGGCATTACAAATGAAGAAAGACTTGTACCTATGCTTCATTGATTACGCGAAAGCATTCGACAAAATACGACACAAAGAATTGATGGAAATGCTAGGCAACCTCGACATTTTCGGCAAAGACATAAGAATAATCAAGAATCTCTATTGGCAGCAAACGGCCTGCATACGGACAGGTAACGACCTCAGTAGATACACAAAGATAGAAAAAGGCGTAAGACAAGGATGTGTCTTTTCACCGGATTTGTTCAACCTATACAGCGAGAATAATTTGAGGACCCTAGATGACACACCAGGATTTGTTATTGGAGGCCACAACCTGAACAACATAAGATACGCGGACGATACAGTACTGATTGCGGACACGGAAAGGAAACTGCAAGATCTCATACAGAAAGTAGCAGTGGAGAGTGACAAGAAGGGACTACAAATAAACTTTAAGAAAACTGAGTGCATGGTCATCAGCAAAAGATACAACCCAAAATGTCAAATACAGGTGGGGGATAACAGAATCAAACAAGTACAAGAATTTAAGTACCTAGGAAGTGTTCTAACAGGAGATGGAAAGTGCGACACGGAGATCCGAAGGCGAATTGGCATGGCAAAGGACGCGTTCCAGAAGATGAGCAAAATACTAACACACAGGAAGATCTCAATAGAAACGAAGAAAAGAGTGCTAGACTGCTACGTGATGTCAGTTCTTCAATACGGCTGTGAATGCTGGACAATATCATCGAAAATGAGGACAAAACTAGAAGCGGCCGAAATGTGGTTCTACAGAAGGATGCTATGGATATCATGGACTGAGCATACAAGCAACGACGAAGTGTTAGAAAGAATGTCAACAAAAAGGAAATTGATGCTGAGCATCAGGAAGAGACAACTGAAGTTCCTGGGACATGCAATGAGGAAGGAGAGCCTGGAGAACCTGATACTGACTGGACAGATAGAAGGAAGGAGAGACAGAGGAAGGCAGCGGATAACATATTTGCAGGGTCTGATCAGGTGGATGACGGAACGGGGGTTGCCAGGAGCAACAGGAGCAAACATACTAAGAGCCACAACGGATAGGGAGACGTGGAGATCCATGATCGCCTACGTCCTGAAGGGACAGGGCACATAGAAGAAGAAGAATATACACAACAAAAATATAAAAATCCAAAGAAAACGATTAATTTCTATCATTTTAACATTTCATAGCGTAACATTATATTGCACATGAAAAGTCTCTTCAAATATAAACTATGACGTTTTTTTAATGTTTAATAATTTCTGTTAAACTTATGAATAATTTGGAAGCGTTTTTTCCAGATACCAACATTTTTTGTTTATAGATACGTTATTTAAAATTAAATTTGTTTAATCTCTTTGCCTTGATAAATTCCATCAAAGGACGAAACGCGTAGGCGAGAACGATATAGTTTTTCTATTGTCTTCTTTATTTAGCCATACTGTTCTTTATCCCGGATTATAACAGTATACTTTTGCATATATATATATGTGTGTGTGTGTTTGTGTGTGTGTGTGCGTGCGTGCGTGCGTGCGTGTGTGTGTGTGTGTGTGTGTGTGTGTGTGTGTGTGTGTGTGTGTGTGTGTGTGTGAAAAATAACCTTTGTGTCCTTTGTGTCAACGCCGAAATCTCCGCAGTAGTTGATCATTTCGTTCCAAACTTGACTCTGTCTCACGTTGTGTTTGTTTGATCACAAAGCCTGTTTGGGTTGAAAGTCGACGAAAACCGCTGAATCGATGACCCATACATGACCCATACATAGAAAAAAATATTTTGATATTAAAATAAGGTGTTTATATATATATATATATATATATATATATACGTTCTGTTCGGTATAGTATTCGGGTGTGAATTTATTACTCTTGCATGCAGACAATTATAATTTCACTTCACGGCTTCTATAGGATATAACACCTTACCTACGTTGGTTGGTCTGGCACCAGGCTAAAGTTGGAGGTTCTTCTAAAGCAGGCAGTCACGTGACATTTCTCGACTTAACTCGACTCGTAAAAACTAAATGTCTGAAAAACCCACTGACTCTTGCTTATAGTGATCCTCGCATCTAAATGACCAATCAGTGATAACCATTTTGGTCACCTGATCAACCGCATCTCCTCTCCTGTGTGAGTCTCTCTCAACATTCTTCTTCGATGGCGTGCGAAAGCTTTTCTGACTTTCCTGAATTTTCATCTGAAGCCCTTTCTCTTTGGTTATCACTGCCCGAGGCTGTTGTCTAGTCCAAACGATCAAATCTCATGATCACTCCAAAATTTCTTTCTTATTGAGCTTTGGTGTGTGGTCCTTTTTTACATCTGTATTTCATCACATTTTCTTGCGAATCCTTCTGCTAACAAGTGATAAAAAGGAGACAATCACTCGATCTGAAACTTTTTTTTATTATCTAGACCTTCTGGGTTCGTACTCAATCGTTGAAAGAAATTATCTAGCTTCGATCACACTTTCTTAGCAGCGTCAAAAAGTTCTTAATAACAAAGAATCATTATTTCTGAGAATCTCTCTTTTACTAGGGGTAGCCTGCCTTTAAGAGTTACAAAACTCTTTCAACAATTTGCAATGCAAGGAAAAAGATTCTGTTTCAAATCGTCAGTGGTCATTAAATTATTTAATCAGTGGTTGCTAAATTTTCACACTAACAGAGAGAGTGACTTTTTGCTGATAATGGCCATCCTAAATTCGATGACAAGAAACCATACCGTATTTTATCTCTTTGACCGAATTTTGTGGCCAGTATCAGAGAATCGTAAAAGTGATTTTTCGATTTTGATTTATCTATCTATTTTTCTTAGGTAGTTATTTTAGAATATGTCTTCACCTAACCTATAGCAGATGAAGAAGAAAAAAAGTTAATTACTTTTTTTTCGGTATATCGATCTGTCTATCCAAATAACTTCATTCCATTCTTTCGGTACCAGAAAATAGTGTTACATATCTCTCTTTTCTCTGTTACATATCTCTCTTCGTCAGATGTGCGTTGTGGTACAGTGGATATCGACTCGGAACGAGAAACCGGGGAGCCGAGTTCGAATTCCAGCTGAATCCATTATATTCACTTACGCGCAAATACCCTTGGGAAAGGTATTAATCCGTCTATTCCTTCCAGTTATGGGTTAAATAGCAGGATAGATTGGGTTCTATAGCTATAGCCTTGGTCGGCAACCAGTCTACCGCAGAAAGCAATGGCAACCTACTGCTGGATAATCTTCTGCCCAGTCAGTCATGTCTCTTTCGAGACATGATCGCCCAAAGCGTGTATCACGTATGGCACTTGACTGACTGATCTTTAATTTAAATTAGATATCATTAAACTGTTGGTTAACGTCTCAGTCACACAGATTCATATAAGGTCATGTTCATACAATTTTAAACAAGTTGTCATAATACCATTCATCGAATATGACCATCTTCTAACATGACCATGTTCAAGATAGATGTATCAATGGTGCACATGTCCCAGCGGGTGCTGAAAATTACTCGGCCGGATACACTGACTAAATATCAGAATTCTCTTATTTTATCTTTAGAAACAACCCGACTTTGAACCATTCAAGTTACAATCATAAATCTTTATGCGTTTAGAAATGTTAGAAATCCAGAGGTAACCCAAAATATTTAAGGTGCTTTTTTTCTTTCTTTTTTTTTAAGACTGATACTTTAAACAAAATTAATTGACAATGATTGTTTTAAAAGTTTAGAAAATTTGAGAATAGTTTGTTTTTTCTGAGTTTTTTTTTGAGTAATAGCCTGCTTGCATATGAAATCTAGAGAAATATTTTTGTTATGGTTGAAGAATTAGTTTAAAAAGAAAGTGTAAGTCGTTCAACGTGACCTACTCAAACGACTTGGAAAATAAGTTCACCATCATTGAACAGAAACCAACAGAATATTAAAAGTGAATATCTACACATATCTGAAATTTTCTCGACACACCTCAAATTGTTTTTTGTTTTTTTTCGGGGGGAGGTTAGAGTGATGACTGGTGAGAAAAAGTAATGGCAACCTACTGCTGGAAAATCTTCTGCCTAGTCAGTAATGTCTTGAAAGAAACATGATTGTCCAAGTGCATATCACGTATAGCAATTACCTGACTGATCAGTAAACTGTTGGGCCACGTCTAAGTCATATCGATACATATAGGGACCTGTTCATGCAATTTTAAACAAGTTGTCATAAAACCACTCATCTAATATGCATCTAACGTGACCATCTTCAAGATATATGTATCGATTCAGTTCACTCTCATAAATGAATTTAGAAAAGTAGAATTTACCCAAAATCTTTGTGGCATTTTTTAGAACTGATGCTTTCAAAAGAAATTGCCAATGATTATTTGAAAGTTTTAGAAAATTTTAAAATAGGTTGTTTTTACGATAAGTTTTACCGTAACCTGCTTGTCTTTGAACACGAAAGAAATATATTTATGTTTGAAGAATCACTTTAATATTAATAAAAACCCAAGATCAGTTACTATCCCATCGCCGTAACGTAGCTTGCCTTATTTTTTCTATACATATTTTCTTGAGAATTGTTTTGATGAACTTTTCTTTGCCAAACTGTGACATTAGAAACACTATTTTCGTCGAAGAACATTTGGATTTAAAATATGCCGTTTTGATACAGGTTTTTTTGGTAAACATTTGCGTTTTATTTTTTCTGTTATTTTCTCTATCAGATAAAACAAGTCAGATTTTATAATTAATTTTAAGAGACAAAACGTTAACCCGATATTCAAATTACAAAAAGTTACTCGTTTGTTTTCTCTTCCAATAAACAGACTATTTTTAACTTACATATATATATATTTCTTAAATTGGGGAGAGGATATTAAAGATATTAAAGATGCCAATGGGTGAAGATATTTTGCTATTAATCTCTCTGTCAGTTGATGTACTAGATTTAAAATTAATTTTATTGAACGAAACACGAATGCAGAATTTAGATCCAAACGAATTTGACTTTATTGGTTTATAATCACTAAATATCGTCTTACCTTTCCAATTAATTAAAAAGTTAAATATTAGTATATTTTTTCAAATATTAAATATGATCACAAATAAATTTTCAAATCCAGATCAACTGATTTCAGTTCGTCCTCGACAAATTGCAGAGTTTTTTTGGTTTTTTTGGGGTTTGTTTGTTTTTTTTTTTTGTTTTTTTTTTTGGTTTTTTATCCATAAAAGTTAACTTAGTCTGTGCGGGTTATTAATGGGGTACTTTGAATTTGCCAGTATGAATTTACGCTTGGTTAATATTGGGATAAGATTTACGACTAGAAAGGCACAAATACAATGAGGCTTTTAGAAAAGTTTTTAAATAAATATTTGCACATGGCAGAGAAAACGGATTGAAATACATTCTTTTATATTTTTCTTTTTTTTTTTTTTCATCTGTGTAACTAAGCACATATCTGCATTGTGCTGCAGTGGATATCGGCTCGAAACGAGAAAACGAAGAGAAGAGTTCAAATTCCAGTTGAATTCGTTGCATCACTTACACGCAAATACCGTTGGGAAAGATATTAATCCGTCTCTTCCTCCTCCAGCTATAGGTTAAATAGCTGAACAGAAAGGGTTCTAAAGCCTTGGTTGGGAACCAGTCTACCACAGAAAGTAATAGCAAGCTACTGCGGGAATATTTTCTGCCTGGTCAGTCATGTCTCAAAAAAGACATGATCGCCCAAGTGTTTATCACGCAAATGGTACTTAACGAAAAGAAGTAAACACCCTTTAAATTACATATCAGTGCGGATCTGTGTTGTGATGTAATGCATAACGGCTCCGAATGAAAACTCGGAGAGCAGTGTTTGAATTCATTTCATTCACATTTGCACAAATATCCACCTCTTCTCCCTCCAGTTATGGATTGAATAGCAGGACAGATTGAGTTCTATAGCAACCGGTCTACTGAAGAAAATAATAGCAACCTCTGCTGGAAAATCTTCTACCTAGTCAGTCATGTCTGGAAAGAGATATGGTCGCACAAGCGTGTATCACGTATGGCAATTGACTGATCTTTAAACTGCTGGGCCACGTCTAGCTCATAATATGTATAGGGACATGTTCATGCAATTTTAAACAAGTTGTCATAATGCCATTCCTTAAATATGTATCTAACATGACAATTTTCAAGATAGATGTGTCGATTCAGCTCATTCTCGCATAGAAATTTAGAAAAGCAAAATTACCCAAAATCTTTAAGTCCATTTTTAAGAATTGATGTTTTCAAAAGTAATTGCCAACGATTGTTTGACAGGTTTAGGAAATTTAAGAATAGGTTGTTTTCACGACAAGTTTTACCGTAGCCTGCTTGTATATGAACACGAAATAAATATTTTTGTTATGGCTGAAGAATTAGTTTAAGTATTAGTTCTGGCCCAGGGTCTCGACTTCAGTTACATTTCAATCGCCGTAACATAGCTTGCTTCATTTTTTTTCTATACATATTTTCTTGATAATTGTTTTAAATGAAATTTCCTTTGCCAAATTGTGACATTAGAAACAGAGTTTTCGTGGGAAAACATTTAGATTTAAAATATGTAGATTTGATTTAAGTTTGTTTTTTGTTTTGTTTTGTTTTTTTTTGTTTTTGTTTTTTTGTTTTTAAACAATTACTGTTATGTTTTTCTATTAGTTACTGTATCAGATAATGGAAGCCATATTTAAAATTAATCTTGAGATGAAATAGTAACTCTGTATTTAGATTTTTAAAAAAAGTTACTCATTTGTTTTCTTTTCCAATAAACTAACTATTTTTTTTATTAAACAATGGCGTAAAAGAGACGAATTTCCTCAGAATTTATCCCTCGCCTGGACTGTTATCCTGCGACTGTTCGCAACAAATAAAAAATAACTCTTGGATTCTGGAACGTTAGAAGTATGAACAACTGTGGACAGCCGGAAAACGTGAAGCAGGAGATGAATAGATTGAACATAAACATTTTAGGCATATGTGAAACGAGGTGGCCAAAACAACGGAGACTTCATCAGTGACGATCACAGAATTAGATACGCAGAAAGTGAATACAACGAAAAAGAATTCGGCGTTATTCGGTAAAGACACAAGAAAATGTGGGATACTGCTAGATATCTGAGAGAATTCTAGTAGTTAAAATGAAAGGAAAGCTTCTTAATATATCGGTAGTAGTGGTATACGCACCGATATCACAAAGTAGAGATAACAAAGAAATCAAGTACTCCTACTCTATGCTAGATTATACCAAGGCACAGTGCAAATCACAAGAAATCAGAATTATCATGGGAGATCTAAATGCCAAAGTTGGCCAAGGAAGAGAAGGTGAAACGGTCGGCAATTTCGGACTAGGACACCTCAATAGCCGTGGTGAGAAATGGGTCCAATGGTGCACAGCGAATGACCAGATAATAACCAACACCTGGTCCAAGAACACCTAAGAAGACTATGAACATGGAGAAGTCCAGGAGGAGAAATTAAGAACCAAGTTGATTACATTACTATCAACAAGAGATTCAGAAACGCAGTCCTTCACTGCAATGCCTACCCAAGAGTAGACTGCGGAAGCGACGACTTAGCAGTTGTATGCAAACTAAGGATAAAACTAAGGAGATTAAAAAAACCTAACACAACCGCAACACTGCAGTATAACAGACTCATGAATGACCCGAACCTGCAGGAAATGTATATGGAGAACGTAAAAACGTTATGAAGGATGAATTGGAAATGGAAGCCCAAAATGTGACGCACTAAGAGCGGCTCTAGTGACATCGGTGAACGACATCATTTCAAAGACAAATGCACGCCGGAAGAAAAACGTGTGGATCACCGAAGAGATTCTCGACCTGATGCAAAAGAGACAGAAAACGACGCCAAGATATGGAACGGAATATAAGAGACTACACAAGCAAATGTAAACAGGCAAAAGAAAGATGGGTCAACACCAAATGCGCTGAAGTAGAGAGACTGATCACAACAGATAATGGTAACATGCATAAAAAATAAAAGCAGTAACAGGGCAAAGGACATGCTCAGAAACAGGATGTATAAAGGCAAAGGATGGCAAACTAATATTTAAAAAAATACTTCAGAGATGGGTCGAGTATATCGGAGATCTCTTCCACGACAAGAGAGTGCAACCAACAATGCACAAAATTACGGATAGACCAGAAATATTAAAAAGCAAAATTGAATCGGCAATGGCCAAATTGAAGAGAAACAAAACAGCAGAACCAGAAAGCTTTGGCGTAGACAAACTGACAGAAATAATAAACGAAATCTCCAACAGCGGCAATATGCTTAGCAGATCAATCTTTATAATACTACCTAAGAAGCCAGGTGAAAAGGAAAGTGAGCTCTATCGAACAATCAGTTTAATGAGCCACATAACAAAACTCATCATTCGGATTCTAATGAACAGAGCGCACAGCAAAATCAACCCGGAGATAGGACAGGAACAATGTGGCTTCGTCAAAGATACCGGAACGAGGAATGCGACATTCATGCTCAGAATGCTATCAAGAACGAGCAATGCAAATTCAGAAGAACCTTTATCAGTGCTTTATTGACTACATAAGGGTGTTCGACAAAGTAAGACAAAAGGACTTGATAGAGATGCTAGACAACCTCGACATTTTCGAAAAAGACGTTAGGATAATCAAGAATCTATATTGGCAGCAAACCGCTTGTGTATGGATAGGATGTGAACTCAGCAGGTATGCAAAAATAGAAGAGGGCGTAAGACAAGGATGTGTTTTCTCACCGGATCTTTTCAACCTGTACAGCGAAGCAGTTATGAGAGAAATAAAAGCCTTGCCGGAATTCCTCATTGGCGGCCACAATCTCAAGAATATCAGATACGCGGATGATACGGTGCTGATAGCAGACACGGAAAAGAAAATGCAGGACCTTTTACAAAAGGTAGCAAAAAAAAGTGAGAAGAAAGGACTGAGCATAAGCTTCAAGAAAATTGAATGTATGATCATCAGCAAAAAGAAGAGCCAATTATACCAACTACAAGTCGGAGAAACTAAAATAATACAAGCAAAAAAATTCAAATACCTGGGAGGTGTTCTGACAGATGATGGAAAGTGCGACATGGAGATCCAAAGACGCATTGGCATGGCCAAAAACGCATTTCAGAAGCTAACCAGACAAGAAAATCTCACTGGAAATAAAATAAAAAAGAGTGCTGGATTGCTTTGTGATACCTGTCCTTCTGTATGGAATTGAATGTTGGACGATCTCATCAGGGATGAAAGAGATGCTTGAGGCAGCAGAAATTTAGTTTTACAGAAGAATGCTGAGGATACCATGAACGGAGGACGTGTGCAGCGATGAGGTATTGGAAAGGGTGCAAACGAGAAGAAAACTCATACTTAAAATCATGAAGAGATGAATGAGGTTCCTGGGACACCTAATGAGGAAGGAGGACCTGGAAAATTTAATACTCACAGTTCGGATAAAGGGAAGGATAGACAGGGTAAAGCAGCGTGAGACGTACTTGTTAGATTTTAGCAAACTCATGGCGGAGCAGGGTTTAGAGATCAGTCAGTTAAGTGCCATACGTGATAAACGCTTGGGCGATCATGTCTTTTTCGAAACATGACTGACTGGATAGAAGATTATCCCGCAGTAGGTTGCCATTGCTTTCTGCGGTAGACTGGTTGCCGACCAAGGCTATAGAACCCAATCTGTCCTGTTATTTAACCCATAACTGGAAGGAAGAGACGGATTAATACCTTTCCCAAGGATATTTGTGCGTAAGTGAATGCAATGGATTCAACTGGAATTCGAACTCGGCTACCCGGTTTCTCGTTCCGAGCCGATATTCACTGTACCACAATACCAAGAGAAAAAATTAAGGGCGACAAGAGACAGAGCCAAGTGAAGGTCTATGATCACCTACGTCCTGAAGGGAAACGGCACATGAAGAAGAAAAAGGCATAAATATTTTTTTTAATTGAGAAGAGAATATTAAAGATGCCGATGAGCAAAGATATTTCGCTTTTAATCTCTCTGTCAGTTAATGTAATAGATTTAAAATGAATTTTATTGAACGAAACACGAATTCAGAATTTAGATCCAAACAAATTTGGTTTTATTGGTTTATGTTAACTAAATGCCAGTTTATCTTTCCAATTACTTAAGAAAGGTAAATATTACATCTTTTAAAAATTAGAAGCAAATACTAAAAATGAACACAAATAAAATTTTAAATCCTGAGCAACTGTTTTCAATTCGTCCTTGACACATTGCAGAAATTGTTTTTGTTTTTCATAAAAGTTATTATTTGTGCAAGTTAATAATAGAGGCACTTTGAATTTGTCAGTAAGACTTTACACTTGGCTAACTCTGTCAAGAAATTTACGAGTAGAAGAGCACACATACAATGAGGCTAGAAAAGTTTATACAATAGGTCTGAACAAGAAATAGGAGAGCTGACTTCAAATTCCAGTTGAATTCGTTGCGCTTATGAGCAAATATCCTCAGGAAATATATTTATCCGTCTTTTCCCTCCAGCTATAGGGTATATAGCAGAACAGATCAGGTTCTACATCCATGGTTGCTAACCAGTCTACCGGAGAAAGTAATAGCAAACTACTGCAGGAAAATTTTCTACCTAGTCAGTCATGTCTCGAAAAAGATATGGTCACTCAAACGTGTATCATTCATGGCAATTAACTGACTGATCAGTAAACTGTTGAGCCACGTCTAACTCATAAAATTACGTATAGAGACTTGTTCATGCAATTTTAAACAAGTTGTCTTAATGCCATTCATCTAATATGTATTTAACGTGACCATCTTCAAGATTCAGCTCACTCTCATAAATGAATTCAGAAAAGCAGAAATAACCCAAAATCATTATGGCATCTTTGAGAATTGATGCTTTCAAATGCAATTGTCAACGATTACTTGAAAGGTTTAGAAAATTTCAGAATACGTTGTTTTACGATAACCTGCTTGTATGTGAATTCCATAAAAAATTTTTTGTTATGGTTGAAGAATTAGTTTTAAAAGAAACCACAAATCATTCAACATCATTTAGAAAAACACTTTGGAAAATGTGTTTGCCATGATTGAACAGAAACCCACGGAGTATTAAAAGTTCATACATCTACACATATTTAAAATCTTCTGGACACATCTCACATTTTTTTTATTCTTTGAGTGGATGAGTAACTACTGACATGAACAGCTATCAGCACCTAAAGTCAATCGCTTAGCAGAAACAAAGTCATTGAACAAGATCTAAAGTAGACCTTCATCTAAGATTTATAAATTCTGTTGGTGGTAGGGTCACAGTGTTTTTAATTTTTTTTTTTTTCATAGTAAGATCGCAAGTAGACCTCCATCTAAGATTCTTAAAATTTTGTTTGCGGTAAGTTCACAGTGTTTTATATTTTTTATCATATAAAGATTTAAAGTAGACCTCCATTTAAGATTTTGAAAAATGTGTTTGTGGTAGGGTCACAGTATTTTTATTTTTTTTTATCATATAAAGATCTAAAATAGACCTGCATCTAAGATTTTTAAAATTGTGTTTGTGGTAGGTTCAGAGTGTTTTTACTTTTTTTTTTTTATCATATAAAGATCTAAAGTAGACCTCCATCTAAGATTTTTAAAAAAAGATCTAAAGTACATCTCCATCTAAGATTTTTAAAATTGTGTTTTGGTAGGGTCACAGTGTTTTTATTTACTTTTTAATCATATAACCCCAAGCAACTCTATAGAGATACGCCAATGTGGCCCCCAGGGAATTAATCCAAAAAAAGATGATGAAAAAGCAATGAATAAAAAAAGAAAATGCATGAGAAAAAAAAGAAAAAAATAATATTATGAAAGGTTTGTGTTGTATTTTTTTGAGGGGTCAGTGTACTAAAAAATATAATCAAACTGAAATTAAAATAAGTGTTGGATGAAAAACTAATTTTTGAGATTCTAGGAATTGGCTGACAGGCACATCTGAATGTTTTCTGGTTAACTTAGATTGGCCGTAAGTAAAAACTGTGTGGCCTTCATGAAAAAGAAACATTCAAACAGACAAATATTACTCTTTATTGCTAAAGATATTAGGAATATTTTTCTTTTTTTCTTTTTTTCCTACCCATGACAACAAGTTTTAAGATTTGGCTGGCAGGGACCATCGGCATTGGCTCTGATTATTTTAGAAAATATCGGGTTGGAGATTTGGAAAATCACCTAAAATATACAGAATTAGCCAAACTGATAAATGAATGTTAATTACTGGAAACCCCCTTTCGCCTACGTATTCCTAAGTTTAGATTTGTCACAAAGACAATTATACCAACCTTTGGAAATTAGCTGAGGTTGGATGATAAGAAGGTTGGCGGGAGGAGAGAGAAATTAGCGCTGCCTATAGTGAGCGATGTTGCAAAATGAAAATGAAAGGAAATGAAGGAATTGAAATTAAGGAGCAGCTTGATTTCTCTGATCACGCTCAAAAGGGGTTTGGCCAACTCCTAAATTTGGAAATTTTGGAATATTACTAGAGTAAACATATTTTGAAATGTGATATTAGAAAACAGTTTGATGCTGAGGGTGGCACATAACCAAACTCCAGATTTTCTACCTAGTCAGTCATGTCTCGAAAAAGATATGGTCACTCAAACGTGTATCATTCATGGCAATTAACTGACTGATCAGTAAACTGTTGTGCCACGTCTAACTCATAAAAATACGTATAGAGACCTGTTCATGCAATTTTAAACAAGTTGTCTTAATGCCATTCATCTAATATGTATTTAATGTAACCATCTTCAAGATAGATGTATGGATTCAGCTCACTCTCATAAATGAATTCAGAAAAGCAGAAATAACCCAAAATCATTATGGCATCTTCGAGAATTGATGCTTTCAAATCCAATTGTAAAAGATTACTTGAAAGGTTTAGAAAATTTCAGAATACGTTGTTTTAAGATAACCTGCTTGTATACGAATTCGAGAAAAAATTAGAAGAATTAGATTTAAATGAAACCACAAATCATTCAACATCATTTAGAAAAACACCGGAAAATGTGTTTGCCATGATTGAACAGAAACCAACTGAGTATTAAACGTTCAAACATCTACAAATATTTAGAATATTCTTGGCACATCTCACAGTTTGTATTCCTTTTTTGAGCGATTGAGTGACTAGTGACATGAATATCTATCAGAACCTAAAGTCAATCGCTGAGCAGAAACACAGTCATTAAACAAGATCTAAAGTAGACCTTCATCTAAGATTTTTAAAATTGTGTTTGTGGTAGGGTCACTGTGTTTTTAATTTTTTTTATCATATAAAGATCTAAAGTACATATCCATGTAAGATTTTTACAATTATGTTTGTGGTAGGTATCACAGTGTTTTGAATTTCTTTTTATCATATAAAGATCTAAAGTAGACCTCCATCTAAGATTTTTAAAATTGTGTTTGTGGTAGGATCACTGTGTTTTTAATTTTTTTTATCATATAAAGATCTAAAGTACATATCCATGTAAGATTTTTACAATTATGTTTGTGGTAGGTATCACAGTGTTTTGAATTTCTTTTTATCATATAAAGATCTAAAGTAGACCTCCATCTAAGATTTTTAAAATTGTGTTTGTGGTAGGATCACAGTGTTTGTAATTTTTTTTTTTTCATATAAAGATGAAAAATAGACCTCCATCTAGGAAATTTTTAAAATTGTGTTTGTGGTAGGGTCGCAGTGTTTTTAACTTTTTTTATCATATAAAGATCTAAAGTAGACCTCCAACTAAGATATCGAAAAATTGTGTTTGTGGTAGGGTCACAGTGTTTTGAATTTTCTTTATCATATAATGATCTAAAGTAGACCTCCATGTAAGATTTTTAAAATTGTGTTTGTGGGAGAGTCACAGTGTTTTTAATTTTTTTTATAATGTAAAGATCTAAAACACATATCCATCTAAGATTTTTAAAATTGAGTTTGTGGTAGGTGCACAGTGTTTTTACTTTTTTTTTATCATATAGAGATCTAAAGTAGACCTCCGTCTACGATTTTATAAATTGTGTTCATGGTAGGGTCGAAGTGTTTTTAATTTTTTTATCATATAAAGATCTAAAGTACATCACAATCTAAAATTTTTAAAATTGTGTATGTGGTAGGGTCGCTGTGTTTTTATTTTTGTATAATATAAAGATCTAAAGTAGACCGCCATCTAAGATTTTTAAAAATGTGTTTGTGGTAGGATCACAGTGTTTTTATTTTTTTTTTATCATATAAAGATCTAAAGTAGACTTAAAGATTTTTAAAATTGTGTTTGTGGTAGGTTCACATTGTTTTTAATTTTTTTTTGTCATATAAAGAACTAAAGTATACTTCCATCTAAAATTTTTAAAATTGTGTTTGTGGTAGAGTCACAGTGTTTTTAATTTTTTTTTATCATATAAAGATCTAAAGTAGACCTCCATCTAAGATTTTGAAAATTGTGTTTGTGGTAGGGTCACAGTGTTTTTAATTATTTTATCATATGAAGACATAAGTAGACCTCCATCTAAGATTTTTAAAATTGAGTTTGTGGTAGGGTCACAGTGTTTTTAATTTTATTGTCATATAATGATCTATAGAAGACCTCCATCTATGATTTTATAAATTCTGTTTATGGTAGGGTCACAGTGTTTTTAATTTTCTTTATCATATAAACATCTAAAGTAGACCTCCATCTTAGATTTTTAAAATTGTGTGTGTGGTAGGTTCACATTGTTTTTAATTTTTTTTGTCATATAAAGAACTAAAGTATACTTCCATCTAACATTTTTAAAATTGTGTTTGTGGTAGAGTCACAGTGTTTTTAATTTTTTTTTTATCATATAAAGATCTAAAGAAGATCTCCATCTAAGATTCTGAAAATTGTGTTTGTGGTAGGGTCACAGTATTTTAAATTATTTTATCATATGAAGACATAAGTAGGCCTCCATCTAAGATTCTTAAAATTGTGTTTGTGGCAGGTTTCACAGGGTTTTTAATTTTTCTTATCATATAAAGATCTAAAGTAGGCCTCCATCTAAGATTTTTAAAATTGGGTTTGTGGTAGGTTCACAGGGTTTTTAGTTTGTTTTTTTTTGTCATTTAAAGATCTAAAGTAGACCTCCATCTAATAAATTGTGTTTGTGCTAGAGTCACAGTATTTTTAATTTTTTTATCATAGAAAGATCTAAAGTAGACCTCCATCTAAGATTTTTAAAATTGTGTTTGCAGTAGCGTCACAGTTTTTTAATATTTTTATCATACAAAGATCTAAAGTAGAACTCCATCTATGATTTTTAAAATTGTGTTTGTGGTAGGGTCATATTTTTTTTATTTTTTTTATCATATGAACATCTAAAGTACTTCTCCATCTAAGATTTTTAAAATTGTGTTTGTGGTAGGTTCACATTGTTTTTAATTTTTTTTTGTCATATAAAGAACTAAAGTATACTTCCATCTAAAATTTTTAAAATTGTGTTTGTGGTAGAGTCACAGTGTTTTTAATTTTTATTTTATCATATAAAGATCTAAAGTAGACCTCCATCTACGATTTTGAAAATTGAGTTTGTGGTAGGGTCACAGTGTTTTTAATTATTTTTATCATATAAAGATCTAAAGTACATCTCCATCTAAGATTTTTACAATTGTGTTTGTGGTAGGGTCACAGGGTTTTTAATTTTTTTTTCATATCTCAAGTTGACAGCCATCTAAGATTTTTAATATTGTGTTTGTGGTAGGGTCACAGTGTTTTTTTTGTTTTTTTTATCATATAAAGATCTAAAATAGACCTCCATCTAAGAAATGTTTTGAATTGTGTTTGTGGTAGGGTCACAGGGTTTTTAATTTTTTTTATCATATAAGGATCTAAAGTAGAACTCCTTCTAAGATTTTTAAAATTGTGTTTGTGGTAGGGTCACAGGGTTTTTAATTTTTCTTATCATATGAAGATGTAAAGTAGACTTCCATCTAAAATTTTTAAAATTGGGTTTGTGGTAGGGTCACAGGGTTTTTAATTTTTTTATCATATAAGGATCTAAAGTAGAACTCGGTCACAGATTTTTAAAATTGTGTTTGTGGTAGGGTCACAGTGTTTTTAATTTTTTTATCATATAATGATCTATAGACGACCTCCATCTATGATTTTATAAATTCTGTTTATGGTTGGGTCACAGTGTTTTTAAATTTTTTTATCATATAAAGATCTGAAGTACATCTCCATGTAAGATTTCTAAAATTGTGTTTGTGGTAGGTTTCACAAAGATTTTAATTTTTTTTATCATATAAAGATCTGAAGTAGACCTCCATCTAAGATTTTTAAAATTGTTTTTGTGGTAGGTTCACAGTGTTTTTAATTTTTTTTATCATATAAAGATCTAAAGTAGATTTCCATCTTAAATTTTTAAGATTGTGTTTGTGGTAGTTTCACAGTGTTTTTAGTTTTTTTTTTTTATCATATAAAGATCTAAAGTAGACCTCAGTCTAAGATTTATATAATTGTGTTTATCGTAGGATCACAGTGTTTTTAAATTATTTTATCATATAATGATCTATAGAAGACCTCCATCTAAGATTTTATAAATTCTGTTTATGGTAGAGTCACACTGTTTTTAATTTTTTTTTATCATATAAAGATCTAAAGTAGACCTCCATCTTAGATTTTTAAAATTGTGTTTGTGGTAGGATCACAGTGTTTTTATTTTTTTTTTATCATATGAAGACATAAGTAGGCCTCCATCTAAGATTTTTAAAGTTGTGTTTGTGGTAGGGTAACAGATTTTTTAATTTTTTATTATCATATGGATATCTAAAGTAGATCTCCATCTTAGATTTTTAAATTGTGTTTGTGGTAGAGTCACTGTGTTTTTAATTTTTTTTTATCATATAAAGATCTAAAGTACATCTCCATTTAAATGTTTATAATTGTTTGTGTGGTAGGGTTGCAGCGTTTTTTATTTCTTTTTATCATATAAAGATCTAAAATAGACTGCCATCTAAGATTTTTAAAATTGTGTTTGTGGTAGGGTCACAGTGTTTTTAATTTTTTTATCATATAAAGATCTAAAGTAGATTTCCATCTAAGATTAATAAAATTGTGTTCACTGAGTATTTATTTTTTTATCAAATTAAGGTCTAAATTAACTTACATCTAAGATTTTTAAAATTGTATTTGTGGTAGGGTCACAGTACTTTTAAGTTTTTTTATCATATAAAGAGTTAAAGTTACCCTCTATCAAAGAAATTTTAAAAATTGTTTTTGTAGTAGGGTTGCAGAATTTTTTATTTTTTTTTATCATAAAAAGAACTAAAGTAGACCTCTATCTAAGATTTTTAAAATTGTGTTTGTGGTAGGGTCACAGTGTTTTTAATTTTTTTTATCATATAAAGATCTAAAATAGACCTCCATCTAAAATTTTTAAAATTGTGTTTGTGGTAGATTCACAGTGTTTTTAATTTTTTTATCATATGAAATCATAAGTAGACCTCCATCTAAGATTTTTTAAATTGTCTTTATGATAGAGTCATAGTGTTTTTAATTTTTTTATCATATAAAGATCTAAAGTAGACCTCTATCTCAGATTTTTAAAATTGTGTTTGTGGTAGGGTCTCTGTGTTTTTTATTTCTTTTTATCATATAAAGATCTAAAGTAGACCTCCTTCTAAGATTTTTAAAATTGTGTTTGTGGTAGGTTCAGAGTGTTTTTACTTTTTTTTTTATCATATAAAGATCTCAAAGTATACCTCCATCTGACATTTTTAAAATTGTTTTAGTGGTAGGTTCACAGGGTTTATATATTTTTTTATCAAATAAATATCTGAAGCAAACTTCCATCTAAGATTTTTAAAATTGTGTTTGTTGTAGGTTCACTGAGTTTTTTATTTCTTTTTATCATATAAAGATCTAAAGTAGACCTCCTTCTAAGATTTTTAAAATTGTGTTTGTGGTAGGTTCAGAGTGTTTTTACTTTTTTTTTTATCATATAAAGATCTCAAAGTATACCTCCATCTGACATTTTTAAAATTGTTTTTGTGGTAGGTTCACAGTGTTTATATATTTTTTTATCAAATAAATATCTGAAGCAAACTTCCATCTAGGATTTTTAAAATTGTGTTTGTTGTAGGTTCACAGTGTTTTTAATTACTTTTTAATCATATAACCCCAAGCAACTCTATAAAGATATGCCAATGTGGCCCCCAGGGAATTAATCAGAAAAAAGAAGATGAAAAAGCAATGAATAAAAAAAGAAAAATATAATAATATGAAAGGTTTGTGTTGTATTTTTTTGAGGGGTCAGTGTACTAAAAAATATAATCAAACTGAAATCAAAATAAGTGTTGGATGAAAAACTAATTTTTGAGATTCTGGGAATTGGCTGACAGGCACATCTGAATGTTTTCTGGTTAACTTAGATTGGCCGTAAGTAAAAACTGTGTGGCCTTCATGACAAAGAAACATTCAAACAAATATATTGCTTTATTGCTTAAGATATTAGGAATATTTTTCTTTCTTTCCTTTTTTCCTACCCATGACAACAAGTTTTAAGATTTGGCTGGCAGGGACCATCGGCATTGGCTCTGATTATTTTAGAAAATATCTGGTTGGAGATTTGGAAAATCACCTAAAATATACAGAATTAGCCAAACTGATAAATGAATGTTAATTACTGGAAACCCCCTTTCGCCTACGTATTCCTAAGTTTAGATTTGTCACAAAGACAATTATACCAACCTTTGGAAATTAGCTGAGGTTGGATGATAAGAAGGTTGGCGGGAGGATAGAGAAATTAGCACTGCCTATAGTGAGCGATGTTGCAAAATGAAAATGAAAGGAAATGAAGGAATTGAAATTAAGGAGCAGCTTGATTTCTCTGATCACACTCAAAATTGGTTTGGCCAACTCCTAAATTTGGAAATTTTGGAATATTACTAGAGTAAACATATTTTGAAATATGTGATATTAGAAAACAGTTTGATGCTGAGGGTGGCACATAACCAAACTCCAGATTTTCTACCTAGTCAGTCATGTCTCGAAAAAGATATGGTCACTCAAACGTGTATCATTCATGGCAATTAACTGACTGATCAGTAAACTGTTGTGCCACGTCTAACTCATAAAAATACGTATAGAGACCTGTTCATGCAATTTTAAACAAGTTGTCTTAATGCCATTCATCTAATATGTATTTAATGTAACCATCTTCAAGATAGATGTATGGATTCAGCTCACTCTCATAAATGAATTCAGAAAAGCAGAAATAACCCAAAATCATTATGGCATCTTTGAGAATTGATGCTTTCAAATCCAATTGTAAAAGATTACTTGAAAGGTTTAGAAAATTTCAGAATACGTTGTTTTAAGATAACCTGCTTGTATACGAATTCGAGAAAAAATTAGAAGAATTAGATTTAAATGAAACCACAAATCATTCAACATCATTTAGAAAAACACCGGAAAATGTGTTTGCCATGATTGAACAGAAACCAACTGAGTATTAAAAGTTCAAACATCTACAAATATTTAGAATATTCTTGGCACATCTCACAGTTTGTATTCCTTTTTTGAGCGATTGAGTGACTAGTGACATGAATATCTATCAGAACCTAAAGTCAGTCGCTGAGCAGAAACACAGTCATTAAACAAGATCTGAAGTAGACCTTCATCTAAGATTTTTAAAATTGTGTTTGTGGTAGGGTCACTGTGTTTTTAATTTTTTTTATCATATAAAGATCTAAAGTACATATCCATGTAAGATTTTTACAATTATGTTTGTGGTAGGTATCACAGAGTTTTGAATTTCTTTTTATCATATAAAGATCTAAAGTAGACCTCCATCTAAGATTTTTAAAATTGTGTTTGTGGTAGGATCACAGTGTTTGTAATTTTTTTTTTTCATATAAAGATGTAAAATAGACCTCCATCTAGGAAATTTTTAAAATTGTGTTTGTGGTAGGGTCGCAGTGTTTTTAACTTTTTTTATCATATAAAGATCTAAAGTAGACCTCCAACTAAGATATCGAAAAATTGTGTTTGTGGTAGGGTCACAGTGTTTTTAATTTTTTTTATCATATAATGATCTAAAGTAGACCTCCATGTAAGATTTTTAAAATTGTGTTTGTGGGAGAGTCACAGTGTTTTTAATTTTTTTTTATAATGTAAAGATCTAAAACACATATCCATCTAAGATTTTTAAAATTGAGTTTGTGGTAGGTGCACAGTGTTTTTACTTTTTTTTATCATATAGAGATCTAAAGTAGACCTCCGTCTACGATTTTATAAATTGTGTTCATGGTAGGGTTGAAGTGTTTTTAATTTTTTTATCATATAAAGATCTAAAGTACATCACAATCTAAAATTTTTAAAATTGTGTATGTGGTAGGGTTGCTGTGTTTTTATTTTTGTATAATATAAAGATCTAAAATAGACCGCCATCTAAGATTTTTAAAAATGTGTTTGTGGTAGGATCACAGTGTTTTTATTTTTTTTTTATCATGTAAATATCTAAAGTAGACCTCCATCTGAGATTTTTAAAATTGTGTTTGTGATAGGTTCACAGCGTTTTTATTTTTTTGTCAACTTAAGATCTAAATAAACTTCCATCTAAGATTTTTAAAATTATGTTTATAGATGGGTCACAGTGATTTTAATTTCTTTTTATCATATAAAGATCTAAAGTAGACCTCCATCTAAGATTTTTAAAATTGTGTTTGTGGTAGGTTCACATTGTTTTTAATTTTTTTTTGTCATATAAAGAACTAAAGCATACTTCCATCTAAAATTTTTTAAATTGTGTTTGTCGTAGAGTCACAGTGTTTTTAATTTTTATTTTATCATATAAAGATCTAAAGTAGACCTCCATCTAAGATTTTGAAAATTGTGTTTGTGGTAGGGTCACAGTGTTTTTAATTATTTTATCATATGAAGACATAAGTAGACCTCCATCTAAGATTTTTAAAATTGAGTTTGTGGTAGGGTCACAGTGTTTTTAATTTTTTTATCATATAATGATCTATAGAAGACCTCCATCTATGATTTTATAAATTCTGTTTATGGTAGGGTCACAGTGTTTTTAATTTTCTTTATCATATAAACATCTAAAGTAGACCTCCATCTTAGATTTTTAAAATTGTGTGTGTGGTAGGTTCACATTGTTTTTAATTTTTTTTGTCATATAAAGAACTAAAGTATACTTCCATCTAACATTTTTAAAATTGTGTTTGTGGTAGGTTCACAGGGTTTTTAGTTTGTTTGTTTTTGTCATTTAAAGATCTAAAGTAGACCTCCATCTAATAAATTGTGTTTGTGATAGGGTCACAGTGTTTTTAATTTTTTTATCATAGAAAGATCTAAAGAAGACCTCCATCTAAGATTTTTAAAATTGTGTTTGCAGTAGCGTCACAGTTTTTTAATATTTTTATCATACAAAGATCTAAAGTAGAACTCCATCTATGATTTTTAAAATTGTGTTTGTGGTAGGGTCATATTTTTTTAATTTTTTTTATCATATGAACATCTAAAGTACTTCTCCATCTAAGATTTTTAAAATTGTGTTTGTGGTAGGTTCACATTGTTTTTAATTTTTTTTTGTCATATAAAGAACTAAAGTATACTTCCATCTAACATTTTTAAAATTGTGTTTGTGGTAGAGTCACAGTGTTTTTAATTTTTATTTTATCATATAAAGATCTAAAGTATACCTCCATCTAAGATTTTGAAAATTGAGTTTGTGGTAGGGTCACAGTGTTTTTAATTATTTTTATCATATAAAGATCTAAAGTACATCTCCATCTAAGATTTTTACAATTGTGTTTGTGGTAGGGTCACAGGGTTTTTAATTTTTTTTATCATATAAGGATCTAAAGTAGAACTCCTTCACAGATTTTTAAAATTGTGTTTGTGGTAGGGTCACAGGGTTTTTAATTTTTCTTATCATATAAAGATGTAAAGTAGACTTCCATCTAAAATTTTTAAAATTGGGTTTGTGGTAGGGTCACAGCGTTTTTAATTTTTTTTATCATATAAGGATCTAAAGTAGAACTCGGTCACAGATTTTTAAAATTGTGTTTGTGGTAGGGTCACAGTGTTTTTAATTTTTTTATCATATAATGATCTATACACGACCTCCATCTATGATTTTATAAATTCTGTTTATGGTTGGGTCACAGTGTTTTTAAATTTTTTTATCATATAAAGATCTGAAGTACAGCTCCATGTAAGATTTCTAAAATTGTGTTTGTGGTAGGTTTCACAAAGATTTTAATTTTTTTTATCATATAAAGATCTGAAGTAGACCTCCATCTAAGATTTTTAAAATTGTTTTTGTGGTAGGTTCACAGTGTTTTTAGTTTTTTTTTTTATCATATAAAGATCTAATGTAGACCTCAGTCTAAGATTTATATAATTGTGTTTATCGTAGGATCACAGTGTTTTTAAATTATTTTATCATATAATGATCTATAGAAGACCTCCATCTAAGATTTTATAAATTCTGTTTATGGTAGAGTCACACTGTTTTTAATTTTTTTTTATCATATAAAGATCTAAAGTAGACCTCCATCTTAGATTTTTAAAATTGTGTTTGTGCTAGAGTCACAGTGTTTTTAATTATTTTTATCATATAAAGATCTAAAGTACATCTCCATCTAAGATTTTTATAACTGTGTTTGTGGTAGGAACACAGTGTTTTTATTTTTTTTTTATATATGAAGACATAAGTAGGCCTCCATCTAAGATTTTTAAAGTTGCGTTTGTGGTAGGGTCACAGTTTTTTTAATTTTTTTTTATCATATAAATATCTAAAGTAGAACTCCATCTTAGATTTTTAAATTGTGTTTGTGGTAGAGTCACTGTGTTTTTAATTTTTTTTTATCATATAAAGATCTAAAGTACATCTCCATTTAAATGTTTATAATTGTTTGTGTGGTAGGGTCACAGTGTTTTTAATTTTTTTATCATATAAAGATCTAAAGTAGATTTCCATCTAAGATTAATAAAATTGTGTTTGTGATAGGTTCACTGAGTATTTATTTTTTTATCAAATTAAGGTCTAAATTAACTTACATCTAAGATTTTTAAAATTGTATTTGTGGTAGGGTCACAGTACTTTTAAGTTTTTTTATCATATAAAGAGTTAAAGTTACCCTCTATCAAAGAAATTTTTAAAATTGTTTTTGTAGTAGGGTTGCAGAATTTTTAATTTTTTTTTATCATAAAAAGAACTAAAGTAGACCTCTATCTAAGATTTTTAAAATTGTGTTTGTGGTAGGGTCACAGTGTTTTTAATTTTTTTTATCATATAAAGATCTAAAATAGACCTCCATCTAAAATTTTTAAAATTGTGTTTGTGGTAGATTCACAGTGTTTTTAATTTTTTTATCATATGAAATCATAAGTAGACCTCCATGTAAGATTTTTAAAATTGAGTTTGTGGTAGGTTCACAGTGTTTTTAATTTTTTTCATCATATAAACATCTAAAGTAGACCTCCATCTTAGATTTTTTAAATTGTCTTTATGATAGAGT